>JACEEZ010024093.1:117500-142192 GCA_016584305.1 Chionoecetes opilio
TACACCCACGTAGCTAGCAAGACAAACTGTGCTAGAATTGGGGAGATAAACAAAGATAGATCAAGAAACAGACAGATAGATAGCAAGGTACATAGATAGCATACACCCACGTAGCTAGCAAGACAAACTGTGCTAGAATTGGGGAGATAAACAAAGATAGATCAAGAAACAGACAGATAGATAGCAAGGTACATAGATAGCATACACGCACGTAGCTAGCAAGGACAAAACGTGCTAGGATAGTATCGATCAGAAACGGCTATCAGATTAAATGGCTTGGACGTGGGATAGGAAAAAGAAGCTGCCGAGACCTTAGCATTCTACGGAGCGCACCTGACGACTGTGCAGAAGGAGGGAGAGGCCAGGGAACGCGGCTGATACTCTGCAGGAAAAAAAATAGAGTGATTGGATGCATTTATCTCTCTGTGTCTGCTGTCTCTGTTCCTGCTGGTATTGTCTGTAGTGGGATGTGGTGTGTCTGGCTGGCTTTGCCTGTCTCTCTCTGTCTGTCTGTGTCTGGCTCTGTCTCTGTCTTCTGTTGTTTTTCACCTCTGTCCTGTGTCTGTTGTCTCTCTCTGGCTACTCTCTTTCTCTTTGTCTGTCTCCTCTCTCTTTGTCTGTATTGTCTGTACTGTCTCCTGTGTTGTCTGTCCTGTCTCTCTGTGTCTCTCTTCTCTGTCTGTTCATTCTGCCTGTCTGTTCGGTATGTCTGTCTGTCTCTCTCTCTCTCTCTCTGTCTTCCCTCTCTCTCTTCACTCTCTCTTCGTCTCTCGCTCTCTCGCTGCTCCTCTCTCTCTCTCTCTCTCTCTCTCTCTCTCTCTATCTCTCTCTACTCTCTTCTCTCTCTCTCTCTATCTCTCTGTCTCTCTCTCACTATCTCCTCTCTCTCTCTCTCTCTCATCTCTATCATGCTACTCCTCTCTCTCTCCTCTTTGACCAGTTCAAAGGGTACCTCCTGCATCAAGGGTCCTGAGGTGCACGGCGTGAATAAATAAAAGTGTTCGCAATGCCTCCTTCCCCCCCCCAAAAGCCTGTTAAAGAACAAATCAAAATGGCGAGTTTTATAGGAATAGTTTATTTTTTAGAAGTGTATTGCAAGCCATCTCTTTGAAACGTGGACATTTTAAAACTGAATGGAATGATGGATGTAGAATGTTTAATAGATTAGTTTTCGGTTTTTTTTATGTGAAGTTGTTTATTTATTATCAGACTTGGCAGGTATTCAGGAAGGAAAAGAAAAAATATTGAGGATAATAGAAACATTGAAGGAAAGAACATGCTGGAAATATGCATATTTATAAGAAATAAGAAAATAATACATCAACTCCTTTTTTGATTAAACCCCCCCAAAACGAGGTGAAAATAACATGAATAATTAGTTTATAAGGAAATAAGATGGAAAAAAACATATGATCTTTTCTGATGTTGTTGACTCATTCAAGAGTCCGCAAGTTACTCAGGTAGGAGGGACAAGAAAATAGGGAGGATAGTAACAATGAGGAAAAAAAAATAGGAGAAAAAAAATGATAGTAAGAGAAAAGAAAAATAGGGAAGGAAAAAGATAACAAGGAAGACAAGGAAAAAAGGGAGGAACAGATAAAAAAGGAGGAAAGAAAATAGGGGGGGGAACAAGACAGATAACAAGGAAGACAAGAAAATAGGGAGGAAAATGATAAGGACAAGAAAATAAGGGGAAAAAAAATAACAAGGTCAAGACATAAAACACTACGCGTAGGAAATATTGGTTTATACTCCTTGGGGCTTAACAAGAGGAAGGTAAAATAGCAACCAGTACAAATAGATTCCCGTGAGAAGTTACCAGGTGACAGGTGTGTGTGTGTGTGTGTGTGTGTGTTGTGTGTGTATTGTGTATGTGTTATGTGTATGTGTGTGTGTAGGTGTGTGTGGTGTGGTGTGGTGTGTGTGTGGTAGTCGACGTGTGTGCGCGTGGAAGACAGGCTGAAGACAGGAATCGGAACCCACAAAGAGGAAAACACGAATGGTTCTCTTCCTTCGTATGGTGGAAGAGAGAAGGAGGAGGAGGAGTAGAGGAGGAGGAGGAGAGGAGGAGGAGGAGGAGGAGGAGGGAGGAGGAGGAGGAGGAAGGAGGAGGAGGAGGAGGAGGAGGAGGAGGGGCAGGAGGAGAGGAGGAGGAGGAGGCAAGAATGAAGAGGAAGAGGCATTAGGGTTGCGGATAGGACGGTGCAATGGAGGGAAGGTTGTTGTTGATAGAGGTGAGGATCGTTAAAGGAAACCAGCTGTGTGTGTGTGTTGTGTGGTGTGGGTGTGTGTGTGTGTGTGTGTGTGGTGTGTGTGTGTGAATGTGTGTGTGTGTGTGTGTCGTGTAGTGTGTGTTCGTGTGATGTGTGTGTGTGTGGTGTGTGTGTGTGGTTGTGGGTGTTGTTGGGTGTGCTGTGTGTGTGGTGTTGTGTGTGTGTGTGTTTGTGTGTGTGTGTGTGTGTGTGTGTGTGTGTGTGTGTCGTGTTGTGTGTGTGTGTGTGTGTGTGTGTGTGTGTGTGGTGTGTGTGTGTGTGTGTCGTGTGTGTGTGTGTGTGTGTGTGTGTGTGATGTGTGTGTGTGTGTTGGGTGGTTGTGTCGGTGTGTGTGTGTGTGTGTCGTGTCGCGTGGTGTGTGCGCATGTGTGTGTGTGTGTGTGTGTGGGTGCGTTGCGTGTCGTGCGTGCGTGCGTGCGTGAAGTGCGTGCGTGCGTGCGTGCGTGCGTGCTGTGCGTGCGTGCGTGCGTGCGTGCGTGCGTGCGTGCGTGCGTGCGTGCGTGCGTGCGTGCGTGCGTGCGTGCGTGTTGGAGGGCTGAGAACTATAGAAATCTAATGTATGAGACTATGATATGTGCTATGTAAATATATTTCTCCTTTTATATCTCTCTTTTTATAGTGTGTGTAAGTAAATTTACGGACCGTTTACGAGCATCCTTATTACGTACGAGTGACGGCGTCTTTAGGAACGAGTCTGAGTCTGTTGGTAAAGGAGATTGTTCCCATTGCAGCACGGGATAATTAGGAAGACGATATTTACTGCAGAAGGGAACTTAGGAACGTCTGGCCTGTCTAAGACGCTCGCCTATACGTTAGCTTGTTAGCGGTGCGCGAAATTACGAGCATGGGAACTTCCGCGAATGTTAAGCCAATGCTGTATGAATAAATGTTGAATATATGCTGTAATTAGAGGTGACATAGAGTCGAAATTCCAGAACTGAAGAAGTCGAACTGCCGCGAATGTTGAGCCAATAATGTATGATATAAATGTTAAAATGTTGTGTCGAATTGCCGCGAATGTTAAGACATGCTGTATGATACAAATGTTAAAATGTTGTTGTCGAATTGCCGCGAAATGTTAGACAAATGCTGTATGATATAAATTGTTAAAATTGTGTGTCGAATTGCCCCGCGATGTTCGGACAATGCTGATAATATAAATGTAAAAGTTGTAACTAGAGGTGATAAAGTCTATTTTTCGTGATATATGAGTCGTTTAGCCACATTGATCGAGCTTATTGATGTATTTGTTATTATCTTATCTTATTATGCTATTTTATAATTATCTCATTTTACTATGTTAGTTTATGATGTAGTGTATTGCAATGTAAACCGAGACCTAGTTTTCTAATCTTGAGATAAGATATTTAGGAGTATTCTTAGTACACCCTGGACATCTTAAAACAGACTCTTCCAGATAACATATTACTGTCCATGTTAGTCAATTTACACAGTGTCTAGAATTTTAGAAGATTCCGGCACACATTTTGTGCATTGCTCGTTACTCGCCCCTCACTCAATCACCCCTATAGAATTACACACTAGCCCTCCATATCTGCACTCATCACTCACCCATCAACCCCCCCACCCACCAATAATGGATCAAAATGTCTGTGAGTAGGCAGTACACAAAATACACACGAAACTCGACAAAGCCTATTCACACCACACCTGTCCACAGAGATCTCATTTACACACCCATCATCTTCACCCATCACTCACCCATCACTCACCCATCATCTTCACTCATCACTCACCCATCATCTCACCCATCATCACCCCATCACTCAACATCATCTCACTTTTTCATCACTCACCCATCACTCGTTTCCATATTTGAATTCATTGCTGTTCATTTTGATATCGAATTAAGTACAATTTCTCTATTTCATCTTGTCATACCAATCCTTCCTTCCATCCCAATAAAGCAAAGTCCATCTTTAAACAGTCACAAATACGTGCTTAACATTTTCAAGGTCAATAAGTTATAAATAAGTTAGCTCCAGCATCATGTTCAATTTTTAGTATCATGATATTTAAGAAAGAAAGAAAGAACTAAAGAAAAGAAAGAGAGGGGGGGAGGGCGTACTAACAAGTGAAAATTATGTGACAAGGAAAGAACAAGGAAGTTAGAATAAAAGATAGAAAGAAAGAAAGAAAAGCACAGAAAAGAAGGAAAGGAGGGGACAAAAAGGTTGTTGTGAGTTATCACAAATAGAGGTAAAGCAAAATTATTATTACTAGTTATAGGAATTGATAAGAAGCTGTGATGTGATGATGGTGATGATGATGGATGGTGATGTGATGATGTGATGATGATGGTGAAGACGGTGAGAGATTACATTTCCCTCCCCTATCTACCCTGCACCTGTCCTTCTCTGCCCTATCCCCTTCCTTAGTCTTCTCGATCTATCTCTAACCTCATTCCTGCTCCCCCTCCCTAAATCCCTTCTCCATCTATCTTTATCACTTCCTTTTTGCTATTCTGTCCCTTACGTTTTCCCCCCTCCCCCGCCCATCCCACCCCTGCCCTCTCCCTCTCACAATCCTCCCCCTTCCCATCCTCCACATCCCTCCTTTCCACTCCCTCTCACATTCCTACCCTTTCCCCTCCCCTTCTTCACATCTCCCCCTCCCCTTCCTGTCTTCCCACCACTCTCCCCCTTTCCCCCCTCCCCCACATCCTCCCCTACCCCCTGCCGACGCTTCCCCCTGACAATTAATCAATCATTGGGGGCATACGCCGGGGGGGCGCGTCGCCCTCGCCCACCCTACGACGCCACCCCCGGGGGGGTCACCACGCGCGAGTTCCCATGCAGGTCCTTTCCCATACCAAGCAGCTCTCGACAAGAAACATCAACTTGCCCCAGCCACGAGCCCTTTTGGGCGCCCCCCTTTGGGCCTCCTCCACGCCCCGGGTTGTCTCTTACAATACAACCCGATGGGAAGGATCGGTTTCAGGTTTGCGTGCCACATGCCCATATAGCCGAAGTTGGCGCTGACGGACTATGCAGGTAATAGGCCTCGATTCAGTCTCAGGGTACAATCGCTGATTTTACACGTAATCATCCAAGCGATACCCCATGATTCTGCGAAGACACTTATTACAAAAGGCATTGATTCGTCTCTTCAAGGCACTATTTAGTTCCATGTCTCAAAAACTATAGAGTAAGACAGGGATCACAAGCGACTTTAAGATCCGGGCCTTTGTCCTTCTGCACAGGTACCGACAACGCCAAATACTCCGCTGAGCGAGTCCATAACACCGTGGGCTTAGCCAATCCGCCGTAAGACTTCTTGACGTGACCCGCCTATTTTGGACTGCGCCTACCAAGGTATGTAAAACTTTCCAAGATCTCAATGTCCTCGCCACACGCATGAACAGACTGTACTGCTTCATCTAGTATGTCTCCAAAAACCTGGACCTTAGTCATGAGCCAGGAGACCTCAAGTCCAAAGGCTTTGCCCCTCGTGCAGCGCCTCGAGAGCCATCACCAGGACCTCCAGCGACTCAGCAAAGATTACTGCATCATCGGCAAAAAAAAAGATCAGTGATCTTGGTGTTGCCGACGGATGCTCCACAATCACTTTGATCTGCAACCTTGTCCAATACCCAGTCCATACAAGCGTTTGAAAAGTGATGGGGCAAGGACGCACCCCTTGCCTCACTCCTGTATTCACAGGAAAGAAAACTGCCCCNCTTGTCCCCCCTTGTCCCCTTGTCCCTCCCCTTTTCCCCTTGTCCCCCTTTGTCCCCTTGTCCCTTGCCCTTTTCCCCCCTTTCCCCTTTTCCCCTTGTCTCCTTGTTCCCCCTTTTCCCTTGTCCCCCTTGTCCCCCTTTTCCCCTTGTCCCCTTTTCCCTTTTCCCCCCTTGTCCCCTTTTTCCCCCTTGCCCTTGTCCCCTTGTCCCCTTTTTCCCTTGTCCCTTGTCCCCCTTTTCCCCTTTTCCCCCTTGTCCCCTTGTCCCCTTGTCCCTTGTTCCCTTGTCCCCTTGTCCCCCTTGCCCTTGTCCCCTTTTTCCCCTTTTCCCTTTTCCCCTTGTCCCCCTTGTCCCTTTTTCCCCTTGTCCCCCTTTCCCCTTTTTTTGTCCTCCTTGTCCCTTGTCCCCCTTGTTTTGTTTTGTTTGTTTGTCCCCTTTTGTCCCCTTTTTCCCCTTGTCTTTTTGGGCCCCTTGTCCCCTTTCCCCTTTCCCCTTTTTTCTCCTTGTTCCTTTTCCCCCGTCCCCTTTTCCCCTTGTCCCCCTTTTCCCCCTTTTTCCTTTTTCCCTTGTCCCCCTTTCCCCCCCCCTTGTTCCTTTCCCCTTGTCCCCCTTTTCCCCTTGTCTCCTTGTCTCCTTGCCCTTGTCCCCTTGTCCTCTTGTCCCCTTGTCTCCTTTTTCCCCTTTTCCCCCCTTTCCCCTTGTCCCCCTTGTCTCCTTTCTCCTTGTCCCCTTTCCCCTTGTTCCTTGTCCCCCTTGCCCCTTGTCCCCTTGTCCCCTTGCCCCTTGTCCCCTTGTCTCTTTTTCCCCTTGTTCCCTTGTCCTCCTTGCCCCTTGTCCCCTTTGTCCCTTTTCCCCTTTGTCCCTCTTGTCGCCCTTGGTCCCCTTGTCCCCTGTCCCTTGTCTCCTTGTCCCTTACCCCTTGTCCCCATTGTCCCTTGTCCCCTTGCCCAGGTGTCGTGTGTTGAAGCCTGTAATTGGTCACAGGTAGAGGGGTTAATTGGTCACAGGTGAGGGTTAATTGGTCACAGTTAGAACATGGGTTAATTTGGTCACGAGGTAGAGGGTTTAATTGGTCACAGGTGAGGGGTTATTGGTCACAGGTAGGGGTTAATTGGTCACAGTAGAGGGGTTAATTGGTCACAGGTAGAGGGTTAATTGGTCACAGGTAGAGGTTTAATTGGTCCACGGTACAGGTTAATTGGTCACAGTAGAGGGTGTAATTGTTCCCAAGGTAAAGGTTTAATTGGTCACAGGTAGAGGGGTTTAATTGTCACAGGTAGACAGGTTTAATTGTCACAGGTAGAGGGTAATTGGTCAAAGGTAGAGAGGGGTTTTAATTTGGGCACAGGTAAGGGGTTAATTGTCACAGTAGAGGGTTTAATGGTCACAGGTAAAGGGGTTTAATTGTCACAGGTAGAGGGGTTTATTGTCACAGGTAGAGGGGTTTAATTGCACAGGTAAAGGGGTTAATTTGGTTCACCAAGGTAGAGGGTTAATTGGTCCAGGTAAAAGGGTTAATTGGTCACAGTAAGGAGTTAATTGGTCACAGGTAGAGGTTAATTGGTCACAGGTAGAGGGTTATTGGTCAATGTCCAGTAGAGGTTAATTGGTCACAGTAAGATAGGGGTTAATTGGTCACCCGTAGAGGGTTAATTGGTCACAGGTAAGTGGTTAATTGTCACGAGTAGAGTGTTGTAATTGTCACAGGTAGAGGGTTAATTGGTCACAAAGGTAGAGGGGTTAATTGGTCACAGGTTAGAGGGTTAATTGATCACAGTAGAGGAGAGGTGAAATGTACTGACTGGTGATATACGTGGAGGATAAATTAAGATGTGATAAAAGGAGATACAGTACTTTGATTGCAGTGAAGGGAGATGAAACAGGCCAGGTGTCACGTTTTGAGAGCCTGTTAATTGGTCACAGGTAAAGGGGAGGTGAAATATATGTGGTTGTAGCTTTTTTTAAATATAATGTTGACTGTGGATAAGTCAATGGAGATTAAATGATATGGGAATAAATGGAGATGAGATACATTTGATTACAGGTGAAGGGAAAGTGAAACAAGTTGACAGGGAAATGGTGGAAGGTGTCACTATTGCTTACAGGTCAACGAGGGGTTGAAATATACAGTTAATGACAGTTAAAAGGAAGGAAGCGAAATTTATCACAGGTATATAGGGAGAATGTAAAAACACTTATTCATACAGATAAATGGGGAGGCGAGTAAACATTGATTAAAGGTTGAAGGAGAGATATTGAAACATACATTTTAGTATAGGTACAGGTGATAGAAGTAAAATATTTATCACAGGAAAAGAAATTTAGTAAAACATTACTTATTAGATAAAGGTAATGAAAGAGAGAGAGAGAGAGAGGAGAGGAGAAAGATATGAGAGAGAGAAGAGAGAGAGAGAGAGAGAGAGAGAGACGTAGAGAGAGAGAGAGAGAGAGAGACAGAGAGAGAGAGAGAGGAGATGAGAGAGAGAGAGAGAGAGAGAGAGGAGAGAGAGAGAGAGAGAGAGAGAGAGAGAGAGAGAGAGAGAGAGAAAAAAAAATAAGGAAAGGAATAGATGAATGAATGGAAGGAGGGATAGATGAGTGAATGAGGGAGGGAATGAGTTTAATTAAAATGTAAAGGAGAGATAATTGAAACATTAATTTAAAGGTAAAGGAGAGATAATTGAAACACATTAATTATTACATGTCAGGGAAATGAGGTGAAGTACATTCATTACATATAAAAAATGCGATACACATCAATTACAGGTAAAAAAGGTGTTGGCTACTCATTAAATGCAAATAAAACTCGGACGTGCCTAAGGTTATTTTTCTTGTTGATATATATTTGCTCGGTAATGCCAGAAAATAATTTGTTGTATATTGGTGACGAATGTGACGCTGGAAACTTTAAGGAATTTCCCCAGTTTTTCTGGAATGTTTGTATTGATTTCCCTCTTTTTTTTTCTATATTAATTCGTGTATGGTGTCTGATTTTCGTGACGTCATTTCTGGTCTGCTAATATTCTTTAATAATTTTTTTTTATAGTGATGATAATAATGATTTTTCTTTCTTAAGGTGGCTTGTTTAAGAACTTGAAGTAAGATTTGGGTTATATATATTTTTTTTTTCATGTCCAAATCTTTTAGTTTTCCATCTCCGTTGTTTTTTTCGGGTTTTTTATTATAATGAATTGGATTAATAATTTAGGTTATGTATTTTCGTTTTAATCTTCCCATCTGTTGGAAAAGTTATTGCGAGTTATGTTTTTCGCTGTGTTTTGGGGTTGTAAAAATTTAGAATTGGAATCTTAATCTAGGTTATATATTTTCTTATTTCATCAGTCCATCTTTTTTTTCAGTTTTTCTTTTCCATCTCAAATATTTGTTGTTTTCTCTAGCAGGGGACTTTTTTTTTTTTACCAGTTGACACCAAAGAGTTATTTACAATATTGACGCAATTTTCCGCCTGGCCGCCCCTTGACCTTTTCCGCCCGCCACAAGGCGAGGGAAAGGCGGATGTTCCAATTTCCCCTCCTATTTTTTCACTTGAGGGTTTCATCCGAGGTCATATTTTTCATTTTACGTATTAGTTTGGAGTTTTCATTAAAAGTTTGGTCCCTTTTAGTGTCCATACTTTTGTTGCAATATTTCATCGTTTTTGGGACGTACGGCGTCTTGAATAGTAATAAGAGAAGAGAGAGCGGAGGGGCGTAGAGAGAGAGGAGAGAGAGATAAGAGAAGAGAGAGAGAGAGAGAATAGAGATAGAGAGAGGATAGAGAGGAGAGAGAGGATACGAGGATGAGAGAATAGAGATAGAGAGAGAGAGAGAGAGAGAGAGAGAGAGAGAGATAGAGAGAAGACAGAGACAGAGACAGAGACAGAGATGACAAAGACGAGACAGACAAAGCGGAGAGAGAATAACGACAGCACGCAGATAAATGAACAAGAACAGCAGCACATGACATAGAATGAGAGCAGACAGGGAATGAGAGACAGACAGACAGAGAGAAATGACAGAGACAGAGAGACAGAGAGATAAATGACACAGACACAGACAGAGAGAGTCAGACACACAGAGAGAGAGAGAGAGAGAGAGAGAGAGAGAGAGAGAGAGAGAGAGAGAGAGAGAGAGAGAGAGAGAGAGAGAGAGAGAGAGAGAGAGAGAGAGAGAGAGATAATGACAAAGGCAGAAAGAGAGAGAATGATAAAGACAGAGACAGAGATAGAGAGACGAACAGAGAGAGACAGACCCCCCCTCCCCCAAAATACTACCACTAAATCTAAACTCTCTCACCAACAGATGGACAGAGAGAAACACACAAACACCCAACCGCCTCAGGACCTCGAAGGAGAAGAACCTTACCTGACAACACACCTTTAGGCTACTGTGGAGGACGCCAGGCCATGACAGGTGAGTCCTCGGGGAGTCCTTGAGGGTCCTTGGGGTTCCTCGGGGGTCCTTGAGGGCGGGTATCTGTCCTTGATCGTCTAAGACACACTAATTAAACTTTGTAATTACATCCCAAACCGGTGACAGTATTGGATTAAGATTTGAGTTGATATTATGGGTAATTAATTTCTGTGTTTCTGTCTATCCCTCCCGTCTGTCTGTCTCTAAAATATCTTCTGCGTCTTCTATACTGTCTCCCTGTCTCATTATCTCCCATTCTGTCTCCTTATTAGATCTTTCCGTCTATCTATCCTTGCCGTCTTATATACTGTCTTACCGTCTCATCGTCTCCTCTTCCACCCACCTCCTTATTCTGTCTTTCCTTATTTTGTCTTATTGTCTAGTTAATTTTTGTCTTTCTGTCTTTACGTCTGTTTATCCCTCCCGTCTTATTTACTGTCTCCCTGTTCATTGTCTCCCCTTCCACCTCCTTATTCTGTCTTATTCTGTCTTATCGTCTCTTCCTTTCCGTCCTCTTCTTTTCCTTCCCGGCTGTCTTATTAAAATCTTCGTCTTCTTCTAAGTTTCCCCGTCTCATCGTTTCATCTCCTTATTAGCCCCTTTCTGTCTCTTCTTTTTCCTTCTCGCTCTTCTTCTCCTCGTCTCTCTCTCTTTCCCTCTCACTCCAATCTTCCTCTCTTCTACTCTCCCCCCTCCGTCTTTACTCAGTCCCTTCCCGTCTCATTTGCCCTCCCTTCCATCCTCTTATTAATCTTCTTCTCTTCTTGTCTCTTTTCCTTCCTCGTTCACCTCTCCTTCCTCCTCTCTCTCTCTTCCTCTTACATCCATCCAAGTCATCACGATCTTTGTCTATCGTCCTATCGACCTTGTCTCGTCCCGTCTATCTCGTGAATTATAACTTAATGTAACACAAACACGTTCCTAAGAAGTCTACCCGTCTTCCTCCGTCGCTATCCACACACGGAAAGGAGTAAAATCAGTCACTTAAGAACCTGAAAGGAGCGACTAAAAGGGGGACTCAATCTCAGTAGTAGATTGGTAAGAGAACAAAGGATTCCAAATCGTCCTTAAGTTTGCATAAGAAAAGATTGAATTAGGTATTGGCAGTAAGGGATTTAGTCAACTGTTTGAGTGGTTGAAAGAGGAGAGGTAGAGAGAGCGAGAGGAGAGAGAGAGGAGAGGAGAGAGAGAGAGAGAGAGAGGAGAGAGAGAGAGAGAGAAGAGAGAGAGAGAGAGAAGAGAGAGAGAGATAAGAGGATAGAGAGAGAGAGAGAGAGAGAGAGAGAGAGAGAGAGAGAGAGAGAGAGTTAAGGATTAAGTCATGTTCTGGAATCCTAAACTTAGGGACTCTGGAAGGACTTTAAGAAGCTATACAGGAACTTGCAAGGACTTGGGAGTGAAGGAAAAAATAGAGACAGGAGTGAAAAAAGTGTCATTGATTGTTTTTCCTACTTTTTCGCTTGCTTTCATGCCTCCTTCATCAAACTTTCCCTGTCTGTTATTCCACTCCTTATTGCCTCTGTCCTTTATTCCCTTCTTCGTGCCGTATCTAAGAATTATGATTGACTTGAAAATTTAAAAATGAAGGCAAATTGTTTTTTTTTTAGGATTATTAAGTAATATTATTGTTGTTTGTGGTGTGTGTATGTTTGTGTGTGTGTGTGTGTGTGTGTGTGTGTGTGTGTGTATGTGTGTTTGTGTATGTGTTTGTGTGCGTGTGTGTGTGTATGTGTGTATGTGTGTGTGTGTGGTGCTTGTATGTTTGTGTGTGTGTGGGTGTGTGTCGCTAAGAAGGTCCTCCACAAACTTTACGTCACAGGAATCCCTTTAAGTTTGTCAATCTCCCCAAAGTTGCCTCAGGGAACGAAAAACGACCGTGTGTTGTGATGTATTATCCGAGGAGCGAAGAATCTGGCCAGTTGTTCTTGTTTGTCCCCAGTAAAACTTTTGGTCAGTATATGTGGGCAAAACGAGGTGGTGGTGGTGGTGTTGTGGCTGTGGTGGTGGTGGTGGCTGGTGATGGGGGTGGTGTGAATGGTGGTGGTGGTGTGGTGGTGGTAGTGTGTGTGGGTGTGGTGGTTGTTGGTGGTTATGGTGGTGGTGGTGATGGTAGTGTGGTGATGGTGGTGGTGTGGGTGGTGGTGGTTGTGTGTGGTGGGGGTGTGTTATGGTGGTGATGTGATGTGTGTGATGTGTGTGGTGGTTATGTTGGAGTGTGTGTGGGGTGGGGGTGATGGGATTGTGGATGGTGTGGGGTGGTGGTGTGGTGGTGGTGATGTGGTGGTGGTGATGGTGTGGTGTGTGGTGATGATGGTGTGGTGGTGGTGTGGTGGTGATGGTGTTATGGTGGTGGTGGTCGGTGGTGGTGGTGGTGGTGTATTGGTGGTGGTGTGCGATGGTGGTGGTGGGGGTGTGCGGTGGTGGTGGTGATGGTGGTGGTGTGGTGGTAGTGGTGCTGTGGGGTGGTGTGGTGATGGTGGCTGGTGGTGTGTGGTGGCGGTGGTTGGTGGTTACTGGTGGTGTGGTGGTGGTGGTGGTGGTGGTGGTGATGGTGGTGGTGGTGGTGGTGGTGGTGGTGATGATGGTGGTGGATGGTGGTGGTGGTGTTGGTGTGGTAGTGATGGTGGTGGTGGTGCGGGTTGTGTGGTGGTGGTGGTGGTGATGGTGTGATAATGGGCGTGGTGATGGGTGGTGGTGTGGTTGTTGGAGGTTGTTACTGTGATTTTTTATTTTATTTTTATTTAAACAGTAATTACTAGACTATTGATTAAAGGCCTACTGAAAGGGTTGTCTTCTATCTCTTTTCCTTCCTATTTTTTTCCCTTCTTTTCCTTTATTCCTGTCATTGTTACCCTTCATTTCAGTCTTTTTTCCTTCTATTTTCCTGTTCTTTCGCACTTTTTTTCTGTTTTCTCCTTTTCTTTCCAATTATTTTCTTCTTTCACTTTCCTTTTTTCTTTTTAGGTCATATTTTCCCATCACTTTTACCTCTTTTCTCATATTTTCAGGACTTTTTCTGTTTCTTCTCCTTACTTTATCTTATTCCTTAATTTCTTTTTCCATCAAAACCTGGAATGAGCATAATTTTTTTTACAGTATTTCTACTTGCCATTTTTCCTTACTTGTTCTTCTCAATTCCAAAGCTTCTCCTGACCTGCATGTCTCATTTCCTTTTTCTTCCCGGTCTTCTTATCTCATCTTTCCTTTTTTATTTATTTTTTTCTCCTTTTTTTCTTTTACTCCTCGCCACTTCCTTCCCTCCCATCCTTTTCCATTTATTATTATTCCGTTTCTCGTCTATTCTTTTGTTTATTCCTTTCTGTTTTATTCCCATCCTATCTTCGTTTCCTTCCTTGTCTTTCCTTCTTTCCTGACGTTGTTGCATTCAAGTGATTGGAAAAGAACGGGGACGATTAGAGAGAGAGAGGAGAGAGAGAGAGAGAGAGAGAAGAGAAGAGAGAGAGAGAGAGAGAGAGGAGAGAGAGAGAGAGAGAAAGAGAGAGACAGAGAAAGAGAAAGGAAAAAGAGAAGAGAAAGAGAGAGAGAGAAGAACACTTAAGTAATATTCAGCCGCTTAAACTAAGACTCTCATTGCTTCTGAATATTTACAGTTACATAAAAACCCCCATCAAGAAATGTATATAAGATGAAAAAAATAAGATGCAAGGTGGGGGAAAGAATTATGCATCAAAATATCAAAGCAACAGGGGGAAAATAATTGTGTTTCGAGGGAAAAAGAGGGAAGAAAAAATTCAAATAATAAGATTTTCATTTTCTGTACGCACAAAGGTATCAGACTACTTGTTGTTACCGCCTTACCCTCTTTTTTCCTCTTGCCCTTTCCCCCCTTTGCGCCTATCTCCTTCTTCCCTCCTACCTCCCTCTTTTTTACCCTCTCCATTTCCCTNGTGTGTGTGGTGTGTGTGTCTGTGTCTGTGTGTGTGTGTGTGTGTGTCGCTAAGAAGGTCCTCCACAAACTTTACGTCACAGGAATCCCTTTAAAGTTTAGTCAAGTTTCCCCAAAGTTGCCTCAGGGAACGAAAACGACACGTGTGTTGTGATGTATTATCCGAGGGAGGGAAGAATCTGGCCCAGTTGTTCTTGTTTTGTGCCAGTAATACTTTTGTTCAGTATATGTGGGCAGAACGAGGTGGTGGTGGTGGTGGTGGTGGTGGTGGTGGTGGTGGTGGTGGTGGTGGTGGTGGTGGTGGTGGTGGTGGTGGTGGTGGTGGTGGTGGTGGTGGTGGTGGTGGTGGTGGTGATGGTGGTGGTGGTGGTGGTGATGGTGGTGGTGGTGGTGGTGGTGGCGGTGGTGATGGTGGCGGTGGTGGTGGTGGCGGTGGTGGCGGTGGTGGTGGTGGTGGTGGTGGTGGTGGTGGTGGTGGTGATGGTGGTGGTGGTGATGGTGGTGGTGGTGGTGGTGGTGGTGGTGGTGGTGATGGTGGTGGTGGTGATGGTGGTGGTGGTGGTGGTGGTGGTGGTGGCGGTGGTGATGGTGGCGATGATGGTGGGGGTGGTGATGGTGGGGGTGGTGGTGGTGGTGGTGGTGGTGGTGGTGGTGGCGGTGGTGGTGGTGGCGGTGGTGGTGGTGGCGGTGGTGGTGGTGGTGGTGGTGGTGGTGGCGGTGGTGATGGTGGTGGTGGTGGTGGCGGTGGTGATGGTGGCGGTGGTGGTGGCGGTGTTGGTGGTGGTGGTGGTGGTGGTGGTGGCGGTGGTGGTGGCGGTGGTGGTGGTGGCGGTGGTGGTGGCGGTGGTGGTGGTGGTGGCGGTGGTGGTGGTGGTGGTGGTGGCGGTGGTGGTGGTGGTGGTGGTGGTGGTGGTGGTGGTGGTGGTGGTGGTGGTGGTGGTGGTGGTGGTGGTGGTGGTGGCGATGGTGGTGGTGGTGGTGGTGGTGGTGGTGGTGGTTGTTTGGAGGTTGTTACTGTGATTTTTATTTAATTTTTATTTAAACAGTAATTAATAGAATATGATTAAAGGAATAGGACTGCTTTTCTTCTATCTCTTTTTCTTTCCCTATTTTCCCTTTCTTTTCCTTTATTCCCTGTCATTGTTACCCTGCATTTCATTCTTTTTCCTTTTTTTTCCCTTTTCTTTCCAACTTTTTTTCTGTTTTCCTTTTCTTTCCAAATTTTTCCTTCTTTTCCTTTCCCTTTTCTTTTTAGTCATAATTTCCATCAACTTTTACCTCTTTTCTCATATTTTCAGGACTTTTTCTGTTTTCTTTTCCTTACTTTTCTTATTTCCTTCATTTCTTTCCTTCTCATATTTTTTTTGTACAATATGTCTTACTTTCATTTCTTCCTTTCATTTTCTTCTCAATTTCAAAGCTTCCTCCTGACCTGCATGTCTCACTTTCCTTTTCTTCCCGGTTCTTCTTATCTCGTCTTTTCCTTTATTTTTATTTTATTCTCCTTTTTTTCTTTTATCCTCGCCACTTCCTTCCCTTCCCATCCTTTCATTTATTTTTATTCCTTTTTCTCTTTTATTTATTTTTATTCCTTTTTCTCTTTTATTTATTTTTATTTATTTTTCTCTTTTATTTATTTTTATTCCTTTTATTTTATTTATGCTTATTACTTTTTCTATTTTATTTATTTTTATTCCTTTTTATTTTATTTATTTGTATTACTTTTTCTCTTTTATTTATTTGTATGCCTTTTTCTCTTTTATTTATTTTATTTATTTTTCTCTTATTTATTTTGATTCCTTTTTCTCTTCTATCTATTTTTTTTATTTTTTACTTCTTCCTTTCCTTTCCTTCTTTCCCTGACAGTTGTTGCATTCAAGTGATGGAAAAGAACATGGGGACGATTAGAGAGAGAGAGAGAGAGAGAGAGAGAGAGAGAGAGAGAGAGAGAGAGAGAGAGAGAGAGAGAGAGAGAGAGAGAACGATTTGACGAGGAGAGGTAAAAGGAGGACGCAAATGAAAAAGAGGAGGAAGAGGAGGAATGTGACAAACGTTGGGACCACCTTCTGCCAAATGAGAGAGAGAGAGAGAGAGAGAGAGAGAGAGAGAGAGAGAGAGAGAGAGAGAGAGAGAGAGAGAGAGAGAGAGAGAGAGAGAGAGAGAGAGAGAGATAGAGAGAGAGAGAGAGAGAGAGAGAGAGAGATATTGATATTGATATATTTATTGACCTCTTGTTACAATTGTTAAACAAATATATTTACAGTACATACAGTCATAGACCACTGTATACCTGGACTGCGCACGGAATATCTGCCCGTCGCACAAGGGACTGAAGTCGAAGGGCAGCTCGGATTCATATATATATATATATACGGATCATATAGACTGGTTTATCAGTATATATGATATACTGTAATCTTCGTAAATGTTTGTTCTATAATATTATCAAATAAAAAACAGTAAAACACGCTAAAGAAATGCCATTACGAGACTGAAGAAATATGCATGAACTTAATATTCACTTCAACTCTTCGCCATTTAAAACTTAGCGAGTCAACTTTTATCATGAAGGGTATCAATAGAAGCGCAATTTTATTAGCTTTCTATTGCTATATTTCGTTATCTGATAAAGGAATTAGAACCATGCATAAATTTGCGTTAACTAAATAAATAAAATCATCAATCGGGTAATTTTCCCGATTGATGAGGTTATTTATTTAGTCAACGCTAATTTATACATGGTACTAATTCATTTATCAGAAAACGAAATATATAAGTAAATAAATAACATCATCAATCGGGAAAATTACCCGATTGATGATTTTATTTATTTATTTAACGCTAATTTATGCATGGTTTTAATTAATTTATCAGATAACAAAATATAGCAATGGAAAGCTAATAAAATTGCGCTTCTATTGATACCCTTCATGATAAAAGTTGAATCGCAAAGTTTTAAATGGCGAAGAGTTAAGTTCATGCATATTTCTTCATAGTCGCGTAATGGCATTTCTTTAGCGTGTTTTACTGTTTTTTATTTGATTATATTATAGAAGAAACATTTACGAAGATTACAGTATATCATATATACTGATAAACCAGTCTATATGATAGTCCATAGACCACTATATCTCTTTGTAGGGCGCCCCGCAGGCCCCTATGCAGCCCCACAATTCAAAACATTGTCGCGTGAACAGTCCAGGTATACAGTGGTCTATGATACAGTATATCTGAGGACCAGGTCCGTTGAGCCGAGGCTCTTGTACAGACCTGTGCTAGTATACATTTTAAACCTTAAAACGTCATATTTTATAGTCCTAAATAAGTTATATAAATAAACATAAATCTAAATTCCCATATATAACCAACACATTAGTTTATACAGTAAACAAAATATACATAAGTAAACTCAAGGTGTGAGCCTATAATAAATACTTACAAATGGGCAATTTGTTTATGTGCAAATAATAATTATTTAGAAATATATTTAGAAAATAATTAAAGAAAAAAACAAGAAAAAACAAACAAGAAAAAGCAAGTTACATAGTAGTGATGTATCACTACTCTCCGAGTTTCACAAGAAAAGAAAAAAATATATATATTCACAATCACCTAAATGTTAATTGTCATTATATAGTTTTTGTTTTAATTTGTACTTGAAAGTGTTTAGTGGTACAATGTTCCTAAGATCTTGTGGCAGTTGGTTCCAACATCTAACACCTCTAACGGTGACGCCTTGCTGTACATGGGATGTTCTATATAATGGGAGTCTCAGATCATGTGGTCGTCGACTGTCTGGATTATAAGAAGCTAATTGGAAGTCAGTGTCAGTTGTATGCGTATGGAGTGCCTTATGAACAAATATATTGGTTTGAAGGGCTATCACATCAGGCAATTTAAGCAATTTCAGATCTTTAAACAATGTGTTAGTGTGGGCATAACGGTGGCTGTGAGTCATAACACGTATCAATTTTTTTTTGAGTAATGAAAAGACTATTGATGAAGGTTTTGAATGATCCTCCTCCTATAGCTAAACAATATATAATGTGCGGATATGCTAATGTCAAATATATTTGTCTCAAGCAGTCAGTGGGTATATTATTACGTATTTTATGTACTACACCAGTGATTTTAGAAAGTTTAGTCTTAATTTCAAATATATGAGACTTCCATTTTAATTTGTCATCAATTATTACCCCTAGAACTTGGACTCATGAGAGAGAGAAAGAGAGAGAGAGAGAGAGAGAGAGAGAGAGGAGAGAGAGAGAGAGAGAGAGAGAGAGAGAGAGAGAGAGAGAGAGAGAGAGAGAGGAGAGAAGAGAGAGGAGAGGAGAGAGAGAGAGAGAGAGAGAGGAGAGGAGAGAGAGAGGAGAGAGAGGAGAGAGAGAGAGAGAGAGAGAGAGAGAGAGAACGATTGACGAGGAGAGGTAAAAGGAGGACGCAAATGAAAAAGAGGAGGAAGAGGAGGAATGTGACAAACGTTGGGACCACCTTCTGCCAATGAGAGAGGAGAGAGAGAGAGAGAGAGAGAGAGGAGAGAGAGAGAGAGAGAGAGAGAGAGAGAGAGAGAGAGAGAGAGAGAGAGAGAGAGAGAGAGAGAGAGAGAGAGAGAGAGAACAACAAAGTAAATATTCAAGCCGCTAACTAGACTCATCATTGCTACTGAATATTTACAATTACATAAAAAAACCCATCAAAGAAATGTATATAAGATGAAAAAAATAAGATGCAAGGTGAGGGGAAAGAATTATGCATCAGATATCAAAGCAAAAGGGGAAAATAAATTGTGTTTCGAGGGGAAAAGAGGGAAGAAAAAATTCAAATAATAGATTTTCATTTTCTGTTCAAAGGTATCAGACTACTTGTGTTACCGAACCTTACCCTCTTTTTTCCTCTTGCCCTTTCCCCTCCTTTGCTCCTATCTCCATCCTTCCCTCCTACCTGCCCTCTTTTTTACCCTCTCCATTTCCCCTCATTTGTCCTTTGCTCCTATCTCCATTCTTCCCTCTTACCTTACCCTCTTTTTGTTCTCTCCCTTTCATTTACAGGAACTACCACGTGTAGGCCTCGCGGCCTCTTGTAGCTTCCTTATTTTCTTATGTTCATTTAAGTTGCTCCTATTTCCCTCTTTCCCTCTTTCCCTTTCCCCTCCTTTGCTCCTATCTCCATCCTTCTCTCTTACCTACCCCTCTTTTTCCCCTCTCCCTTTTTCCCTTCCTTTGCTCCTATTTCCATCCTACCCTCTTTCCCTTTCCCCTTCTTTGCTCCTATCTCCATCCTTCCCTCTTACCTTATCCTCTTTTTTCCTCTTTCCCATTCACCTCCTTTGCTCCTATTTCCCTCTTTCCCTTTTCCCTTTCCCCTCCTTTACTCCTATCTACATCCTTCTCTCTTACCTTACCCTCTTTTCCCCTCTCCTTTTCCTCTTCTTTACTCCTATCTACATCCTTCCCTTTTACCTTACCCTTTTCTCCCCTCTCCTTTTCCCCTCCTTACTCCTATTTCCATCCTACCGTCTTACCTACCTCATCTCCTTTGCTCCTACCTCAATATATCTCCCACCTGCCTCTCTCACCTGCCTCCATTACCTGCCTCTCACCTGTCCCGCCTCCCTCTCACAGTGTGTTGAGAGGAGGCGTTCCACTAATCTAATTTCGATTGTCAGGTAAACAACTCTACCTTAATTAATGAATAGATGATTAGTGTGATTGTGTGACGACAGGTGACAGGTCCTCCTCCTCCTCCTCTTCCTCCTCCTTCTTCCTGCTTCTTCTTCTCATCCACCTCCTCCTCCTCTTCTTCCTGCTTCTTCTTCTCATCCACCTCCTCCTCCTCCTTCTTCCTGCTTCTTCTTCTCATCCACCTCCTCTTCCTCCTTCTTCCTGCTTCTTCTTCTCATCCACCTCCTCCTCCTCCTCCTTCTTTTTTTCCTCCTCCTCCTCCTCCTCCTCCTCCTCCTCCTCCTCCTCCTCCTCCTCCTCCTCCTCCTCCTCCTCCTCCTCCTCCTCCTCCTCCTCCTCCTCCTCCTCCTCCTCCTCCTCCTCCTCCTCGAAAGCGCCAGGCAAGGCTGCCGCACCACCCTTGAACCTCCACACTGTGTTTCCACCATTACAATAACACACATAACATGACCTATCTATCAAGCACTAAACCTACCCCCACAAACATAGTAGTAGTTAGCCATAGATTACAGCTTTCAACTTTCCTCACAAATTCCATGCAGTTTTTCTATATTGCATGGTATCACTTCATTTCCGGCCAGCTTCGGCTGGAGGGATGGGTGGGTGGGGAGGAGCCTTCTACTTTCCTATCCTTTCTTTCTTATTATCTAGTTAGTGTAGTGTAGTTAAAGCAAACAGCCTTGTAAGGACCTATCTGTTGCTGTTTGTGTTTCCTTTGTAATCCTTTGTAGTCCTGTATAATCCTCCTCCTCCTCCTCCTCCTCCTCCTCCTCCTCCTCCTCCTTCTCCTCCTCCTCCTCCTCCTCCTCCTCCTCCTCCTGCTTCCTCCTGCTTCCTCTTTTCTTCCTCCTCCTGTGTGTGTGGTTTTTTTTATGTGTGTATGAGTGTGTGTTTATCATTATCATTATTTTATTATTATTAGACCTAGTAGAAGTAGTACTAATGTTATTTATATTGTTATTATAATAGTATTGGTAGTAGTAGTAGTAGTAGTAGAATTATTAGTAGTAGTAGTAGAATTATTATTATTATTATTATTATTAGTAGTAGTAGTAGTAGTAGTAGTAGTAGTAGTAGTAGTAGAAATAGAACATAACACCAGAATTAGTCCATCACAAATATATAATTAGTAACATCAGAACTTAGTAATTAGTAACATGGGCGAGAGAATTAGACGAATTAGAATTAGTAACATGGGCGAGAGCTAACATGAGAGAGAATTAGTAACATGGGCGACTTCAATGCTACTACTGGCACTGTGAGAGATGGCTACGAGTTATGTGTTGGTCCCCATGGCTCCGGTACCAGAAACACCAACAGTTCTCTGCTTCTGAACTTTGCAGGGTCCAGAAGGTTGAGAATTGCAGGTTCTTGGTATCAGAGACCAGAGCTGCACCGCTGGACATGGTATAGTAATGCCGGAGGGGTAGCTAAGGAGATCGACCACATCCTCGTTAGCACTCGTTGGAGGATCCTCCAGAACTGCAGGGTTTACCGGAGTGCTGAGTTCTTTGGAACAGATCACAGACTTGTTGTTGCTACACTTAAGCTTCATGTCAAGTCCAGAAGAATCTCAAGAGTTAACCATACTGTGTTTCATCTTGAGAACCTGAAGGACTTGACATGTGCTCATGAGTATGCGGTGGCAGTCTCGAATCGATTTGATGTGCTCGGTGCTCTCGGGGACCCTGTAGAACTGTGGGATACCTTCAAACGTGAAACTCTACAGGCTGCCAAGGAGTGTATTGGGGAGCGCCCGAGTTCAAGGCGTGGTTTTGTCTCGACGGAGACGCTGGAGAAAATCGAGGAGAGTCGCGCTGCCAGGCTGGCTGGGAACCGGGACCAGCACAGGGCTCTGTCACGCCGGACTAGAACCCTCCTGGGGAGAGACAAGGAGAGGTATGTCAGGAGTCTCGCTGAGGATGTCGAGGGTCATTTGAACGCTAATGACCTCCGACCCGCCTACCGAGCCCTGAAGAAGCTCCGTTCCAAGTCTCCTTCTCGGGCGAGTGCTATTCGAACAGCAGATGGGCGCCTCGTGTCGGACATGGATGGGCAGATGGCTCGTTGGGCTGAGTACTTTGGGCAGTTGTTCACGGTGGACCCTCCAACTGAGCAGCTTCACACCACTGGGTTACAGGCAGTGGATGCCGATCCTCCCATTGACGAAAGCGCACCCTCTCTTGACGAAATCAGAGAGGCTGTAGCAAAGTTGAGGGGTGGAAAGGCAGCTGGTGTTTGTAATATCAGTGCGGAGCTCCTCAAAGCTGGGGGTGAGGCCATGATCCACGGGTTGCATGCTGTCCTGACTGCCGTGTGGCAATCAGGTACCATTCCTCTTGACTGGAAAAGGGGGCTGGTCGTCCCTATCTGGAAAGGGAAAGGGGACCGTCAGGACTGCAACAATTACCGCGGTATTACACTGCTCAGCGTACCAGGCAAGGTGCTTGCCCATCTATTGCAGACACGGATTCGCAGCATCTGGTGAAGCATCAGAGACCTCAGCAGTCTGGGTTCACGCCTGGTAAGTCAACAACGGACGTATCCTAGCGCTTCGTGTCCTGTGGAACGCCGACGTGAGTTTCGACAGGGGTGCTTGCAGCCTATGTTGATCTCAAGAAGGCGTTTGACTCAGTGCATCGTGAGTCACTCTGGGATCTTCTGCGACTTCGAGGGATTCCTGCAGGGACTATTGGTTTGATAACTGGTCTGTATTCTGGGACTGAGAGTGCTGTGAGTGTGGGGCAGGTGTATCCGGCTTCTTCCTGTGAATACAGGAGTGAGGCAAGGGTGCGTCCTTGCCCCATCACTTTTCAACGCTTGTATGGACTGGGTATTGGACAAGGTTATAGATCAAAGTGATGTGGAGCATCCGTCGGCAACACCAAGATCACTGATCTTGTTTTTGCCGATGATGCAGTAATCTTTGCTGAGTCGCTGGAGGTCCTGGTATTGCTCTCGAGGCGCTGCACGGGGAGGCAAAGCCTTTGGGACTTGAGGTCTCCTGGCTCAAGACCAAGGTCCAGGTGTTTGGAGACTTACTAGATGAAGCAGTACAGTCTGTTCATGCGTGTGGCGAGGACATTGAGATCTTGGAAAGTTTTACATACCTTGGTAGCGCAGTCCATAATGACGGCGGGTCACGTCAAGAAGTCTTACGGCGGATTGGCATAGCCCACGGTGTTATGGACTCGCTCAGCGGGAGTATATGGCGTTGTCGGTACCTGTGCAGGAGGACAAAGATCCGGATGTTCAAATCGCTTGTGATCCCTGTCTTACTCTATGGTTGTGAGACATGGACACTAAATAGTGACTTGAAGAGACGAATCAATGCCTTTGGTAATAAGTGTCTTCGCAGAATCATGGGGTATCGCTAGGATGATTACGTGTCAAATCAGCGATTGCACCGTGAGACTGAATCCAGGCCTATTACCTGCATAGTCCGTCAGCGCTAACTTCGGCTATATGGGCATGTGGCACGCTACCCTGAAACCGATCCTTCCCATCGGGTTGTATCTGTAAGAGACAATCCGGCGTGGAGGAGGCCAAGGGGGCGCCCACAAGGCTCGTGGCTGGGGCAAGTTGATGTTTCTTGTCGAGAGCTGCTTGGTATGGGAAAGGAGTCTGCATGGGAACTCGCGCGTGGTGACCCCCGGGAGTGGCGTCGTAGGGTGGGCGAGGCGACGCGCCCCCCGGCGTATGCCCCCAATGATTGATTGATTGAACATCAGAAGCAATAGTAATAAAAATAACCATAACAAAAAAACTATAATGTCTGAGAACAAGGAAGCGTACACGGCGGGTTTTAAAGTCTTTCCTATACATATACTATAACTCTATACTACTACTATACTACTATTCTTAAAAAATTTCACTACTTCACTACTCTACACACTACACACCATACTACACCATAAAAACTACACACTTTCTACACTACTACAAAAACCACACCTTTTTCTACACTACTAACCCCAAATAACAAACTTCTACTATAAACACTTTTACTTTAAAACACTTTTTAAAAACTTATAAAAATACTTTCCACTTCTATAAAACACTACTACTACTATAATATATTACTACAAATTATTTTTTTTTCTTAATATACTAAACTAGAAAGCTACTACATACTATATAAATTTTATTCTACTACTCTACTTACTACTCTTCTATATACACTACTATCTACTACTACTACTTCCCACTACTTCTTAAATTTTAATATACTACTACTACTAACTACTACTACTACAACCACCCTCCACCCCTTAACCATAACCTAAATTATACTATCAATGGTTCCCCGAGTGATAACGGAAATAAAGGCCCCTGGGAAGTCCTTTTCGTTTTAAATGCGGAAAGCAAAAAAAAATTAGGTTTTCTTCTTCTTATGGGAACAAAAACAAAAAAACCCCCCCCCCCCCCCGGGGGGGGGGAGAGAGGAGAGAAGAGAAGAGAGAGGAGGGGGAAGAAGGGAGAAAGAGAAGAAAAGGGAGAAGAAGGAAAGGGAAGGAAAAGGGGGGGGAAAAAAAAGAAAAAAAAAAAAAAGAGAAAAAAAAAGAAAAAACGGGGGGGGGGGGGGGGGGGGAAAAAGGAGAGGGGGAGAAAAGAGGGGGAGAGAGAGAAAAGAGAGAGGGGAGACGGGGGGGGAGGGGGGGGGGAGAATCCTTGGAAAACCGGCAGAAAAGGGGAGGGGAAAAAAAAAAAAAGAAAAAA
>JACEEZ010024094.1:7918-42693 GCA_016584305.1 Chionoecetes opilio
ACAAGGGGTTTGAAAGATGAGCGAAATTGGTATGGATTACGAATTGTCACCTGAGAAACATAACAGATCACAGGAGATACATATCAGTTGCTGAGGAAAATAAGAATGGCATTCAAATATCTGGATGAAGAGATGATTAAGAAATTGATAACATCTTTGATTCGACCAAGGTTGGAATATGCGGCAGTGATTTGGTCACCACATAAAAGAAGGATATAAGGAAGATTGAGAGAATACAAAGAGCAGCCACAAAAATGGCTCCAAGCCTGAGAGATTCACCATATGAGGAAAGACTTTCAAGACTGAAACTCCCAACTCTTGAGAAAAGAAGAGAAAGGGGAGATTTTATAGCAGTGTATCATCAATGGGTCTGGAAAAAATTGATAGAGAAGATCTGTTTGTGTGGGACGATAGAAGTACAAGAGGTCATGAGAAGAAATTGAAAAGGACAACATGCAAGAGGGACATAAAAAAATACAGCTTCCTGTATAGAAGCATAAAAGCCTGGAACAACCTTGATGCAAAAGTGATTAATGCAAGAAGTATTCAGGACTTCAAAGGCAAGCTGGATAATAGTAGATTTGAAGATGGGACAGTACGAGCATAGTTCTTTTCCTGTATGTTACAACTAGGTAAATACAACTAGGTAAATACACACACACACAAAAAAAACGTGTACGAAGCAGCGCGAACCTCGGGGAGATAATGCACGAAAGTCGGGATGGTAAGAATTTAGGACTCAGCGCGAAACTCGTGGATCGCGAAACTCGCATAGCGTCAAACTCGGGACGGTACTGAAGATGAGACAGCTGTGGAGCCATCTGGGTGAAGCATAGGAGGGAAAGATGTAGAAGAAAAATTGTTAGAGATGTTATTAGCTAGATGCCAGAAGTCACGAGAGGAATTCGATTAAAAAAGATTTGACATTTTCTATGAATGAAAGAGTTTTGGGTTAGTTGAAGTAAAGCCTTGGCATGATTACAGGCAGAAATATAAAGGGTATGAGTTTCAGGAGATGGATGGTTACGGTACCGTCTGTGAGCCGCCTCTCTGTTTTGGACAGCATGAGAAAAAGCAGAGTTAAACCAAGGTTGGCGGGCTTTAGGATTAGAGAATGTGTGTGGAATGTATGCCTCCATGCCAGAGACTATGACCTCAGTTATGCGCTCTGCACAAAGAGATGTCTCACTGACACGGAAGCAATAATCATTCCATGGAAGATCAGAGTAGCACTGCCTTAGGTCTTCCCACTTAGCACTTTAGCACTTAGTTAGAGTTGAAATGGCAGAAGCACCTCCGCTTAGGTGGGTCCCGAGACGGTACCGGAGCGATAGGACAGGTTACAGAAATATGATTGTGATCGGAGGAACCCAACGGAGAGAATAGTTTCACAGAGTAAGCAGAAGGGTTAGTAGTTAGGAAAAGATCAAGAATGTTGGGCGTGTCTCCAAGGCGGTCAGGAATACGGGTAGGGTGCTGCACCAGCTGCTCTAGGTCTTGGAGGATAGAAAAGCTGTAGGCTTGTTCACCAGGTTGGTCAGTAAAAGAAGATGATACAATGCTGGTGGTGAACATTGAAATCCCCAAGAATGGAAATTTCTGCTATAGGAAAATGAGATGAGATGTGCTCCACTTTTGATGTTAAATAGTCGAAGAATTTCACATAGTCCGAGGAGTTAGGTGAGAGATATACAGCACAGATAAATTTAGTAAGAGAGTGACATTGAAGTCGAAGCCAGATGGTAGAAAATTCGGAAGATTCAAGACTGTGGGCACGAGAGCAAGTGATATCGTTGCGCACATATACACAACAGCCAGCTTTGGATTGAAAATGAGAATAGAGACAGTAAGAGGAGACAGAAATGCTGACTATAGCCCATGCGCACAGTCCTCTTGGCATGAAAGCTAGCTGTGGAAGTTCCATTATTTTCTTAACGCATGGTGATTGGCTCTGTCAAGCCTACACGGTATGCAAGTTCCGGCGTGATTGGCCAGTGACCCGCCTGCACAATGTGGATGGCCAGTGCCCCGCCTGCACAATGTGGATGGCCAGTGCCCCGCCTGCACCATGTGGATGGCCAGTGCCCCGCCTGCACCATGTGGATGGCCAGTGCCCCGCCTGCACCATGTGGATGGCCAGTGCCCCGCCTGCACAATGTGGATGGCCAGTGCCCCGCCTGCACCATGTGGATGGCCAGTGCCCCGCCTGCACCATGTGGATGGCCAGTGCCCCGCCTGCACAATGTGGATGGCCAGTGCCCCGCCTGGACCATGTGGATGGCCAGTGCCCCGCCTGCACAATGTGGATGGCCAGTGCCCCGCCTGCACAATGTGGATGGCCAGTGCCCCGCCTGCACAATGTGGATGGCCAGTGCCCCGCCTGGACCATGTGGATGGCCAGTGCCCCGCCTGCACAATGTGGATGGCCAGTGCCCCGCCTGGACCATGTGGATGGCCAGTGCCCCGCCTGCACAATGTGGATGGCCAGTGCCCCGCCTGCACAATGTGGATGGCCAGTGCCCCGCCTGCACAATGTGGATGGCCAGTGCCCCGCCTGGACCATGTGGATGGCCAGTACCCCGCCTGCACAATGTGGATGGCCAGTGCCCCGCCTGCACAATGTGGATGGCCAGTGCCCCGCCTGGACCATGTGGATGGCCAGTGCCCCGCCTGCACAATGTGGATGGCCAGTGCCCCGCCTGGACCATGTGGATGGCCAGTGCCCCGCCTGCACAATGTGGATGGCCAGTGCCCCACCTGGACCATGTGGATGGCCAGTACCCCGCCTGCACGATGTGGATGGCCAGTGCCCCGCCTGCACAATGTGGATGGCCAGTGCCCCGCCTGCACAATGTGGATGGCCAGTGCCCCGCCTGCACAATGTGGATGGCCAGTGCCCCACCTGGACCATGTGGATGGCCAGTACCCCGCCTGCACAATGTGGATGGCGAGCTGGCATATCGAGCCCACATCTAATCCTAGATTCTGCTCTCATCTCGTAGCCTACCTACCGACACTAAAGTCGCCAGGACAACGTTTTTTCTTTATTAACAGACGTCTGGTGTCGTTAATACTTACATTTCTACATCCATGATTTCAGGAAAGTTAAAAGGGGCTATCTGGAGAGTCTGTGTCATTTTGTGTCTTCATCTGTGTCAGATTATGGCTATAAAAGAACAAATTACAAAAATAAAACCGAGTGGCGACGTTGATAACGGACTACATTAAAGTCGCCATCTAGTGTTTATGTTCTGAGTGTCCTCCCGCCGTCGTCGTCGCCCGAAAAAAAAACAAGTAGGGAAATTTGAAACCGTATATACTTGCAGATACAAAGCATAAAACAACACTGAAACAAGGTAGATTATACAGTCATGATATAAACTGCTGTGTATCATCTTCAGTGGCACATACAAATCAGTAGTGATGCTATAATTTGTAATATTTGGCGGCTGACGACATTATTGCAGCTGGCGACTATACTGTTATCTACGGTAGTGCCTATCAATAGTGCCAAAGATATTTTAACTCAACTGGTGTTTTAACCATGTTGCTGGCAGTATTTTAGGAATCTCTCTCCTCCTCGATACAGAGAGAACATTTGTGAAGACAGATTCGTTCCTTACTCAATTTTGGCCACTTTGACATATTGCCCAGTATCTTACAAGGCACCACATGTAGCTATAGGTGATAGGACTTGTGGGTGAATTGAATAGTAAATATACGAAATAGCAATGCCTTTTACATATATTGCTTCATTAAGTATCTTTAAACTCTCCTTGATAAATTTTGCATTTGTACATCATGAGTGTTGTGTGGTTGTGGACACACGCCAAAATACTGGTGCCCCTGCATTCAGAATTATATATATTTATATATAAAAAAATATTTCACAATAAGTGGGAATAAAATAACTGAAGCTTATTGCTCATGTAGCTATTATGTAATTTATTATATATATGTATGTGCATGATAAATAATACTTGGCGCTGAAGATTTGGTAATTTTCATGTGTTCTTTGTATTTATTAATATTTAGTGAAAAGAGAAAACTAGCACAAGGATTTTAATTGGAAATTCTCTTCCACAGAATGAATCAACACTCTGCAGAGTATGAGCCTCTACTAACCTAGTGTAATGCTGGGCTCTTATGAGAGAGAAGATTACTAAGACCCCTGTTTTATAATACTGCTTTTGTATATAGTCTCTTTTATGTATGTTTATATATGGATATATACAATTTTTTTCATCTAAATTGGTCTTTTTGCAAAGTTTCCAGTCTGTTTGTAAAGGAACAAAAAATTGTGGTAAGTTTGCAAAATTACCTTAGTTGTCTGGTTACTTTGCAAAAATACACGAAAAACAAGTAGTACAGTAGCATCCCTTGAACTTGGACCCCTCATTTCTTGGACATTACCTGGACAAATAATCAGGGTGGACATATTTCATAAAACTAAGACATGTCTGAATAATATGAAACCTCAGCTGCACAACTCGGACAGCCACCACCAGGACCAGTGTGGCAGCGTCACTGCTTCATCAGTCTGCCATGTGATAGTGTGGAGTGCCATTGTGGCATATTTTATTTTGATTTAAGCATTTTTTTTTCTTCATGCCAGTACTTAATCAGTAGTAAGAGGACAGTCCCCGGTTAATGAAAAAATAAGAATGAACTCTTAACATTCTTAAATAATATCCATATTAAAGGTGAAAATACATTTTATGAGGCAATTAATATAAATCTGCTATAACTCGGACCTCAATCCCTATATAGTCCGAGTAAGAGGGGTTCTACTGTATTTGCAAAATCATTGATATCTAGTATGTCAACTTGCAAAACAACAAAATAGTAAGTAGCCAGTTGATAATACTGGTTGTATGTGTGTATTTACCTAGTTGTATTTAACTTAGTTTACCTAGTTGTGTTTTACAAGGCCTGAGCTACACTCGTGTGGTCCCGTCACCGTATCTACATTTATTCAGTTTTCTTTCAATTGGTGCACATTATTTGCCGATATCACTTCCTCATTTAGTCCATTCCAAACTTCTATATTTCTATGAGGGAAGTTGTACTTCTTTATGTTGTTCAGGCATCTCCCTTTTCCTAATCTTTTTGTATGTCCTCTTGTGTATCGACCTTCTCTTTGTTTCCGAGTCAGTAGTCTCTCATTGTCTGTTTCTTCCATCTTAGTTATCACTTTAAAAATTGTTATTAATTCTCCTCTTTCTCTTCTCTGCTCAAGTTTTGGTAACTTTATTTCCTTCAACCTTTCCTCATAAGAAAGTTCTTCTAGCTCTGGTACCATCTTTGTTGCCATTCTCTGTATCCTCTCCAACTTTTTCACATGCTTCTTTTTATATGGGGACCATACAATGGCAGCATATTCCATTTTTTGGTCGGATAATTGTAGTAATTATCTTTCTCATCATATTTGTGTCCATGTAATGAAATGCCACTAATATTCTTTAACATCCTGTATGTATCTCCAAATATTTTATTAATATGTTTTTCTGGTTGTAGGTTATTCTGCATTATCACTCCCAGGTCCTTTTCTTCATGAACTTTTGTAATTACTTCACTTCCCATTTTATATGGCCATTTATATCCCTTTTCGATTTTTCCAATTTCCATCACATGACACTTTTCCCCATTAAATTCCATTTCCCATCTTCTGCTCCATTCGTAGATCTTGTTCAGGTCATTTTGTAGTGTTTCGCAATCTTTATATTTTGTTTTATTTCTCTTAATAGTTTTGCATCACCCGTAAACAAACTAAAATAACTTTTTATTTCATCAGCCATATCATTGACATAAATCATGAACATTATTGGTGCCAACACTGATCTTTGTGGTACCCGAATAAATACCTTTCTCCATTCAGATTTTTCATCCTTCACTACTGTTCTCATTTATCTTCCTCTCAGATAACTTTACATCCAGGTTTTGATCATCCCTTTGATTCCTCCTATATTTTCCAATTTCCAAAGTAGCTTCTCATGGGGAACTTTATCAAATGCCTATTTTAGATCTAGATATAAACAGTCTGCCCACCCATCTCTTTCTTGTGTTGTATCAATTACTCTTGAGTAAAAGCTTATTAAGTTGGTCACACATGATCTCCTTTCCCTAAAACCATACTGCCGGTCTGTTATCATACCTTCATTTTCTAAGTATTCCGTCCATTGCTTTTTTATTATTTTCTCACATAGCTTGCATACTGTGCTAGTCAATGACACTGGTCTATAATTTCATGGTTCATCCTTCTTCCCATTTTTATATATTGGCACTATATCTGCTCTCTTCCACTCCTTTGGCAATTTTCCTGTTGTTAATGAGCACTTTATTATATCATATACTGGTTCGACCAACTGCTTTCTGCACTTTTAAAACATAACCCGACGCTCCGTTTGGTCCTGTTGCTTTCCTCTCCTCCAATTCCTTCAACAATTCACAAACTTCCTCTATTTTTGTTTTCCACTCCTTCCGGACCTTTTTCATTTCTTGGAGTTCGTTGAATTTTTATTCTTTTGTGAATACTTGCTGAAAGTTTTTATTTAAGATTTCACTCATTATTTTTGTATCTTCATATATCATATTTCCTTCTTTCAGTCTCTCCACTTTGTCCTTATGCTTGATTCTTCCATTGATAGATCAGTAAAACAGGGTGGTTTCTTCCTTTCACTTTTCAACTATGTATATCCTTCTGATAATAATTCTTCTCTTCCTTTCTCTTATGCACACATATGCATTTCTTGCTAATTTATAGTCTGCTTTATTTCTTTGTGTCCGATTTCTCTTTACTCTTTTCCATGCCTCATCCCTTATTCTCTTTGCCCTCTCACATCTTCCATTAAACCATTCTTTCTTTCCTTTTTTCTTGGTGTATATAGTGGAACGTGTTTTTCAACTCCTTGCTCATATATGGCCAGAAAAAGGTCGTATTTCACTTGCACATCATTCACTCCCATAATTTCTTCCCAGTCAATTTCTTCATATAATTTTTTCAGTTCTTCCATGTTAGTTTCTCCAAAGTGTCTTCTGCTCCTTTTGTACAATTCATCTTCCTCCTTTATGTCCTTTTCCATCTCCATTTCTAAGATTACATGAACACTTTTTCCGATGTGTGTGTGTATTTACCTAGTTGTATTTACCTAGTTGTAACATACAGGAAAAGAGCTATGCTCGTACTGTCCCGTCTCCAAATCAACTATTATCCAGTTTGCCTTTGAAGTCCTGAATACTTTTTGCATTAATCACTTTTGCATCAAGGTTGTTCCAGGCTTCTATGCTTCTATACGGGAAGCTGTATTTTTTTATATCCCTCTTGCATGTTGTCCTTTTCAATTTCTTCTCATGACCTCTTGTACTTCTATCGTCCCACACAAACAGATAATTTCTATCAATTTTTTCCAGACCCATTGATGCTCTATACACTGCTATAAAATATCCCCTTTCTCTTCTTTTCTCAAGTGTTGGGAGTTTTAGTCTTGAAAGTCTTTTTTCATATGTTAAATCTCTCAGGCTTGGAGCCATTTTTGTGGCTGCTCTTTGTATTCTCTCAATCTTCCTTATATCCTTCTTTTTATGTGGTGACCAAATCACTGCCGCATATTCCAATCTTGGTCGAATCAGAGATGTTATCAATTTCTTGATCATCTCTTCATCCAGATATTTGAATGCCATTCTTATATTCCTCAGCAACTGGTATGTATCTCCAGTGATCTTGTTTATATGCTTCTCTGGTGACAAATTGTCCTTAATCCATACTCCCAGATCTTTTTCGACCTTTGTTTTGATTATCCATTCGTTTCCCATCGAATACTTTCCTCTCTGTCTCTTTTTGCTACTGCCCATTTCCATCACTTTACACTTTTTGGCATTAAACTCCATTTCCCATAGTTGACTCCATCTGAAAATCTTATCTAGATCCTTTTGTAAATCCTCACAGTCCTCTTTACTTTCTACTTTTCTTAGTAATTTAGCATCATCAGCGAATAAACTCATATAACTGTTTACTCCCTCTGCCATATCATTTACATAGACCAAGAACATCACTGGGGCCAATACTGAACCTTGAGGAACTCCACTTATCACACTGCACCATTCTGACTTTTGATCTTTTATTACTGTTCTCATCTCTCTGTTGCTCAAAAAGTCTTCCATCCACTTCAGCAAACCACCCTTCAATCCTCCTACATGTTCTAGCTTCCAGAGCAGTCTCTTGTGAGGTACCTTGTCAAATGCCTTCTTTAGGTCCAAGTAAATGCAATCGACCCACCCTTCTCTTTCCTGTGTCATATCGATCACTGTGTGTGTGTTTGTGTATGTGTGTGTGAATGGGTGGGTGGATATGTTGTTTCGGCAAATTAGTTTTGATAATGTATTGTATTTTATTATATCATTAAAGTATTTAACATAATACCATACAAAAAATAATTGAGGTTTGTTATTAACATAAAACCATACAAAAAATAATTGAGGTTTGTTATTAAAGATAGGGTAACCCTTTCATAAAGGTTACTCTACTTGCATGCTTATTTTAACAAGCTGAACCACTTATATCGAGTGTTGTACACATTAGACTAATTACATTTGATAGAACCTTGTCCATGCCCCATGGATCTGCAATTGCAGTTTCACGAATGCTTGTAAGTTTTCTCTGGGGCACATTTTTAATAGATAGGAACAGATTTTTTGTGTAAAGCTGCATCAAAAATTTGTTTTGTTCCAAGTTTGTGCATTTGTGCATTTTGATCAACTGGAATTACAAAGGCCTTCACATTGGTGAACTCTGTGTTTACAATATGTGTCACAAGGCTTGCAGATATAATCGATTATGCGTGGTAGGAGATTTTAATCTTTGGAACTGGAACTTGAATCTTATAGACTGGGATTTAATTATAGGAGACAATGACGCAGAGGAATTGTTAAATATAGTTCAGGATAACTTTCTAAGGCAAGCAATCAAGGAGCCTACAAGAGGAGATAATATTCTTGATTTATTACCGACGAACAGGGAATTTAGTTACAGAGGTGGAGGTTGGAGGTACGTTAGGGAACAGCGGTCATTGTGAAATCAGGTTTTTCTTCAAATGGGAAGTAGGAAATAAAAATGTTAATAAGCAAAGAGTACCAGACTTCAGAAAGGCCAATTATGCAGGATTAAGAAGACGCCTGGAGGGGATTAACTCGGGGTGTAGGATGGAGGGGAAGGAGTGGTCTGAGGTCAGTATGGAGACAGGTGTTAGTGAGGTCGGGGCGGATGAGGATTATACATTATTTGTAAGGAATTTAATTGCAGGACAAAAAAATAATATTACTTGGAGGGCGATAAGATCAAGGAAGAACGACCTGAAATGGATGAACACGAATTTAAAACACAACATTGGAGTAAAAAGAAACATGTAATTAAGGTTCAAGGCTGGACAGGTGAGCAAAGAACAGTATAACGTGATGGCGAGGACAGTGAAGAGATTAACAAGAGTAACTAAGAAAAATTATGAGATTAAGGTCGCTGGACAGGCAAAGAACGACCCTAAGGTATTTTTTCAGGTTTATAAAACAAAGACTAGGGAATTAGTGGGGCCATTAAAAAATGAGTAGTGTGAGATTGTAAGCACGGCAGAGATATGTGTAAAATTCTAAATGATTATTTCTTAACCCCTTCACTGCGGCTGGTACAAATACGGTCTCTCAGCTATTTAAGGGTTCACTGCGGCTGGTACATATAGGGTTTCTGTATTTAAACTGTGCGCTCAATGATATTATGGGTAAATATTCGCTGTGATAGGCTTGTATGGCAACAGTGTCAAGTGTTGCGATATAATAGACCCTCTTTTTCTCCTTGCGTGAGTTAGTGTGACTAATAAGGTCAAGCGGTACAGTACGACGTGTTGACGCTGCCGCGCCTCCACTTCAATGGCCAGGCTAAAGTCAAGATATTCAACATATTCTTGATGGATATAAAACAGAAGTATGAATGAATGAATGAATGCATGAATGAAGCATTTATGTACCAAAATAAGCTGTATTATGTTGAGTAGTAAGTAGTTTCATTGTGTGTCTGGCAGCACGGTCACGGCCCTGTTGCTGCACTTTGACGTAACTCTTCACTTAACTGGTAGCCTCCACCAAGACGAAACATAGATTTTCTGGTATGGAATGAGCATCCTATTCATTTAAGCACTTTAAAATATGATCAGTAATTATTTTATATTATAATTAAACCTGCCGCACAGGGGGGTAGGCCTATGAATTTGATATCCGCAGTGAAGGGGTTAATTGTTTTTACTCAGGGGGATAAACAGACGGTACCTGATAGTGAACAGATGTTTAAAGGAAGCGATGATGAGAAACTCAAAGATATTGTGATAACTAGGGAAAGAGTAGAAGAAGGTCTAGACAGAATGAAGAATTTTAAGTCACCAGGACCAGATGAAGTTTATCCCAGAGTATTAAAAGAATGCAAAGAGGTTGTTACTGAGGCGCTAGTGCATATTTTTAGGAAATCGGTTGATATAGGGGAAGTGTCGTTAATGTGGAAGAAGGGAGATGTAGTTCCCATATTTAAGAAGGGAGATAGAGGATTAATGTAAAATTATTGACCCGTTCGCCTGACGTCAGTGGTAGGTAAATTATTGGAATCTGTTATTGTCAAAAAACATTAGAGAGCATTTAGAAAAGCATAGTTTGGGAAATGATTCACAACATGGGTTCACCAAAGGTAAATCATGTCTCACTAATTTATTGAGTTTTTATAGGAAAGTTTATGAAACAGCAGATAATGATGAGGATTATGATATAGTATACCTGGACTTCAGTAAGGCATTCGATAAGGTGCCACACTGTAGACTCTTAAATAAGGTTAAGGCTCATGGAATAGATGGGAAGGTTCTTTGTTGGATTATATCTTGGCTAAGTGACAGGCAACAAAGGGTTACAATTAATGGTTATACATCTGAATGGGCGCAGGTAACACAAGTGGAGTTCCACAAGGGTCTGTTTTGGGTCCATTACTATTTTTTATTTACATCAACGACTTAGATAGTGAGATTAGTAGTGATATCAGCAAGTTTGCGTATGATACTAAGGTAGGTAGGATTATTAGATCACAGTCTGATGTAAATATATTGCCAGGAGATTTAGATAAATGAAATGAGTGGGTAGTCAGGTGGCAGATGGAATTTGATATTGATAAGTGTAGCGTAATGAATGTTGGTAGAAAAAATACTGGTTCTAGGCACACCATACGCAATGTATCGCTGAAAAGATCAGAAGGTGAGAAAGATCTGGAGTGTGGGTAGCCGCAGATCTCCGTCCTGGGAATCAATGTATTGAGGCTAGAAATTGAGCTAAATGGGTGTTAGGATTAATTACCAGGAGTGTTAAAAGTAGAAGTGCTGAGGTTATTCTAAAGCTTTATTTGGCATTAGTCAGACCTCACCTAGACTATGCGGTTCAGTTTTGGTCTCCATATTACAGGATGGATATAGCCTTGTTAGAATCAGTCCAGAGAAGGATGATCAAAAGGATTCATGGGATGCGTAACTTTAGTTATAAGAGATTGAAGCTATTAAATTTACACTTCACTCGAGAGGCGTAGAGTAAGGTGCGATCTGATAGAAGTTTTTAAGTGGTTATAGGGATACAATAAAGGCGATGTAGGAAAAGTTCTTATGGCTATACATATACAGGGTGGGCCACAAAAGGTGGAACCCACGTATCGGTTAATAAATCTGTGAAAATATATGATTTTGTTCTTCGGTTTCAGATTTGAACTAAAGAGACCATAACAATTAGAAATCAAGTGAGAAATGTTTTGGACAACTGTGCAAAAAACATTCTGTGTCACTACCTATTTAGAGACAAAATAGTTCAAAATGGTGTAAGCAAAATACCGCAGGATGTTTAACTTCAACAACTATCCACAGAGGAGCCATTTTTTTTTGGTGGGTGAACAAGATTAAAGCCAAGGGAACAGTTAACAACCTCAACAAGAGTGTCAGACCTATTAATGGCGCGAAGGTGACTGCGAGAACTCAAGAAAATGTCAATGCCATGAGAGATTCGGTCGGTATGAGGCCAAAGAAGTCCACTCGAAGGCGCAGCCAAGAGCTGGGAATTTCCCGTTCCACTTAGCGAAGAATCTTGTTTGTACAAGAGCCTTCAGCTTTACCCATACAGCATACTTGAGCTTAACTCATACAGGATCCAGATCAAACATCAACTCACAGCAGCTGACATGCGCAAACGTGTTGTGATGTGCTGATGTGAATTTCTGGACAATATTTGGTTTAGTGACGAGGCCCACTTTCTGCTTTCCGGCCATTATCAACCGGAGGAACAATGTGTTTTGGGGCACACAGTCCCCAGATGAAGTGCTTCAGAGGCCCTTGCACTCAGTCAAATGCACAGCCTGGGAGGCAATATCATATCGAAGCACGGCATAATCGGGCCATTCTGGTTTGAGGACGACGACAATAATGCAGTAATGGGCATGAAAGGACCCTACATTGTAGTGCTTAACAATTTCTTAAGGGGACTGGGAACTCGCCTTGGTGTGAACAGGGATGAACAATGGCTCCAACAGGATGGAGCAACTCCACATACAGCAAACATCACGATGGAGTGGCTGGACAAGAGATTCCCTGACCGACTGATCAGCAGGAGTCGCGAACCCGAGTAGGACCTGCATTCACCAGATTTAAACCCCATAGATTTTTACCTGTGGGGGTTCTTAAAAGACCATGTCTACGAGAATCGTTCTCAATCCATTGCTGAATTGAAGCAGGCTATCACCACCAATATTAAAGCCATCAAAAAGGAAGAGTGCTTCAGTGATAAACAATTTCGCTCTCCGGATCCAGGAGACGACACAGTGGTCATTTGGAGGATGTGTTAAAATAAATTCACCTCTTGTGGCAGGAACTTCGCCCCTTGACTTTTTTTTATTGTTATTGTGTTACCTATCAGGTAATATAGTCATTTTTAGTGTACCTTGTCTCATTAATGAATTATTGTCAATTGAATGGGTTCCACCTTTTGTGGCCCACCCTGTATATATATATATATATATATATATATATATATATATATATATATATATATATATATATATATATATATATATATATATATATATATATATATATATTATATATATATATATATATATATATATATATATACCGTATAATATATATATATATATTATATATATATATATATATATATATATATATATATATATATTATATATAGGGAGGTCCCGTTATACGAGCATTGGGTATACGAGAATCCGATGATCCGAGATGTGTAAATTAGGGTCTATTTTCAATATACGAGATCGAAAATCCAATGATACGACATGCAAACTGGGGTGAGTAAAATTATCAAGTTCGAAATGCGCGCCCTACCACTCCCACGCTGAACAAAGGGGGATTTGGTTGACCCCAGTGAGGTCACCCCTAGCAAGCCGTGACCTGAAGGGTAATTAAGCATATGGTGCGGCCTGACATTTAGGGGTAATTAGCAGGTGTGCAGCTCCAACCTTGGGACCGCAGTCAGGTCACCCCTAGCAAGGCTTGACCTGAAGGGTAATTAAGCATATGGTGCGGCCTGACCTTTAGGGGTAATTAGCAGGTGTGAGGCCCCAACCTTGGGACCGCTACACTACCTTCTCTTGTATCACGTGGCGTCCCATACATTACAACGTCTTTTTTGCTTGTTATGCATGTTTTATGTTTAATTAATGTGCAGTTATGTTATTTTGTGTGCTATTTTCTCTTTCAGAATGCTTTTTCTACAGAATAGGTAGTACAGTGTGGGTAATATAGACGCTGTGTGTTTGTTGTGTTTGCTGTAGTTTATTTTAGCTTGAAAAATATGTTTTTTTTTTTAATTGATGGGGTCCTGGAACCAAACCTATATTTTACCATTAGTTATGTGTTTCGTTATACGAGATTTCGCTTTACGAGTATGCCAGGTGGAACCTAACTGCTCGTATCTTCGGGACCTCCCTGTATATATATATATATATATATATATATATATATATATATATATATATATATATATATATATATATATATATATATATTACCGTATATATATATATATATATATACCGTATATATATATATATATATATACTATATATATATATATATATATATATATATATATATATATATATATATAACACACACTAGGGTCCCGCAAGCGTGTTCGCATAAAGCGTTTCCCCTACAAAGCGAACGACCGAAAATATTAAAATTAATAAATATATTTTTTTAATAAACAAAATTCCAAAATTTTCGTTAGGAACGAATTTGATCATATAGAACGATTCTGCCATCAAAGTAGGGCAAATCCGAGGAGTTCTCATATAGAGAGCCAAAATATCGTACAGAATGTGAGCAGTTCGCCATAATAAGACTTGTTGCAGCTTGCGTTTTCTGTTAACTCGAGGCACTTTTCGTAAGCCGGCTTGCCCAGCTGGTGCAAGCTGTGGCAAGGGTGAGTGAGTAGCAACGGCGGTAGAGACCGCGAAATTCTCATCCATTATTACCAAAAAAAACATTCTTGTGAAGGATATATGAGGCGTCTAGAGTCATACGGGCGAACCCGCCATTTTGGCCATTTTCAGGTTCCAACAGGCCACTCTATATACGCAAAACCCTTCTCTGTGTTCTGGGATAGGAGTCAAAGCAATATCTGATCATCTAACCCCACCACCAAGTCACTCTGTTTATAGCCAGATTTTCGGATGCATTGTCATGGCTCTGAGAGAGACAAGGGCGACCGTGTCGTCCAATAAGACCGCGGGATACCTACACGCCCATCACCCAGCCAATCATAGCACCCCACCCAAGGCCACGCAGCAACTCACGTGTGTCCAGTCTTTCCCGAGTTTGCACATGCTAAGGATTGCTAGCATTTTGTTTTCGCCTATTTTGTATGTATTTCAGTGCCAACATGAGTTTTGCTGGTAGCGAGAATGTGGATGAACGTCAGAAGGTTATGAAGAAAAGGCAAATTCATAAGGATAAGTGAGTTAGTAGTGAGAGAAAGAAAAAAAGGTCTCTGGGTGAAGCATACACGAATGTGGTGGGACGTGAGCAGGCAGGAAGGAATGTAGGTCTGCCGTGTACTTGTCCCAATAAGTGTTTCACACTCGTAGGCTTCCAGTGTGTTACTGACTTTTTCAAAAATTATTGGGCAATAGGAAATTATGATACTCAGATTGCTTATCTTGCCAGACGTGTCACATCTACAGATTGCAAGCGTAGCAGAATAAAAGACAGGCCAATTCGTGTATTGCTTACTATAAAGTACACTGTTATGAAGGATGGCACTGTAGTGGATGTCTGCCGTACAGCTTTCTTACACATTCACGGGATAGCAGAGAAGCGTGTGCGTGTTGCTCTTGACAAGCAATCTAAGACAGGGACTGTTGTACTTGATCAGAGAGGCAGGCATGTACCTGCCCATGGTGTCAAAGTGTCACAGTTTAAGAGAAATCTTGTGAAAGAACACATTGAAAGCTTTGGTACTCTCTCTAGTCACTACTCCCGAGCCAAGAGCCCTCATTGAAAGTACTTGCAACCAGGAATGAACATTAATATTATGTATGACTTGTACAAGGAGTGGATGCATACTGAAAATAAAGGAGGTGAGAATGTGGTGAAACCGTGGTACTATAGAGATGTGTTTACAAAGGAGTATAACATAGGTTTTGAACCGCCTAAAAGTGACACCTGTAACAAGTGTGATAAGATTGATTTAGAAATTGCTGTGCTTGATAGTGAGACTGATCGGGAGCGCATTGCATCACTGAGAGATAACAAGACTGTATACACTTGGCACGGGCTGAAGCAGGGCAGAAAATTCTGAAAAGGGTGTCTAAGGAAGATGACGTGGAAGTACCTGCTATTTGTATGGATCTACAACAAACCTTACCTACACCGAAGCTCAGTACTGGACTGCAGTACTATAAACGCAAGTTGTGGACGTACAACTTCGGCATTCATGATCTAAAAAGTGGTCAAGCAACTATGTATCTTTGGAATGAAACTGAAGGAAAGAGAGGCTCTGCTGAGATTGCTTCGTGTTTGGAGCATTATTTCAACAATTTTATTAGTCCTGAAAAGAAAGAATTAGTAATATTTTCGGACAACTGTCCTGGTCAAAATAAAAATAAGAATCTGGTACTCTCGTGCTTGAGGCACATCCACACAGGCCGTTTCAGAAGCATCAAACACTACTTTATGATTCCTGGGCATTCATACTTACCCTGTGACCGGGATTTTGGGAGGATAGAACTGAAGGTGAAGCCTGTGTGTGTCTACACAACAGACCACTACGCCAAGATTATTAAATCAGCTCAGAGAGTTCATGCATCCCTTCAACGTAGTCCGCATGAAGAGGCAATATTTTTGTTATTATGATAAACTGCAACAAGAGGTCACATGGAGTGGCTTAAAGGATACAGGATTCCTTGAAGCATGGTTGTTTGAGTATTCTGAACAGTACAAACATGGTTTTGAAGTTCAAAAATTCTACAATGATTGTAACCCAGCAAATCAGTCAGTCTTCAAAAGAAAAAACAGAAGCAGCCCCTTGAAATGTCACGAGTGCAGATAAAATACCCTTCACCAGTGAAACTGTCACCTGAGAAACTTAAGGATGTCCAGGACCTCATGCAGTATGTTATTAAAGATGATCCTGTCTACACAAAGTTCTTTGAGGACCATATCAAGGACCAGGAAGCTGAGATGGGGGTCGTGCCCCGGCCTGCAGAGGAGGATCCGGACGACGACTTCCTTGATTTCTAACCCCAAACCCACCCGCCCACTGCTCTCAACTACTTCTAACATTAAACCACCATCAAGCTTGATGAGTGATCTTTTTGTTATTAAAGAAAATCTATAATAATCCTCAGTTTTATATTCATAAATAAGTCCAAAATCTGAAAAAAAATATAAATTCCAACTAAACAAAATACAGAAAAAATAGTAATTGTCATCCAAGCTGAAAAATATTAACAGGGTAGCCTACTTGTTTTATTACCTTACCTTTTATCTGATTGTGTTGTTACCACCCTAAAATAATTACATTATGTACATGTACAATGTACCCTATGATAGTACAGGGAAGTCCCGAAGATACGAGCAGTTAGGTTCCACCTGGCATACCGTAAAGCGAAATGAAATCTCGTATAGCGAAATACATAACTAATGGTAAAATATAGGTTTGGTTCCAGGACCCCATCAAAGACATGTTTTTCAAGCTAAAATAAACTGTAGCGGTCCCAAGGTTGGGGCCGCACACCTGGCTAATTACCCCTAAAGGTCAGGCCGCACACCTGGCTAATTACCGTTCAGGTCACGCCTTACTTGGGGTGACCTGACTGAGGTCAACCAAAATCCCCCTATGTCCAGCCCGGGAGTCCTGTATTCAGTCAGTTACCTACCAACCACTACAGTGAGAGGAACACCACTCCTCCTCTCCCTGTGTTCCTCCCACTGTGGTGGTAGGTAGGTAACTGCCAGAAGCTGGTCTAGGAAGCCAGGGCGGGAACCCAGCAACGGAGGTGCGGGAGGAATTTGGGTCATGAGCGAGTCAGATCCATGCCAGGTGTTGGCTTGACCTTTAGGGGTAATTAGCCAGGTATGCGGCCCCAAGCTTGGGGCCACCACAACATCATCATACAGCACAGGACAGCCCAGATGCATACGTGGTAGAGCGCGCATTTTGAACTTGGTAATTTTACTCACCCCAGTTTGAATGTCGTAGCATTGGATTTTCGATCTCGTATATTGAAAATAGACCCTAATTTACTAAGCCCGTATCATTGATTTCTCGTATACCGAATGCTCGTATAACGGGACTTCCCTGTACTGAATATAAAAAAAAACTTATTAAAAAATCTTTTTCTTTATTTTTGGTAATGTGTTAGGTATGGCTAGACATCATCTTGGTGTGTAATACATTGGTTTTTTATAATGTTTTTTTTTATAGTAATTACACCCCCAACTAAAATTGCAATTACCTCAAAACTATCATTTGGCTGTCGCGCACTTATGACTAAACTCTATGTTGTGATCCATTCACAATATCGTCAGTTATCATAATTTATTGATTGCTTCCATTCGAAGGTACACTCGTCATTGTGGTTTGGTGTCATCGTTGACAAGTTATCAGCTGTGAGCGGGCCCCGCCAGTTCTGGTGAGGCACGCAAGCGAGAGTTAAGCCAGGTTTATGGCAACTTGCTTTTGAGTCACTAACCTAACCTAATCTCACGCTTTAACCTCCTAACTAAAGCCAAATCTGCATTAAAAGTGTCTGCGGCAAGGGAAGAACAGAGGCGATGTAGGTCACAAGAGGAAGAAGAGTGAGAGGCACGACGCACGTAAACAAACACTTGTCTCTCGCCTCCCTATGAATAACATGTCATTATCTCCAAAAGTTTGAGTCCAAAAGAATGTTTCCTAGAATCCAATAAGGTAAACAGAAACCATACTCCCAATTGTGTAGGGAATTTTGATCCTAGTGTAAACTAATGCCATGTTCTGGTATGCATGGGTGTGAACAAGTATAAATGTACGGGTACGGGCGGGAGGACCGATCGACTAATATAAATTTTTCCCATAGGCTATGTGTTTCACATAGAGCGAATTCACATAAAACGACCTCATTTATTGACCAATTTCTCGTTTTATGTGGGACCCTAGTGTAGATATATACATACGTGTTTTGGGATTACATCATACAGCACTGTATTTCAAGATATCAGCTCCATCACGCAAGGGTGTCTCTAGCAGGAAGGGAATGAAATTGAAGAGCCTGAGCCTGCAGGAAAGGGTCAAAAGGACAAAAACACGACTTTATGCGACTGAGGATATGCCGAGTGTAAGCAAAGAGATGCAGTTATAACATTAATATGCCGAGATACATTATTTTTTGCCGACTTTCTGTCTACATGTTCACACAAGAGGTTGTGGGGGCACATTGTGAGGGGTGATATGTCGAGCGAAAACCAAGAGATGCAGTTTAGGGGAGGCGGTAGCAGAGTGGTTAGCGTCACCGAGTGGCGTTCTCGAAGACCCGAGTTCAATCCCGAGTGAGACCCATAAATCCACTTGAAATCTTTCTGTACCGTCGAGTGGCCTAAGAACACCCACGTGCCCTGTCCTAAACCTTCGACTGCGAGTGCATGGGAGGACACAGGAGGGCGGCATGAGCCTCTAATTACAGGCGTCACTATAAGAATCCTGCCTGCGCCACCACGGGCGAGGGCCAACCATCACGGCCCTTGAATGAGCCTCCAGAGCCTACCATCCCACCCCTGGAGCTCACTGCCTACACGGGCTATAGTCATAGATTTAAAAAAAAAAAAAAAAAAAAACTTGTCTTTGCCTTGCCGAGTTATATCAAATTCCGAGTTATACAGTGCCGAGTTATAAGGGTTTTACTGTAATATATATATATATATATATATATATATATATATATATATATTATATATATATATATATATATATATATATATATATATATATATATATATATAATATACCTATATATATATACTATATATATATACCTATATATATATATATATATATATATAATATATATATATATATATATATATATATATATATATATATATATATATATAATATATATATATATATATATATATATATTATATATAATATATATATATATATATATATATATATATATATATATATATATATATATATATATATATATATATATATATATATATATATATATATATATATATATAATATATATATATAATATATATATATATATACTATATATATATATATATATATATATTATATATATTACGTATATATATGTATACAGTACCCTCCCGAGTTTCACGTTATGCGAGTTTCGCGATCCTCGAGTTCTGCGCTGAGTCCTAAATTCTTACCATCCCGACTTTCGCGTATTATATCCCCAAGTTTCGCGCGGCCTCGTACACGTTTTTTTTTTTTTTTTTTTTTTTTTTTTTTTAATACTGTGTGTGTATGTCTACAGCTACAGCTACAGCTACACCCCCTACAGGGGTGGGATGTTAGGCCCTGGAGGTTCACTTGAGGGCTGTGATTGTTAGCCCTTGCCCGTGGTGACGCAGACATAATTTCTATAGTGACGCCTGTGATTATAGAGACTTATGCCACCCCATGTGTCCTCTGATGCCCTCACAATCGAAGGTAGAGTTAATGGGCAGCGTGTGGGTGATCTTAGGCCACTCGACGGTGCAGAGAAAGATTTTAAGTGGAGTTTACAGCCCTCATCAAGGATGATTAAATAAGATAGGTAACACCTGGATATAAGTAGCACCTTAAAACCTTAAACACCTCTGCCGTTCCTTACTTATTTACCACAAAATACTCCTTTATAAGTGATCAACCATGATGTGTGTGGTACTGTGGTTTCTGGAGGTACTGGAGGAGACAGGAGAGAACAGAGGAAGGCATTGTGACAGTGTTATTGCCGTATAACACTGTCACACAACCATCGGCTGACGCCCTCACTCACTCAGACCAAAACAAATGAAAATGTTTTAGTATCCCAGGTGAAATAGAGAAGGGAAGAGTTGACAAATTTGTTAACAAAGGAGACGAAGTTTGAAGAGAACCTGTGGAAATTATCCACCAACCACCCACTCAATAATTGGTTGAGTGGTGGTTTTGTTCCCCCCCTCTTGTGAGGGAGGTATTGTCCGCTCATCAAAAGGGGTGCGTAGGGATGTAGGTTTATATATATAATTATAATGGTAGTGAGTATTAATTAAGGTAATTTAAGGAAATAACAAATACTGGGATAATATAAATTAACGTTCCCAGTAATATTAAGCATTTGCACCTTAAATAATTAGCACCTTGGTTGGGGCAGCCGGTGATTGGCCGCCGCCCCTTTGATCCAGGCCACCTGGAATTGTATACGTGGCTGGGTAGGTTCGCGATCGCCGCCGCCCGCCCACGGAAATTTAGTACACTCCAGACATCCGAGAGAACAACATCTCTTATTAAATATATACGTGCTTGTATAAATTAGTACACTCCAAACCTCCGTGAGGATAACATCTCTTATTAAATATATACGTGGATTTGTATATATGAGAGAATTGTATATAGACACTTTGCACATAGTGTTAAAAAACAATAGGACGTGTCTTATCGACATAGCGAATATCAGTGCCGCGTCTATTAAGCCTGAATAGCTTCCTTGATGCCTCAATGATTATAATCGCCGCGCTGTGATGGTTTGATGAACTACTTGACGCCAACCACACTAACGCCTCCACCTCCGCCCTTCACCACTTCGGCCTGATCATAGGCCTGACCACTTCGTATAACAAGACATTGCAGTATTAATCAAGCCTACAGCCAATTATAACCCTACTATCCACCGATAAGTATCCTAGTTAGTTGACTAGTTGGGGTATTGTGTCGGGATGAGCTAGACGATGGGTTTTGTATAAGTGAGACCTCAAATAAGTATGTATGTGACATAAATTTACATATTGGTGCCCCGAGTGAGGAATATTGATGTTCATGTGTGATTCAAAGTGGTCACTGTGAGGCGTAATTATGAGCCTATCACAACAGATGGTTGTGAGAGCGGAGGTGGGGTGTTTCGCGGCGTCAGGAATGACTCAGCCGGGTAACTACCGTTTGCCAGGTAGTAGATAACATCAGAGGTTACGTAGCACTATGGTTAGTTGGAGTAGTTAAGTGGTGGTTGGTTATATACGCCTGGCTTCGCGTCTTGAAAGACCGAGCAAGCACTACCACCACTTTATATAATAATTAATTATCAACTAACAATTATTTTAGTAACGCAATCTTGCATTTAATATTTTATTTGACTTAGTTATTAACTAAATCATGGCGAAATTAGCTAAGCATTCATTATCGGCTAAATTAGCAATGCTCACACGAATATTTAATAAGTGAGGACGCAATTAAGGCAATTCCTATTGATTATATTAATTTAAAGACAGGTCTACCATTGTTAAATGAGCAATGGAATAAATATGAGGAGGTTTACTTCCAATATGAAGTTCAATTAAGACAAGCTGGGGATAAAGAAATTATTCACCAATGTATGATCAATTATGAACAACAGTGTCAAAGATATCTCGATAAAATAATTGCATATTATATTATATTATTATATTATATTAATTATAAAATAATAATAATAATTTGGATGATAATAATAATATAAATAATAAAAATGATGATGCCATTATTAACCATAATAATAGTAGACTAATAATAATAATAATAATAATAATAATAATAATAACAATAATAATAATTTGATCTAGGCTAGATTTGTATAGTGACGCCTGTGTGATATGTAATGATCCGTTTTCTGTGATGGTCTACCCTCAGGGGTAGAGGGAGGGAGGGAGGTATCACAGAGCGGCATTGTCAGCTGAGATGCAATCGGCCATGCCAATGATAACACGCGCCTCAGATTCTGAGGCTCTGAGCCAATGAGCGTTACGCTACCATACGTGTCTCGGCAGTCGGAGTAGTCACTAGTCAGTTCTTGGTCTTGGTACTAGTCAGGAGTCTGTTTCGAGAAAAAAAACATAATACCGAAATCCAATACCGACCAAATAATATACCGACACCGGTATACCGATGCAATACTAATACCGATACCGGTATACCGGAAAATAAAAATACCGGTAATACCGGGAATACCGATGTTAAAATACCGGTATTTCGGTATACCGGATACCGGTGCACATCCCTACCTTAGGTCTCACTAGGAGGTTATTGGTAGGGTTAGATAAGGTTATAAACTTATAATGAGGTTAGGTTGGTATCCGGTCATTTCGCCCACATGCCATTTCGCCACACCATGGAGTCATTTCGCCCACACTATGGAGTCATTTCGCCCACAGGTCATTTCGCCCACAGGTCAATTCGCCCACACTATGGAGTCATTTCGCCCAAGTTTACTGGTGGTTCATTCCATTTCTGCCTGCGGAAGATATAAGTTACATGACTCCGTGACATAGATCGTGTGTGCGAATTGACTTTAGAGTGGGCGAATTGACTTTAGAGTGGGCGAATTGACTTTAGAGTGGGCAAATTGACTCTTACATGTGGGCGAAATGTCTTGTCGGCGAATTGACTCGTACATATAGGCGAATTGACTCTTACATGTGGGCGAAATGTCTTGTGGGCGAATTGACTCTTACATGTGGGCGAAATGTCTTGTGGGTGTATTGACGTGTGGGCGAAATGACCGGTAACCGGTTAGGTTAGTATTATTTTGGGGGGTCATTTAGGACTTTAGGTGGGGTAAGGGGATGTTAAAGGGGGTAACTCTCCCACTTTATAATTACATTTTAGAGGTATTTGAAGGGATTTGTGAAGGTCTTGATAATATCTAGATAGGTCTTGATATTGAAATTTTTTTTCTTTTCTTGATATCATGTTACTAAACCAAACCCCACCTCTAACCTAACCTAACCTAGTCTGATTTAACCTAGCTTAGACGACTAAACCAAACCCCACCTCTAATCTAAGCTAACCTAGTCTGATTTAACCTAACTTAGACGACTAAACCAAACCCCACCTCTAATCTAAACTAACCTAATCTGATTTAACCTAACTTAACCGTTTATGGCTGAAATAACGGTAGATTTTCGGTAGTACGTACATGTAACGCCATTATTATTCAATTGTACCATGGGAAATGGGGTTAAAAATACTCAGAATTAAGAAATCTACACGATGATGTAGGTAAGAATCCTAGGACTTTTGAAAGCCCACTACCAATCTAATACCCACCCATTTTAGGGTGGGTATTATTAATGGGATACATTATCCAAGTAACTAGACAATACCTGGAACTGTCGCCGATAGGAATTCTCACCGACGTTCCTATTTTTTTCGTCGGCGAGTGTTCCTATTTTAACCGTGTTTCTGAATTCAGGGATTAAATACCACTAATAGCCTGAACAGTTAGGTTAGGTTAGGTTGGTCAGTTGACTCTATGTCTAGGTTAGGTTAGTGATTGAGCGGGGGTGATTCCCCCCCAGCTCAGCACCGAAATAATACCGACTTGACATATTACATACAGTAGATGGGTTAGGTTGAAATGAAAGTCTGCATTCTAGTGATTTTTATGTGCTTTAACCCTACAATTTCAGTGGTCGTGAACTTGCCTAGAATAACATCTCACTACCCCAGCTTCCATCATTGAACCATTCATTCAATACTTTCGCTTTACTCATATACCATCTCTTAGAGTTGGAGTAGAGTGTACCTACTCTTCTCAGACATCCTTGCCCACCAATCACACATTCCTTTATCCTCTACATACTCTTTTAGGTAAATATGCAGTTGCAACCAATACTCCCTTATGACCAATACTCTACTGACATAACTGGGGGGGGCTATGCCCCCCAATACCCCCTGCTAATTACTACTCTAACCCGGGCATTGATTACGTAACCTAACCTCACTGGGGGGGGGGGGGTTTCGCCCCCCCAGATCCCCATGTGTTATTTTTTCATTTCCGACAGCTTTTGTGTGGGTTAGAAATACTCCTTATAATAAGAACGAAACGTTCAGGATACTTATGTGATGCCAGGGTTTTTAAGTTACTGACCCCTGTGGGTTGAAAAAATATTAATTTGAGATAATTCTCCATTGACTAATAAAATCTCCTCTTCACAACTGAATTGGGATGAACTTAGGGTTTAGTCAGGGGAAATGCTGCCACCAGTCCAGGCGAGTAGTCCTATGGTTTACTCCCTGAACACGATTTACTATATGAGAATTATTGGTAGTCGGGGTGGGTACTTATTATTACACCGAGTAAGGCTAAAGCTCTTTTTGAGACGTGGGGAAGTATTTCCATAACAAGGGAATAATCACCTGGGGTTTTTGCAATAAACACAAGAAGCTATACTTTAAACATCATCGGGTTTATTCACCACGAAAAGTTATTTCTCTTGTTTGAGAACTTAGGTACAGGTATAACTCAAATTAGGCGCAGGAAAGCTCTACAGAGCATAACCTACCTCACTGAATTATATTCTTAGAACTACCATCTATGTCCGTATCAACTGAGCACTATAGGTATACATGGAATATATATATAGGAGAGGAAATGTAAGAGTAATGGGTTGGTTTGTGATTCACTGTACCATGTGGCCTGGTTTCTTTTCTGGCAGAGACATTCGCTAGAGCCTTGAAAGGAGTGGAGAGACGACTCTTTAATAACACTTATAAGGACAGGCCAAGCTCCCTATGCGTTAATGAAACCTAAACAACTGTACCTATATATAGATATATAGATAGATATATTATAACAAGAAGGGGGGGGGGGGAAATAGGGGCGAGTTACCGCATATCTTACCTTGAAAGGAGTGGAGAGACGACTGACCTCCTCGTGGTATACAAGGCGAGGTTGGGATGAGAAGCGGGACAAAAGAAATGTTCGGATACTTATGAGACTTCCCCTGAAGGGGATATAAGACTTCGAATGACTCTAATTAGCTAACGAAGCAAGTATACATATGAAATGGCTGCCTATAATGCAGTTCTTTTAATTTGATATAGAAGAATTCAATACCTTTATTCTAATATCCGGGGAAGGGTGTTCTCCCTTTTTGGTCAAGCCCACGAACGCGTTTTATAGAGTGACGGGGTAAGAGGAGTCGGAGTAGAAGTTTGGTCGACTTTTAATTTAGCGAATAACTCGACTAACCCACCCATTTATAAACGTAATCTGTCCCTATTGTGTCTGTTTTGAAGGACATTAAGAATCTAAGAGTGTTCTTCGATCTGTCAGGAGGGTGAGGGGAGGATGAAAAGTTTTGACTCTACCAGTTATTGACTGTCGCGAAATAAATGTCCCACGCATTTGGACTCGTATTCTGAGTGTATGGGGGGGGAGTTGGGGGGGGGGAGATAGAAGTGGGAGAAAGAAAGAGAGATGATAGAAAGAAAGAAGATAAGTGTTACGAGAACAGAAAAGATTTGATTGGCATTAGTATAATAAGAATAACCTGTTCCCCCATATACTGGACCTAGGTGACAACCTGCCCCAGACCAAACATATGGTTATTGAGACCTTTTTCCTTCTTACAGATACATAACCCGGGAATCGTATGATAGGAATTTCCATCCTGCCTCTCCGAATTTCCGGGCATTACACACGTCTATTCTCCGGGAGAATTAAATTCTTCAATATCAGATTAGCTACTTACTGACCTCCCGTTTCCTTTCGAAATCTGTGTCGAGAGGATGTTTCTGAATGGGACGAATTTATGGTTAATTTACTAGAGATTCTTCTATTCTTTGAAGCAGGTATCTGAATGTGTTTAGATTACACGAATATTCAATGAGAAGGAAGTATCCCAATCAACCTACTACCTGGGTTAAATAACGTGGTCGTCAAAACCTGACTCAGTACCTGCATTCTCATTGCCAGGATCGTCCCAGGGGCGCACACCGGCTACCCACATGGTTAGATAACGAGAGCCTGACAAGTCCTGAAATATCCGCTACACCTCGAAGCCGGGTTGACTGTAAAGTTGAGTAGCAGTACTACTATCTCGAATTAAAATACTCCTCCCACTGAACCAGGCTGAGCCCGTGAAAATAGATACTCCGAAGTTTTGAAATGAGAGATCTCCGAGATCCAATTGTTTCCTCTAGTCCGACACACACTCACCTCTGTGACTCAGTCATCTACATTTACCACTTTTCGCTTAATCTTCACATGAATTCTCCGCAAGCCGGGTTGACTGTAACTTGAATTAAAATACCTTGAAAACTCTCACCGAACCAGACTGAGTCCGTTAATGAAATTCAATGAAAGACTGGTATCCCAATCAACCTCCTACCTGGATATATTAAGAACATATTGACCCTCAGTTTGTTTTCATTCCTGGTTAAAATTATGTGTGCAAGTTGGACTTTCACATTCGCTCCCACATTCATTCTATCTTGTGCTTCCCGGCTACACTCATGGTTACTGACGAGAACCCATCAAATCCTGAAGTGTCCACTACACCGCAAGCCGGGTTGACTGTAAGGTTGAGCAGAGGTTCGACAACTTACTCGAATTAAAATACTCCTCTCACCGAACCAGACTGCGTCCGTGAAAAGAAAATTCAATGAAAGAAAAGTATCCCAATCAACCTCCTACCTGGGTAGTAACGTGCCCTCTCTTTGCTAGGATCGTCCCAGAGGCGCTTCCGACTCATTCTACCTGTCACACAACTCATTCACACAGCCTGAACTGCACTCATCTCCTTAATCAATCATGAAATTCTAACTTTTCTTGGCCAATATTTTACATTTAACACTTTTCGATTTGATTTCCACACGAGTAATAACAGGGTGACGCTACAACTACCCGAAACACGAGTAGGTATTATCCTTTCCAGTTCATAAAATAAATTATCAATGTTCATGTTCAAAATAATTCTTCCTTGATTTTCTAACATTTAACTAACACTGCATACTGAACACTCCTCGATTAGTCTTCTAGGAGGTCTCCGTAGGTCGGGTTCTGTAGCTTGAGCGTGCGGAAGCAGATGTCGTCGAGCTTCTTGTTATCGATGCAGCAAGTATCGCCGGCGTCCTCGATGGTGAGTGGATAGGGTAGCGTTGTACGGCTTGATCATCGGGTCGGATACCTTAGGCGATGGGACAACCGAGAAGGTAACCATTTTCTTTTCTGGGAACTCCTCTAGAATCTTGGAAACTAATAGTGTGTCCCTGCCTGAGCCTGTGTCGCCCTTCTTGAAGGTGGCGTCCACGATGTCGTTCACAGCTGCGATGATGTACATGTTCTTAGCGCTTGGGTTATTAGCGTAACTCATGACGACCTCCGCGGGAAGGCTGAGAGAGATCCAGGACTTCCCTCCTGACGAGGCTCCACGTCCTTTCTTCGACATGTTGGCTGTGTCGCGGCGTGTGGGTGGCGTGGCGGCTAGACGCGGCTGCTGTAGCGGCTAGGAACGGCGGCTACGGCGGCTATGGCGGTGAAGGGCGGCGTAGCTGAGGCGAGCGTGGCGACTAGGCGCGCGCCATGCGGCCGGGCTGAGGTGGCTGCGGCGGCGGCTGGCTGTGGCGGCGACGGCTGTGACGGCTGTGTCGGCTCGCTTCTTACAGCTCACTGCCACATGGTCATGGTTCATGTGTGTAGGGTGTTTGGTTTATAGGGGGAAAGATCTAATGAATCTACTATAATGATCGACTACTTGTATGAAAATTTACCGAAATTTGACTTTATCTTGCTATTTTCCCAAGGTGAGATTCTGGAACTGTTATTTGAAGGAAATAATATACCACCGCTTAAGTCACCAGTGTGATGCCAGGGTTTTTAAGTTTTGAAAACTTATTGTATCTTATGACCGATACTAAAAAAAATCCCACCGCAAAACTACAAGAGTTGAAAATAGTCATATGACTTCACTATTTAGTTATAGTACGAACGCTTCTCGATGCGGAGATTTAATTATGAACTTGATTTCTTATATGATGAATATTTGGTAGTCGGGGTGGGTACTTATTATTACACCGAGTAAGGCTGAAGCTCTTTTTGAGACGTGGGGAAGTATTTCCATAACAAGGGAATAATCACCTGGGGTTTTTGCAATAAACACAAGAAGCTATACTTTAAACATCATCGGGTTTATTCACCACGAAAAGTTATTTCTCTTGTTTGAGAACTTAGGTACAGGTATAACTCAAATTAGGCGCAGGAAAGCTCTACAGAGCATAACCTACCTCACTGAATTATATTCTTAGAACTACCATCTATGTCCGTATCAACTGAGCACTATAGGTATACATGGAATATATATATAGGAGAGGAAATGTAAGAGTAATTGGTTGGTTTGTGATTCACTGTACCATGTGGCCTGGTTTCTTTTCTGGCAGAGACATTCGCCAGAGCCTTGAAAGGAGTGGAGAGACGACTCTTTAATAACACTTATAAGGACAGTGATAAAAGTGTTGCCAAGTCAAAAGTTACAGTTTGACGAAATAGGTTTGGCTTCGAAAGGGAAAGAAAAAGGCATAAATGGGGAAAAAAGAAACCATTGAGTTCATGTTAAATATTTTTATGTGCGTGTGTGTGTGTGTGACGGGAAATATGAGTTTAAAGGGGAGTTTTAATTTCCAAATAAGGCTATTTTTATCAGGGTGATCTGGCATCTGTGTGAGTTTGAGTGTGGGTTTGTGGTTGAGTGTTATTAGCCTTGCCTTGGCTTCTCAGAGGCTCAATAGTGTTAGGATATTAGTAGGATAGTGTCATACTGTTGTCTACGAGTCCTACACAATCCTCCCGGCGTCCCACAGTCCTACAGTGCCAGGATACGAGGTGGGAAGGATATTAGGATACCTGCGTAGGATTCTGGTGTAGGATGTTGTGACGTTTTGTTTTGAAATTGTTGTGGGGGATTTTAAGGTGTTTTAGGGTGTGTGGGGGGTGTTTTAGGGTTTGTAAGGGTGTTCTAGTGTGTGTGGGGGTGTAAGGGTGTGGGAATCTGTGTGTGGGGGTATGTAAGGGTGAATCAGGGTGTCAGGGTTGTGTGGGAATATGTTAGGGTGTGTTCACCCCCCACCCCCATGGTCTTGTCCACGCGAGCTGGCTCGCGATCGCCAGTTTTCACCCTCTCAGTGCGAGCTTGGAGCTCATTATTACCGATCTTTGGGCAATGCTGGGACCTCACACCCCCCACACCCCCATACCCTTGCTCAAAGGGGACAGTAACCGCCCGAATTTGTCAGTGAAAAATCCCCGGGAGCACGAGGATTCGAACCGCCTACCCACAGAATGGGAGCCCGTCACGTTATCAACCGGACCATCGCGTGGTGTGTATGTGTCAGAATGTGTGTGGGGTTGTGATAGCGTGTGTGGGGTTGTGGGTGGGTGTGTAAGGATGTAAGGGTTGTATGGGGATGTTTAAGGGTTTGTGTGTGTGTTGGTTGTGTTTTAGGATGTGTAAGGTTGTGTAGGGATGTGTTAGGGTATCTGTTGATTCGGGCCGCCAGTTGAAACAGGCCGCCTATAGTAGCATGCATACCCAGCAGACAGTATACTTTGTGGTTAAGGTTAGGTTAGGTTAGGTTAGGTATACTTTATGGTTAAGGTTAGGTTAGGTTAGGTTAGGTATACTTTGTGGTTAAGGTTAGGTTAGGTATACTTTGTGGTTAAGGTTAGGTTAGGTTAGGTATACTTTGTGGTTAAGGTTAGGTTAGGTTTCATTAAAACCTATAAGGTTATGCATAAATGCATGCTTGGTATGCATTTAATATAGGCGGCCTGATTCAACTGGCGGCCCGAATCAACTGTATCAGTGTGTTAGATATAGGGTGTGTGTGGGGCTGTATTTTAGGGTGTGTGTATGTGTCAGGATGTGTGTAGGGTTGTGATAGTGTGTGTGGGTATGTGGGTTGGTGTTAGGATGGGTAACAGGAAGGTTCGACGGAATACGTTTTCGACGACACCGTCGAAACTTCCAAGTCATTTATTTACGGTGATACACAGGCGACAGGTGTGTTGCGAGGCCGTACAGGTGTGGTGTATGTGGTAAAGCGAGAAAGGTTAAGAGTGAGGTGTTAGCCCCCCAGTGTGTGTGTCTGACCTAAAGAGCGAACGCGCAGTTCTCGTCCACTATAACGGCGTCAGCCCCGTACCGCCGCGGCCACGGGTACGGCGCGGGCCACAGTGGTCCATAGAAGCTAATCTCTGGGAAGCGGGACTCGAACCTAGGATCAGTGCATCAAGGTATACCCTCGGTACGTCTCTGTAGTATTCAGCGGGAGACACTTAGCGAAAACACGTCAAAATATTCCATTTACCGGCATTAAACTATGATGTCATATATTTCAGGGAAAATATTACGCTGAAAGGCTAATATGGCGGCAATGTATTATCGTCAACCCTATATTTATCAATAGCAATACTCCTATTGTCACTAATAATGGACCAATTTACTCTACTTGAGGTAAGGATTGATTTGACATCTTCAAGCCTCATATAGTTGGGCAGTGACGTTGATTTTTCTATGTGAACAGTATTTTTGATGACACAGCCAATTTAAGTGCAGGAAAATGTATACGCTCTAAAACGACTGGCGCCATGTTGTGACGTCATAAGCACAAACAACAGAGCAAAACAGCTGTCAAGCGGCCGCTACTATTATGTACTACCTACTAATACACCGACTTGCATTACCCCTACTACCGCAAGATGACCAGTAATCCTCCTTCAAGTGATGTAGTAGGTATTCACTGTGTTTGTGAATATGTAAGTTGTAGTTTATAAGGAAAAAGTGGATAGACAGAGATAAGTGGCCCGTGACACCTGACAAGTGACGACTTCTGGGATCGGCATTCCTTATAGGGAGCTTAAATGAACCTGCAATGACATGTAAAGCTAGACAGATAGACGAACTCATAGAGGAACAGGTAGAAATGTATGGCTTTCTTTCCCCACATAAGCAAAACATACACCCTTCGTCACTCTACTCACCACTACAACCTTTACTAACCATACATTTCTACCTGTTCCTCTATGAGTTTGTCTATCTGTCTAGCTGTACATGTCATTGCAGGTTCATTTAAGCTCCCTATAAGGAATGCCGATCCCAGAAGTCATCACTTGTCTGGTGTCACGGGCCACTTTGCTCTGTCTATCCACTTTTTCCTTATAAACTACAACTTACATATTCACAAACACAGTGAATACCTACTACATCACTTGAAGGAGGATTACTGGTCATCTTCCGGTAGTAGGGGTAATGCAAGTTAGTTAGGTTAGTAAAATAAAACTATAATTTGCGGTTTGCTGAGCCAAAACAAGCCGATCAGCTGATCAGGCGAGATCTGAGTTTGCAGTTACTACGTCACAACCAATAACAGCGCGTTCCGCCGTGTTGTGATATTTTGGCCCCAAAAAGGCCATATATTTAATTTATGGTGCATTTCTCAGCAAAAAGAATATGAGTACAGTGATATGTAGCCTATATTGCACCCAAAGCTTTATAATAGTCCGTGTTTTAGGTGTGAGTAAATTGGTCCATTGTCACATAAATAAGGTATTTAAGGGTAAATCTCGCCTTATTTCCCATTAAATAAGTCTATATGGAAGTGAGCTAGCTCTAATTTTCTCTACGTGTTAAACCACTCTCTATCTAAAAATTACATTGGAAGTGAGCTAGCTTTAATTTTCTCTACGTGTTAGAGTTTCTCTAAGGGAAAATCTCAGCTTATTGTCCAAGCTCGCTTCGCTCGCTTGTACACCTATTTCAGCCGAAAGCAGGTGTCATATAGGCTAGTAAAATGTTTCCACGAATTCTTCTTCTGCTTCTTCTTGTAACTACTTTTGTAGGCAACGGTTATACAGGCGTAAAGGAAGAAATTTGGCACAAAAGGTTATATTTCGTCTTTTAACTCAATTGTCCAAGCGAGCGAAGCGAGTTTTTAGCATTTATGCTAAAATTCGTAATATATTGTGCCTGGCGACATTAGTGCAGTGGCAAAAGTAGTGCATTAGTGTAATGGAAATAAAATGTTTTCTACTCGTAGGCCTCACAATAACAGTGTCTGAGCCGAGGAGACAGGCTGCTTGTGTTAGGCCTCATATAACCACTATAACTCGTGTTTCTAATGCCGTTATAGGTGTTATTTAGGGTTAGCGTGGTGTTATATACGTGGTAGGGTGTGTGTGAGGTGTTAAATATGCCATTTCAGCCGTGGGTACAGAGTGGAGTTGTCCAAGCGAGCGAAGGGAGCTTGGAGCTTGATTCGCATATAACAATTATGAAATACCACCACCACCACCACCATCATCACCACCACCACCACCACCGCCATACCACCACACCACCACCATCACCACCACCACCACAACACCTTTGTTTTAACACTTTTTTTTTTAGAACTTTTTTCAAGAACAATTTAGCACTTTTCTTTTCTTTGTAAAAGTAAAAAAAATCAAAGAAGGGGATGGTGAAGGTTATGTTGGGTTAGGTCAGGTTGTAATAGAAGTATTTTTAGGTAAGGGTATTTAAAAAGTTGACTTTAGCCTGTGCGAGCTTGGACACGTTCCACATCTTTAGTGTGGACGTCTATTTCCTAGTTTATACACTGCATGTATGAAAATGGAATTTCATAATTCACTCGTTGAATGTCAATCAGATGTTTGGCGGACATGTTTCAGACATTGTTATTTCAAATCATATATAATATTGGTTAAAGTTAATTATGATATTGTCTGAGCCACTGATAACTAAGAAAATGTATTTTTTCTTCTGTTTTGCAGATCCCGAGCAACTCTCCCAGCCCTCAAGATCTGCTCTCTTTGTAAACATTTTCGCGTCAAGTTATTTTCTTGTCTTTCTTAATGTGGTGTGTCCAAGAGTTTTCCTACCAATAAGTCATTTCAGACGGAACTGAGGAGAATATCCTCAGTAATACTCTTTTGTATGAAAAAATTATCCCTTCGTGAGTTCTCCATTGGCCGCAACTGAGAGACAATCAAATGCTTAACATGTTCTAGTCAAGGTGATTACTAACCGTGGAGAAAATATGTTCTGGGTGGCAAGATGCTACGGCCGAGCGGGTTCCACTGCATGTTTTTGGGCCACGCTGAAGCAGGGCCTGGGCAGGGGCCGCTCATCCAAGCAGAGGCGAGTACCCAAGGCTCAGCGGCTATATTTGAATGGATCGACGCAGTGATGTTGGCCATAAAGCGTGTGAGACGGGCACTACGATAAGACAGTTTTAGTGACTCAGGATTAGGTTTCTCAACTTTTTTACAATAAAATAAGTGTTTTTTATTTATACCGTATCCTTATTTTCAAGTATTTATCGATAACTTTTATGCTTGTTCAATATATTAGGTTTTATTGTAATTATACATCCTGTCAGTGATAAAAAAAAAGTAGTATGGTTCGTTATGGTTGAGTCAGTCTAGTTGTTTTGTCTAGTTCTTTTGTATGTAATTTAACATACACATTTAAGTATTCCTTAAATTATATTTAAGTACAGATTACCGTTTTTGCGTATATTCTTAAAATATTTGATCTACTGCGTAAGACCACTAAAAAATTTCCTTGATGCAAAAGTTTGTATAGGAAGCATAGATGCCCTACACAGCACTACGAGCCTTAGGATGTAAAATGATGGGTAAGGAGGAGAAATAAGAGGAAGAAGCAGATTAATGTGTATGCAGACTCAGCAGGTTCCAGCTAAAGCTACAGCGCCGCACCCGCTCTTGAGGCTTGTCAGTCCTCCAGGCATTGCGATTCGTCCCTTGCGTAGCCGAGGCTGGCCGCCCGCCGTGTGCTGAGGCTGGAGGTTGTTCACGGAACCCCTTCTGCTTTCTGCGATAACCTTCTGAACAGAGTTTACTACATAGGTTTGACTTAGACTTATATTTTTTTCTTCTTCATTATTATTATTACTATTATCATCATAATAACTATTTTCCCCCACCATCATCACACGTATGAGCTCCCCTGAAAAACACAGAATCCAAAGTCCGCCTAAAAAGACGACCTAAAAGAGAGATTGATGTAGGTATGTGTCAACCATCTCAATTAGACTTACAATGATTATTATAAGAACAACTACTGTGACTCAGGTAACTAAGTTTGCTGACATCTTTAAAGCATCAGGTTCTATCACATTGCTGGAGCCTCCAACCAAGGAACGGCGCACCAGGA
>JACEEZ010024094.1:42718-50218 GCA_016584305.1 Chionoecetes opilio
TATTGAATTTCTCTGTGTCCATTCTTAGAAGGCAAAGTCTGAGGGACTCTCTTGAGGGAAGTCTTCAAACTCCGTTCTTGCAAGAAAAGGTAGGTACATATGAAAATATTTTATGACATTACAAAAGGTTTGCAAGAAATAGATAATTCCAGTAAAATTGTTTATTGGACTATTTTAGGGATAAGCTTTTCAGTTTCCAATACGTCCAGTCATACATTTATTAGAAGTCTTTTAGACCCACATCTATACTACAATGCCCGAGTCATGCAATCGCAGGTCACGAGTTTTATATAGACAAGTCCAATGAGTTTCTCAAAAAGGGTGAGTGGAGTTGCAGGCTCATGCGCCCCACCCTGCCGAAGGCTGAAGGAGAGTTCCTTGAAACAACTTCATAGCACACGGCGCTCCCCATCCAGCTTCGTGTACGCGATAACTAAAAAGAAGAGCAGGCAAATGCATGTGTAAAAACTGTAATAGATGAAATGATTATCAGTAATCCATGGATAATAATTGCAAAGATTAAAAATGTTACATATTGTGATATTGTACTGTTTCCTTTCTACTCAAATTATAGTTTTATAGTAACGGCAAGACAATGCCACGCTCTAATATGCACGTGTTAGTGGCTCTGGAACGATGTGTGCAATGTCTTGCTTCGCGTAGATTTGTAAGATAAAAAGAATAATCATAATGTTGTAAGAACAATGACTAGAAATAAATAAAAATACACCACTGACAAACCTAGCTCCACGGTGACTCATACAACGGTATTAATTACAATTCGCCTATATCACCAGGCGTTGATTCAAACAGCACTTGAAGTAAACTCCTTTATTGTAGGATCCAGCCTAAGAATATTGTATATGTTGAAAAATAAGGGAAAGAGCCCTTTTTGTAACCATTGGAAAATGGTGATACTCCCGTAATAATACTGGTAGTAATAATAATTTTAAACTACAATGACATTAGTAACCAGTAATAATAATAATAATGATAAAAATACTGATCGAATTATAAACAGTGTCCCATGATGCAATAACATTTCTGCATTAAATACAGCTCAACACATAACTGTATAAAATTCCGTGCAAGGTAATAGCAACACAATGTCAATTAACAAATAACAAGCAAGTAGGGGTTTGTATACAGCAATCACCACAGTGCATCTCCTATCAGCGCTCTAGAGAATTGCTGACAGGCTAACAGTGCGCATACAATCACCCCTATCCACAGCAGAATGAACAGGTCTCTAGGCAATAATGAAACAATACTCGAGGGTCAGGGGACAGACGGAGACGGTGGAGGTGAGTCGTGTCACGAGTTTGTTCTGCCATTGTTATGGGGAACATTGAACTAAACGCCACCAGATGTCTCTAAGTGCTGTTTTGATCTGACCGGGATGGCACTGATGGGCGATGTTGTGAATTTCACAAATCGTTCAAGTTGCCGCTTATTTGTGTGCATAGAAGTATTCTCAGCAAATATACAAACACACAAACAATTGAACCCATATTGTGTGCAATAACTGTCAAGTGAATACAATCAATCGTTTCAGTAGCCTACTGTTGGCCATGTTGGCCCCGACATCGTCCGGGTCATTCTCAACCGACAAAGGAAATTCATATTAGATATGTATTGCACGACACATAGTTGCGCATCATCCCGCTGTTCCGTTATTTGCCGGCATCGTCCCGTAATGTCGATGTTTGCTGGGTATGTACAAAACTCACATGATACACCTGATATCACCCCACTAGCGGTTAAGTGCAACTCAGAGAAAAAATCTCTTATCACACCCAAATGTCCGGAGTTGAAGCTGTATTGGAAGTTTCGAACACTACACAGAACCTATAATGTATTACAAACTCACCCGATGCCTCTCCTAAACACATACTGATGAACCGTAGCGTACAATCTTTAGACCTAAACACCCAATAGTAACTTCCATCTCAACACTGACAGGTTACTTACACTGCCTGTCCCTTAAAGTAATTGCCAGACCATTTCATCATTCCTGATGTAATGCAGTCAAAATAGATCGAGCCATTGTCGAGTTTATGAACAATATGTTGTCACTTTTGCATCTAGTCGCCGTTTTTAAAATCTCCGCAATCAAAATCTGTAAATTCCCGAGCTGCCAAACGTTCTCACGACAAGCATACGACCACCATGGCTCGGTGACGTCACATGAAGAGGCCTCCCAAACCCCAATATTAGAAATAAATATAGTATAAAGAAGTTGGGGGTTTCTGATATATATTTTTGCGATATGGCATATACTGCATCCTTTTGGGTGCACAAGAAAAACTGTGTCTTTTTCAGAGTCTTTTTATCACCCGTTCCCGACCTATACGGCCACGATAAATGTGTAGAGAAGCTGTGTGCGCGCGGAGGGAGAGGCGGGGTGTGTGACGCAGTACTCCGACCCACGGGCCGTTATCAGCAAGTTTCGCGCCACGGCTGGAATAGGCCTGTTGTTTCCGGCGGTTTTTACAAAAGTCATGTTTTTAGGGAAATAAGACGTGGACATAAATTATTTTTGTGGATTAGGTATTTGACATGAACATTCAACATAATTATGCAAGAAAAAATGGGTCTGGACGATTACTTTAAACATAACGACACCATCACAGCCAGTCGAGTAGGACACACAACTGGAGTCATGAGCGAAGAAAGACGGCCACATCACGTTTCCTCAAGAGAACGACGAGATGGGCAATTGCGTTTATAAATGGGCTCAAAATACATATACTTTAAACTTATTATTCATGTACATCCTTATATTTATTAACATCACATAAATACCAGAATTCCCTTAATACCTTGAAAATAAGTTTGATGAGTACAGAAAATGTACCAAAGGGGAATACTGATATATATTATCAGTACATTCCCCCCAGCAGTTCAAAAGCACTCTATTGCACTCCTTGCAGTATTGATTTTCAACAGGTAGAAGAAGCACAAGTCAGTGCGCAGATCTGTGTGACCGAACAATCCCTCTTTCCTCCTAAATGATATATTAAGAACTTAAGGGTTTGTATTGTTACGAACGCGGGTCCTGTGGTGGACACTATTTGTAGCCTTCAACGTCGCCGTCAACTAGACACGAAGTAGCCGTGGGCAAAGAAAGGCTGGCACGAAGCTTCTTGGTATATATTTCTGCTTATGTACAACTCTTGACTGTCTGGCAGGAACTTTCCTTCAGGAACTCTACTCTCCTCCCGTGTCAATGGCTATATATACAATGATGATTCTCTTATTCCTCTAGAAAGCTCTTGACAAAAATCTATTTCTCGCACAGTCTAGACACACAAACACAATATGGTGAAACATAGTACGTAGAAAGAGTGGTAGGTTTTTTTATATAGGGGAGTTTAACCTTCCCTGCAGATTGCGTCACCTCACACGCCCAGGGAGGGTGGCCACCCACGCGGCCAATCGCCTCCGCGGGTGACTCATCCCCGCCCCCCATAACGTTCTTCATCATTCTCTAGACGGCCCCGAACACACGAGAAAAGGCAAGAACAGCCAGCCTGTGTAAACAATCCCCCCCTCAAAATGTATCGTCCCGACACATACAAAACATAATACATTAAACAAATGGCATTTAAAAAAAAAACAATAATCTGGACTGATAGGATTGTATGCCGCCTTCTCTGTCGCTGAAGCTGACTGCAGATCATTCCGGGTCTTTGTCTCTGAAAATCAGCCTCGCATGAAGTCGCCGTCAACGTCCACGTCAGATGCCCTGGGTCATCTGAAAACGGGAGGTCGGACTTTTCGAAAGCCATGATGATTCTGGTAATCTCCGTCCCGGTCGAGTCCTCTGCTTGGCTTCGTTCCTGGGCCAGCCGTCCATGACATCCCCGCCGACTTGGGCAGTCGCTGGCCTCTCCAGGCGTGAGCTTCCCTTCCCGTGTACCTCCACAGCCGATGACTTGCACAATCTTCACCTTGTTGTCCTTCCCTCCTCATATTCGATTAGGTCAAGTCTGAGAGCGTTCCAACCACATCATAAGGGCCTTCCAGTGGAACTCTGCAGTCGTAGACAGCCCCTTCTTCTCCACGGGTTGTTTTACAGCCACACCTGGTCTCCTTCCTGAAGTCCACGTGGTTTGCCCTCACATCATAGGGCTGCGTTTCAGACCCCCCGGAGAACCTTAAGGCACACGGACCTAGTAGTGTATTAAGTTGCCCCCCCTCCACCAACATCCACCTGACCACAGCTTCGGCGGGGCACCCCTGCGCTGCCATCCTCCTGACGGCGTAGCAGAGGAGGTAGGGACGTCCTCTTAATCCGGCCCTCGCCCGAGGTTTTTCCTGTGGACTGAGCGGGATTCCCCTTGTTCACCAAGCGCCTGCGGATCGTCGGACCGGGGCGGCAGGCCGCCCTTCAGCCGTAGGTGCGTGATCCGCCCCTGCCGGAGTGTCAGGGCCCAGCGACGGACACTTTCTACGGTGCACGCGCGTGCGAGCGCCGCTAAAGGGGACCCAGCAGCACTCCACGCCGCCTTTCATTCATGCAGCGACGATTCACGCCACCCTGAATTGGCCACCACACTGCAGCGCGGCTTCCTGATGGGATACGAAGGCGAGGCAGGCAGCCGTGGCAGATAGCAAGCTCCTACGACTGCCTTCGACGTACCTAGAAAGGCAACCGACGTGCCCTTCTACCAAAACAGTGGCACAGCGCGTTCTGTTAAGTCTGCCGCACCTTCACCGGCGCTTGCAGTATAGGGCATGGTCCGTCGGGAGTATGGTCGTGGCGCTTTCTTCCACCGCGATGAACTAGAGCAGTGGAACATGGGGAAGCTGTGCGGGGTCACAGTGGAGTGCTGGTCTCCTGGATTGTGGGTCACCTCTGAGCGGGCCCAGGGTTAGAGGAAAGTCCTGTGGTCAGGTAGCCTGTGGTTGAGGTAGCAGCTCTGTGTTCAGTGCTGGGTGTCTCGCGGGGGGGAAGAGGAGGGCGCCTGCGGGACCTTATTGGACCTGCCATGGTGTGACAAACACGAGTTCCAACCGCGCCCAAGCTGCTCACTCGCCTTCAGGAGTTTGGTTTAAGGATTCACACCAGCGAAGTGTGTTGCGGTGCTGCTCGGCGTTGGACTATCCTTGGGACACAGAGTAACGTTACGGGCTTTTTCAACCTCCGCAGAAGGGGTCAGCGATCAGGGACTTCCCAACGGCCTAGTCGGTAGGAAGCTCAGGGAATCTTTCGGCGGTGTAATATACCACACGCTTCATCTTCAAGCTGCCGCTCGGCTCGCCCCTTACAGACCTCTGAAGGGGGGTAAAAAGAAAACTCACCGAAGCCCCGTTGCGTTTGGGGGATCTCGTTATGGCTCTTAAGACGAGGGGAGAGTTCAATAGCATCAAACCAACAACTCGACTCCACGACGCTCCGCCTACCCAGTCCCCAATGCCCCCAACCGTCCTCACTACGAACGCCTCAGCAGAAGCGGTGGGCGCTGTCTCACAGCAGAAGGTGGAGGACGAGCCTTCGCCAATAGCTTCTTCAGCAAGCGTTTAGAGCCTCCCAAACGCTCTACAGGTCTCGATAAGGGGAGCTGTTGGGCGGGTATGAGCCGTGAGACACTTCCGCACTCATTGAGGGCAGGGAGTTCCAAGTATTGGAAGATCACAAGCCGCTAACACACGCTATGGGTGCAGTCTGGCGAAAGTTTCACACCCTGGTCTCCAAGACAGCGGCTGAATATCCGAGTTTACCACAGACATCCGCCCTATCCAGGGCAGACACAAACCGTGGCCGACGCCTCTTCCACGCTGTGCCACCCACCTCCGGATGATATCCGCGGTCAGATCCTGCGCCGCTCGATAACGTGGCCCTGCGGCGAAACAGGAGGGAAACCCTGATGTTGCAAGTTCTGATTGAGTGCGCCACAGTTGCTCCAGTCTATCCTTGCACACGTCCCAGACTGCGGTCAAACTTATCGTGAACTGTTTCGTTGGCACTCCGCACGCCCATTCACACCCGTCAACCCGCAGGTCAGTTTTCAATCACTATCATCCCTAAACTACCCGGCATCCTCGGCACAATTCTCGTCATCAGCAGCGCGGCTGGTATGGCCAGGAATGAGACGTGAAATAAAGGAATGGACGCGTGCCGGTCTTGCCTGTCAAACACAAAGATTCAAAAAACACACACGAGCCCCTCTGCATACCTTCCCCACGCCCACCAGCGATTTCCACACCGTCCAGTAGACCTGGTGGGGTCATTTGCCGGCCTCCGCGGTCACCGTACATGCGACATGCGTGGACAGGATGACCCGTTGGGCACCGCTAGTCCCATGCTTGACAGTACCGCGGAAGTACGGCTGCTATTTTCTATATGGATGGGTTTGGCGATTGTACCCACTCTGGCCTGACACTCTTGATCACGGACAATGCGTGCAGTTTGAGTCCGTGACTTGTGGTGACCTGCTGGCTTTCCTGGGCAACGCCCTTCAGGTACTACGGTGTTATCACCCTCAGCCAACGGCATGGTGGAGCTTTCCACAGGACACCTAAGGAAGCCATACGGGCCAGCCACACACACAACAAGCTGGGTGGAAGCCCTTACCATCTCCTCAGCACACTCCGAGCTACAGAGAAGGGAAAAGATATACATCATACGGCAGCCAGAGCTGGTGTATGGTGAAGACCTGTGAATTAGCCGTCCCAAGTCTCACCCAGTGAACGGATACAGCAACGCCCTCATCCTTCTACCGGAGTTTAGGGCAGGCGATGTTACACTACAGACCAACGCCACCCGTACGCCCCGCCAGCGTCCCCACTCACTTCTCGCGGAGCTGCAAACGGCTACACACCTGTTCCTGCGGACGGATGACCACACGAGGCCCCTGGACCAAACCTTGCTAGGTGTGGTGAACAACTTCTGCGCTTCGGTGTGCCTAATGAGTCCACTCTGGTCGGCGAACCAGACAGGGAGAAACGTGAGTCCGACGGTCCTTGCTGAAGTTGAAAACAAGCTATTGGGCATCAAGAAGACCTGAACTACCCCTCTGCACCCACAGTCGGATGGAATGGTCGGAGAGGTTTACGGGACTCTGGGTCAGGAATGGCCAAGCAACTGCCACAGATGGACAGTCTGAATCAACAAGCTGCCGGCGTTGCTTATGCATACCAGGTTCGGCCGACCATGAGACGACGGACTTTCGCCGGCGGAAGTTGATGTTCTGCCGTGAGCTGCGGCTACCTGTGGACCTGCTGACAGGAAGACCTCCGGGGAAGGCCTCGCCGAAGGACCGTCTCTAGTTGCTCCGATGCCTAGGGGAACGGCGGGGCCTTGAAGAATAATACAGTTTTTTTTCACCGTAAAAATTCCCGACTCACATCAGCTCAAATTTAATACCCGGTATCCCTTTAGTTGTCATTTTCCTGAAGAAGATAGAAAATACATTTTTGGTTTGAGGGGCTATATATAAATCAAGTTTTATTGTGCATTCACAGCTAAGGGGGGATAGTAATAATGGGTTTAAA
>JACEEZ010024094.1:55218-65916 GCA_016584305.1 Chionoecetes opilio
GGGTCCTGTAATATAAATGTTTTACGTTAAGATATGCATGCATGTTATTTCATTCCAGATCAGAGAGTAATGGTATTTATATTTGAATCATTCCTCTAAGAGTGATAAGAGCTGCTTCTGAACTATTATGACGCGTACATCTTTCTCACAATAAAATATAGCTCTGGGTCGTAATACAAATTATCCACAGTTAAGAATATGCATGTATGCTATTTTCATTGCATATCAGGAGTAATGCATTTATTTAATCCTTCTCTAAGAAGTGATAATTGCTGCCTTCGCTAGAATAGTATTCTAACAAAAATAAAATTGTGCATAAAGAGTGCCATGGCAGTAATTAACTCTTTTGGACTCGGTGCTAGTACACTTGGCTGAAATTAATAGTTTTGTGTTATAATAGCCTTACATAGACAAACTTTTCCTGCAGATAACTTGGCGAATAGCACTAGTGGCCTGAGGAGGTCTTCGGCAGGCAAGAAAAAAACTACCCAAATACCTGCAACGGTTGTGTTGAAATAGACCCTTCGCGTTAGTAGAGGAGATTATCTGAAAGGTGCGTAAGGTTTATTTTATATTCCAACGAGGTATTCGGAGGTGATTACAGTTATCCCTCAATTCAAGAGTTAAATCATTCAAAAAAAAGGTAACTTTCCCTGTACTCTGTCTTGTCCTGCGTCCTCAAGACTAGAGTACATCTGCTATGCTTATACATACTACAAATAATTCACTCACTTCGACCTTTTGCTTAAGAGTCAATAAATTCATAAGTAAAAACTTTAATTAAGTTAACTATTGTTTTCCCATCCTCCTGGCTTTTTAAGGCAAATCCAGGAGGAGATTGAATATATATGTTTACATATAAGTGAGCTACAATTAATAAGATTAGAAAAATTTTGAAATATTAGCGGTACATATTTAAAAGATCTATAGAAAAATACTAACAATAAATTACTTGAAATTATTTTTACATGGCTATTTAGCAAAAACAAATGTGAAAATACATAACTCACCACTAAGTGTTATTATGTAACGAGTGCGTTTTAAAGTATGTCCTCGTTTGTTAGGGTCCGCTGATGTTGTATACTCACTACATTGTGTTAAGAGTCAGCACAGGCGATTCCCTTCCGTACTGCTGAATCAGAAGGGGTTCCTTCAAGGCGTTGTTACAGATGAGACGAATTATGACTAGACAGTCTGGCCGCGCGGGCTGTGCTCTGGCTCGAGTCTGGATGCCTGTTGACAAGGAGTTTTGCTGAATTGGAAGTATTGGACTTAAAGAATCGGCTATTGTACCTCTCGTCTTGTCCTTCATTATAAATTCAAATCTTATCCTCCCCCTTCTGGTGCCATGATAAAACTATTTCATCTTGTCCTCGTCCTCTTGATAACTGTTATTCCACGCCGTCCTCGTCCTGTTCTTGGTCCTTTGAAACAAATCTGTAGTCCCTGAGCAATTAATCAAGAGATCTTGTCCTCCTGTCTATATACAGAATTTGTGGTGATGGATGCAGTGAGCAGTGAGTAAGTGCTGACTCCCTTCTCCAGGTCATTTTTTGACACAGCATGATTGAGCAATCTTCTCACTCCTTTCCCTCGCTTGTCTCTCTCCCAGTTTCCTTTGTTTACTTTGTCCCTTGCTCATGGTATATTCCACCTCTTCATTGTATTAATTATTCATTATTTACGATACTGGTATACTATTGGTTGTTCGTATCCCAGCTGTCATCATTTATGTAGCCTTTAGTACCTTTTATTTTACGGACGGATGTCACAGCTATAAGATTATCCCACCGCTTGCCAGCATTTATGTTACCCCTTATCTGTGTGATAGTTGTACAGTAACGGGTCAACCCAAGTAGAATACTTACAAACTGTTGGTGACACAGTACAGGTTTATTGCCTTCAGAATTGTAGAGTTGTTGATGGTGGCGGTATACGTCCTAGCCAGACCTCAGAATGTAGTTTGAATAAAAGTGGTCGAGCTGTGGTTTTATAAAGGCTTGTTAATCAGTAGGTACCCGAGAATAATTCAATATTTATATATAACATATGCTGTACACTGTGAAGGTTTATACAATTATAATGTCACTCTGTTCGTTAAGTAACGGCCATTGAACTAATATGTCCCTATAGACAGAGCCTGGAACAGTTTATGAACGTGACAAAAGTACTCTCATACCTCCGGGTGTCGAGTACAAACCAACACTCTTAAAGGGTGAGTAGGAGCGCCCTGTAACGCGTCTTCCTCCGAATCTCTATGTTCTGTGTTTCTGTTGTCCTCCGGCCTGTTGCACAAATAATGAAGGGAGGAACGGAAGTGGCGGCTCCAGGGTTTCCTGTCTCTCAGGCCTGTTGCTCCTCTCGTAATCGTTATCTCCTTTGGGCAGAGCGCCTGAGATGGACACACCACACACAACTTGTGTTTGTAGTCCGAGCAGGGCGAGTATGTCTACGTGTTGGCATCAAACCGCGGGGTTGACTGTCCCCGTCCTTCTTATGGGCATGGCGTGAGACTTCGTCAACGTACCCTCATCCAAAGGTGTGCAGCACTCTGCATCCGCTTAGCGACACTGACTCAGACATTCGACATCTTGTTCTTGTATGATTAACAACATAAATATATCCCCGTACGCTAATATCGTTTTGGTTGCACAGATTCGCCGGTGGTGTGATGGCTGCGTTAATGTGACTTTATCGTGTCCTTTGCTTGACCTAGAAATATCTGACCTGGCTTCCATTGGAATTGGTTTATTTCTCCTTACAGGTATGTGGGAAGAAAGCCTTGTATTGTATATGTGTTCAGGATTCACATGCCACATCCGACCCACTTCCAATCCACGGTAAGATAAATGGTTTGAATCAGTATATTGCACTTGTATTGCTATGTTACTGTATTAGGTCGTGGCAGTTTGACAGGGCATAATGATATATATATTTTATTCATCTACTAAATTGATTTGACCTTTTTAGTACATAATATATTCATGCGAAGAGGATTTTTTAGTGTGTATGATAGTTAAAATGCGAAGTATCATGGAGATGTAGTCTGATTGTTTATGCACATTAGGTCCCCTTGTTTGGCGGCAGTTTTACTTCCCTAATAAATGGCCCTGTTTGACTCAATACACGTGAACCTTCATTGGCCACAGTTGATCATAAAATTGGTAAGGGATCGTAAAACAATATAATGGTGATCGTAAACTATATAATGGTGATCGTAAACAATATAAATGGTGATACGAAACATATAATGGTGATCGTAAACAGCTTGGTGATCTTAAACAGTTAGTGCTGATAGGGCTTTTTAGTGTTGAACTGTGTGGCTTTCGTAATACGTATCTTTTCATAGTAAGCTTCATAAAAAAGAGCGTTTATATTCTCTATTTAGACATAATATCATATTTTTTGTGTATGTAAGGAAGAGCATAGAAATTTGATAGTAGGTATTGTATTTTTGTGGGCACGGGAGATGAAATGAACGCACACACACACACACACACACACACACACACACACACACACAGAGACGTACAGATAGAGCACATGCTTGCCAATGTAATAAGTCAGGATGGCCGGCGGTCAGGCGCTGCGTTCAGGTCGCAGTCCGGTTCTTCCGGGGCCGTGGGTTCGAATCCCACTTCTGATACAATTTTTGTTTGTGTTGGCTCCGAGCACAGAGGTTTTATGTAACTCTTCCTACTCGCCGAAACACCAACCAGAACCCTAGCCGACATTGGACTCTCGTCGACGTGTTATTTTCGGCGACGTTCAACTTGTAATATATAAAAGGATCTAAACCTAACGTAACCACATAACCTCGCTAACTATTCTACCCTACTAACTAACTACTACTACTAACTAACTACACATCGTCGACGTCGCGAGTGGTCCTATCGCGGACAGTTCCAGGTACCGCACCGAGAATGACTCACCGTGGCGTGTTAATCCTTGCACTGATTTTTACCTTAAAACTATAACTGGCTTCGTCGCATTAACGTCATTAGCAGCTGGCCAAAATGGTAGGAAAAAAAGTAGTAAAAAAAAGGAAATATAGATAGAAGTAAGTATAGAGGTTTTTGATAAGTAAAAGGGTTCAAATATGGGTACTCCGTAGTGTAGTGGTTAGCACGCTCGCTTCACACTGAAAAGTCCCCGGTTCGTAGCGGAGAAAGATAGGCGGTCTCCTTAACAACCCGAGCCGTGGCGTTTCTAGGCGCTAAAAAAAAACCAGGGGGGCCTCTTGGGGCCAGGTAAATGTGGGGGGGCAAGACGAAGTTTGAGGGTTTTTGTAACTGGGGGGGGGGGCTGCGGGGGGTGTTCTTTGGCACCATGAAAACAAATTTGAAAGTTGAGCAGTTTCTAGGGTCAGTATGAGGCCTAATTGGAGAATAATGGAACGAAGTTCATCTGAGAGTCTCCATATCCATTTCCTCTGATTGGTGAGTATCATAATCTTGGCTGGAAATGTGAAAATCCATGCTCTCCAGGACTCTCAGTTTCTAGGTTCGTATGAGGCCTAATTGAGAATAATTGAACGAATTCATCTGAGAGTCTCAGATTCCATTTCCTCTGATTGGTGAGTAATCATACTCTTGGCTGGAAATGTGAAAAATCCATGCTCTCAGGTACGTTTTAAATTGAAAAGAAAGGTATTAACCAATAACATAATACCAAACTTACTGAGCACTTAATATGCAAATAATGGCACTTTTTTACCAATCACATCAACAGAAAATGTCTGATATTTACTCTATAACCTCATACGTGGTAATAAACTGTAGCGAATAGCTATGTTTTTCAAACTGGGCATGCAATGTTACATTGCCACAATGCTGAGATACGGTTTTCATTGGGCACAATATATTTTAGTGCAGCTTAATCTACTATTACCATGCCGATTGTCTAATTAATCAATCAACCACATGACAACTCAATCCCTTCCCTCAGCGAGTGCACGTTCAAATCGACAATAGTGCGATGTTACTCATAGTGACAACTTATCATAGAATTTCTGAACATGTTTTCACAATTGAATATTTGAAAAGCTTTCTCATATGAACACTGGTAAACAGATAAGAGTTATCGGCTATCAACAGTACTTGTACAAACAGTCCAATGCAGCCTTGTAGGGAACATAGAAATGATAGGAAGTTTGCGATGGATTGTAGATTGTTTCAGGTTCTTTCATGACTAATTTTGTCACAGAGGTATCTCATGTTTTTAATCACTTTTGGTTGACTGGGTAGGCAACTTGCAATGACTTCACATTTTCTTCAGAACAAGATGTCTGTCTTTCTAGACAGAGAGCGTAAATACCACAGAAAGTCCGCACATGAGTGTTTGGAAAACTACGTCTAATTCGCTAGTCACACATTAGATCATTTATACAACGATACTGATTTGCTGGCTGCCTTTGACTCAGATTTTCTGACCGCTTGTTCCAGCACCATGAAAATCAGCAAGTGACTAGGTTTTTTTCTCCGATTTGTGTTATGGGGAGTTTCAAGATCGTCGACAGATGTCCCGCGCATCTCACATCACTCAGCACTTTCAGGCTGAATGATCTACATTTACCGTAAATTCCCTGTACTTACTTTGGGACATTCAGAAGATTACCCTTCATACAACAACTGAAACAGTTCTTAATAAAAATGTATTTGATCATTTTATTTGTCTGCACTTGGTGAACCTATGGCAAAACAATTTGAATATTTGAAAACTCAATCTTTAAAATCGTCTTTTCATAAAAAAACGGGAAGTTTCAACATAATTAGGCTTCAGGAATATCTACTTGTATGTAAGCATTCACTGAAGTACCTGTTTTGCGTGTGTCTGTCTGTCTTGCGACGAACATTTAACCAAACAGAGTGTGGCGTTCCAGCATCTCCACAGAAACCATCCCGACCTGGGGGCCCCCCAGGATCTGTTTATCATCCACTTTCCTGTAGACACCACACGGTGGTAGGAACTCACACAGCGCCCGTCCGCTCCTTACTCACAGCTCATATCTCTGATACTCCCTAACTCCTCAATACCAAAACTGTCATCCTAACCTATTCTCACACCCGCTTATCTCATCACACTCGTCTATATCCTCTAGTGGATATTCGTGGCATCCGCTCCCACATACCGCTTTATTTCAAAAGAAGACAAAAGGGAGAACTTTCGTCTTTCGAGACGGAAATAGATACAAACGCTCTCAACTGTCTTCCATCCGGACTTGTTTTCGTTGAGGTGCCAGCACTTAAATTACTTCTGTTAAATGTCGTCGCAGAAGACATATCATACCCAAATCAGGTACTCAGTGAATGCTTTACATACAAGTAATAATTTCCTGAAGCACTCATTCTGCTTGAACTGTTGTTTTTTTATGAAAGACGATTTTTAAAAGATTGAGTGTTTTCAAATATTCATTGTTTTGCCAATTTTCACACGTGCAGACAGATAATATAAACTAATTTTTTTATTAAGAACAGGTTTCAGTTGTTGTATTGAAGGGTAAATTCTGATGTCCCGAAAGAAGTACAGAGAATTTAACGGTAAATGTAGATCATTCAGCCTGAAGTGCGGAGATGTGAGAGCCATGCTTGAGCGTGAGCTTATTAGAAACTCCCCATTAATGTGAATTGCAGCATTTCTTACAAGTTCCATTAACGTTCTCAGGTAATCGATCAAGTCAGAATTTTGCATATCATCTAAATACTCGCTGGTGATGAAATTTGAGCCTGACTGCTTTTCCTAGGGTCTGCTTGTTTGTCCTGTAGCTGCTGTGATTACTCATGATTTTCCTAAATTTCCGAGCAAAATGCAGTGAGTAAAACAAACTCTGCGTCTAACCTGCGCTAGTATATAACCTCGAGCGGGTACGCGCTCGAGTCCCATTGTCATCTGCAGAATCTCCTTCCAAGATTCTTATTATGTATTCCAGCCGCAGCAAAGGTTGTCCCAAGGGTGGCCCGACACTAACTCCGTTCTCACTGAGATGTTTGCAGTTCTCTCGCACTTGTTCTTCAGGATTTCCTGAAGTGGAAGAAGTTGACCTAGTTTATCAACTGAGTTGACCGCGGCTCAGGCCAGAGAGCCGAGAGCACTGCTGGCGTGGTAGTGAGTTGTGCTCAGGCTGTGCCGTTTCCACCACTTGCCACGTGGGCCGATCGTGGCTGAAAGTTGGGGGGCAGCAGGGCAAGCCGAATATCTGGGGGGGCCATGGTCCCTCCTGGCCCCCTTGTACAATTGCCACTGACCTCACCGAGCCGCCAGTCCACCCAGCAGTGAATGGGTTGCCGAATGTTAGCCGGGGCGTATGTCCCGCCTCCCCCCCGGTTTTGATTGTTTTAACCCAAACTAAGCAATAAAGAAGCAAATTCAATAGTAAGCATGGAGACGGGGGACGTACACGTGTACCCATAGGCCCCTGTAAAAATACACTAGATGAATACAAAAAGATGATACCACACACACACACACACACACACACACAACACACCCACACACACACACACACACACACAAACACCACACACACACACAACACCAAACCACACACCACCACACACACACACACACACACACACACACACACACACACAACACACACACACACACACACACACACACACACACACATGTCTCACACACTTTTCCAACTAACTACTACATTCATACTACACACCTTCCCACATACACCGCTCCTTGTGACGCCTGACTGCTGAAATGCGGTAATGTTTGCTCCGTAGAGTTATTCATCTAGGTAAATATGTATGACGCCTATACGTTTAACACTACAGTGATTTCCGCAGATGCCGTTACAAAGATATCTTGTTTATTATATCAGTTATTTGCAGATTTGATTTGTTATTTACGTTACATTGCTTGGAAATCATTAAGAAGATAAAATATGAAGATAAGAAACGACGTATATACGGGCTGGTACTAAAATGTCCCGTAGAAGATCCTAATCAAGTAAACAAGGGACAGGAAAGTTCACAAGTCTGACTAGTACAACGGGCGAAGAGTAAAGTGCAGAAAGTACGCCTTCGTCTTAATCCCGCTGTAAATGATACGTTTCGACCTTAAGACCTCACCGCTGCCCTTATCAACAATCTGAACACTCATTCTTCATTCAGCCTCAGTGGCCTTCCCATCCCTGACCAGTCCCGCTCACTCTCCCCAACACCCCGGCAAGTTGGGAGGGGAGTGATCCTCATCACAAGCCTACCACGTCTGACCACGTCAACCCTTTAAAAACAGCCCAGCCCACCCATTTTATCTCACCCAACTTTCGATTTCTTGCTCTTTAATCCACACAGACCCGTCGCTACCTAGTTGTTTCTTCCCTCCTTCTTCTCAGCTCACACCCCGACTTTTTCCTTGTATTGCTTAACTTCTACTACTACTACTACTTACTATTGTATCCTACTACAGCTACCGACTACACCACGACTTCTTTCTACTACTACTAGCACTAAGAACACAAGAAACTAGGAACTACAAGAGGCCGCGAGACCTACACGAGGTAGTTCCTGTAAAAATAGTACTTATACAATAGTGCGACCCAATTGCCAGGATTCGAAACCTGGAATCTCTGATCCGTAGTCAACGCGTTATCCGTTGCCCACAAGGCCCTAGTTGAATAATGCTACACTTCTACAACGACTACCACCACCACCACTACAAACATGCCCCTCCCACAACAAGCTTTCTGACAGTCACAAGGCGATAGCCTCACCCTAAAAAACATAGCTATTAGTAAAAATCAGGTGACTTGACAGACGTCTACCACTCTGTCCAGCAGACTATTTTAACGGTTTCATGAGAGGTGGAGGTACTTATATGCCTTTGTCTGTATGACTCGACAAGTGTATCTCGCGTGGATAAAAGAGACAATGTTGTCCGCAATGTTATGGTTGACCTCTTAGTGGTCGTCGTCATGTTACTTCCATTGATGTGGTGTGGTATTGACCAGAGAGTGAGCGAATGGGTGTTAAGGGAGGAGTGATGGACTTAAGGGAGTTTAAGAGAGATTCAGGAGTGATTGTGAATGTTGAATTATGGTTAAGAAAGGAGTATATGGGTGTTACAAGGGAGTTTAAGGAATTAGAGAATGTAAATGAAGTGAATGAAAGTGTGAGTGAAATTATTCTCAACTCTCTCTCTCTCTCTCTCTCTCCTCTTTCTCCTCTCTCTCTCTCTCTCTCTCTCTCTCTGTCTCTCTCTCTCTCTCTCTCTCTCTTTATCTCTCTCTCTCTCTCTCTCTCTCTCTCTCTCCTCTCTCTCATCCTCTCTCCTCTCTCTCTTCTCTCTCTCTCGCTCTCTTATCTCTCCCTCCTCTTCTCCCTCTCTCTCTCTCTTCTGTCTCTCTTCTTCTCTCTCTCTTCTCTACTCCTTCTCTCTTCTCTCTCTCTCTCTCTCTTCTCTCTCTCTCTCCCTCTCCTCTCATCCTCTTCTCTCTCTCTCTCTCCCCCTCTCTCTCCTCTCTTCTCTCTCTTCGTCTCTCTCTCATCTCTCTCGCTCTTCTCTCTCTCGCACGTCCTTCCTCTCGTTCTCTCTCTCTCCTATGCTTTCTCTCTCTCTCTCTTTCTCTCTCTCTCTATCTCTCTCTCTCTCTCTCTCTCTCCTCTCCTCTCTCTCTCTCGTCTCTCTCTCTCTCTCTCTCTTTCTCTCCTCCTCTCTCTCTCTCAGCCTCCTACTCTACTCTCCTCTCTCTCTCTCTCTTCTCTCTCTCTCTCTCTGTGCCTCTCTCTCTCTCCCCTCTCTCTCTCTCGTCTCTCTCCCGTCTCCTCTCCTTCTCCTCCTCTCTCCTCTCTTCTCTCTTTTCTCTCTTCTCATCCTCTCTCTCTCATCTCGCTCTCTCTCTCTCCTGTCCTCTCTCCGTCTGTCTCCTCTCTCTCTCTCTCTCTCTCTCTCTCTCCTCCTCTCTCTCAGCTCTCTCTCTCGTCTTCTCGTCTGCTCGTCTCTCTCAGTCTCTCTCTCTCTCTCTCTCTCTTCTCTCTCCTCTCTCATCTTCTCTTTCTCTCTCTCTCTCTCTCTCTCTCCTCTCTCTCCTCTCTCTCCTCTCTCTCCTCTCTCGTCTCTGTCTCTCTCTCTCTCTCTCTCTCTCTCTCTCTCTCGCTCTCTCTCTCTCTCTCTCTCTCTCCATCTCTTCTCTCTCCTCTCTCTCTCATCAATCTCTCGTCTCTCTCATCTCTCGTCTCTCGTCGTCTCGTTCTCTCTCTCTCCTCTCTCTTCTTCTCGTCTCTCATCTCTCTCTCTCTCTCCTCCTCTCGTCTCTCTCTCTCTCTTCTCTCTCTCTCATCGTCTCTCCCTCTCTCCCTCTCCTCTCTCTCTTCCTCTCTCTCTCTCTCCTCTCCTCCTCTCTCTCCTCTCTCCTCTCGCTCTCTCCTCATCTCTCTTTCTCTCTCGCTCTCTCTTCATCTCTCCGTTCCTTCTCTCTCTCTCTTCGTCTCTCTCTCTCGCTCTCTCTCCCTACTCTCTCTCTCTCCCTTCTCTCGTTCTCTCTTCCCTTCTCTCTCTCTCTCGGGGTCTCTCTCTGCTCCTCGCTCTTCGTCTCGTTAGTTTTTTTTTTTTCTCTCTCTTCTCTCTGCCCTCTTTCTTCTCTATTTCTCTCTTCTCCTCTTTCATCTTTTCTATCTAGCTCTTGCTTGCTCTATTCATCCGCCTCATCGTAGCATTTGCTCAATTTGATTTCCTCTTGGACTT
>JACEEZ010024095.1:0-30205 GCA_016584305.1 Chionoecetes opilio
AAAACTTTTCCACACTCAAAACATCATAATTCTTAACACCACTGTGTTCAGGGTGTGTCTGGGGGAGGGAGCTCTTTTCAGTAAATCTTTTCCCACACTCTAAACATTCATGGTTCTTAACACCAACCACTGTGTGTCAAGAAATGTTGCTCAAGCTGACTCTTGTATTTGAATGTTTTGTCACACTGCTGACACTTCAGCTCACTGTGTGCCTTGTGGCCTGAGCTGCCTGCCTCCATGTGATTCTTGCCATCACCCCTGTGCCTCCCCACCCCTGAGGCAGACTGATCCTGCTGCTCCCGGCCATTCTTTGCTGTGCCCGGCCCACAGCCTCCACCGCAGCAACACTCTGGCCCCCCACACGCGACGGCCGGTCCTGCGGGAAACCCTCGGGGATGCCTGAGGGGGGCCGGGTCAGTGCCGGTGTCGTATCATTAATGTCGCCCCGCAATAAAGGGCCCAATACGCTACTGCGCATGCGCACAAGACAGGCACGACCATAACAAACACCTCCAGCGGTAAGGTCAAAAAACCTCCCCCATATTTCTGTTTTAACCCCTGTTTCCTGTTATAGCACTCTCTTAACAGCATTTATTCTCTGAGAAAGAGAAAAGAAAGGTTAGATCTACCATTACAGTAAGTGACGAGTAGTTATCTGTGCTAATAACGAGGAATAATGAGTGAGATGAGATATATGAACAGGAGAGATAGTGTTCCTATTTAAACCTCTTTTTCCTGTTATGGGCACTCTTCAAGCAGCATTTATGCTATGAGAAAGATTAAAGAAAGGTTAGATCTCCCATTACAGTGAGTGAAATGAGTTATCTGAGCTAATAACGAGGAATCGACTGCCCTGGAACTGTCGCCGATAGGAAATCTCGGCGAGACTTCCAATTTTTCACGTCGGCGAGTTTTCCTTTATTCGGCGACAGTTCAAGTTCTTGATCTTGATATTACAGCACCCAAAATATATTACATTTAATCGAATTGTACCGTGTTCTGCATTAAGGTATTGAATACCAGAATAGCCATAACTGTTAAGCTAGGTTATGTTGGCACAGTTAACCAATGTCTGGGTTAGGTTAGTGAAGGAGGGGTTGACCCCTTGGGTGGGCGCAGCCCCCCAAATTTGGGTTTGAAACTGATCTATATTTTTACTGATTGCAAAAAGCAGTGTCTTACTCATCTTTTAATTTTGTCTTCAGATCATGGGCTCCTAAAAGGGGTTTCGGGGTTCGTGATCAGTGGGTTCACTTGGACCAAATCGCTCACTATGTCAAGACAGGGACATATTTAGAATCCGTGCAATCCAGTGAGATTAGTGGTTTAAGGAAGATTTCTCACAATTTTGTGGTTGAAGGTAAGTTATGCCTCCTTTCCCTGGTTAAGATCAAACACATTATTGATTTAATGCAAAAAGGGGGAAATGTGCCAGACATCAGAGGTCATATGGCACTATAGCAAAGCATACTAAAGGGGAGTGGTTAGAGAGAAAGAGTGCAACGGGGGAAGGGAAGGGAAAGGAACGGTTTGTTACAGCAAGCAGATTACAGCAGGTTAGATTAGAGGAAGGATGTGTATTTTTTTGGGGGAAGGAGATCTGAGATTGGGAATTGGGACAGGGGGTGAGTAAGGAAAGTTTCTTGGGGGCAGATAACATGGCTTATAGAAGAATCAGGAGACAAAGGTCTTATCTGTGGGAGCGGAAGTCGTGAATGTTCCATTGAAGAACAGACAGAGTGTAGAGGTTAGCGAGGGATGATAGTTGGAATGGTAGCGTCCAGAGTAGAGGGGTTAGCAGAATCAGGGGTATCAGGTGGGGGATCAAGTGTATTATGTGAGGACAGTCAGTAGGGTCCTGGGGGCGAGGGGACGGGGGAGGGGATATTGTTGAACAAAAGGGATGCGCTCGTACAGCCAGGATGGAGGGGTAAGTTAAGAATAAACTTAACAGCGAGACGGTTATAGGTAGTAGAAGAAGAGGGAGATGACATAGGGTGATCAGAGGGAAGGGAAGAAGGGTGGAGGGGGAAAATGATGGAGAAGGCGGGGAACAGAACAATTACAATGTTAAATCCACTTTCAGTGGGGTTGCATGACGGGAATCCCACCAGTATATAGCAAGCCCATTTTATATGCTTAATTCCAAGATACAACTATTATTAACAACTGGATTCCAATCCACTCTAGTTTAGCCGTCTTTAAACCCCAAAGATGTGTAGGTTTATATATGTTCAGATGTGTAGGTTTTATATGGACTCAAATGGCTGACTAATTCAAAATTGTTCTTTTGCAGGAGCTATTTTGTATTATTGTGGAATAAAAGAGGCCGTAATGATCAGCCACTTGTCAAAAGACTAGTGGTGAAAATGCACAAGAGGTGAAAGATGTCCTCAAGGAAATCCCATTGTGGTGGTTCACACCTTGGAATAAAGGGGCCCACACAGGCCAAAATCACCGCGATGTACTATTGGCTGACTACCACTGGTCGACCAAAAAAAACGATGATATGGTTCTGGACTAAATGAAGCTGATTATAGGTAAATCGACCCTGCTGAACTAGAATTGATGTTCAATTACCTCTATCACGTCCAGTTTTTGAGAACCAAAACGCATTAATGAAAAATATGGGTAAAATCAATAGAAATGGGTTTTCACCAAAGTTTCATTTTAAACTCTTAATCTTTTTTTCTCAAGCCTATTTAGGGCGGTGCAGTGTTTTTGAGTCAGTGGGTTTTGTGCAGTGAGCAGGGAGGGTGTGCCGCCTGCGTATTGGCGAGGGGTTAGCAGGCTGTGTAGTAACATTTTTACCTACTGATCGTACAGCTATTGACATATTTTTAAAAACCATTTTTTTTTTTCTTTTGCCAGATATGATGTGGTGATTTGTGGAGTCCTAATTTTAGTTGGTTTACCGTTTTATAGTACCTTGTACCGGGCCCGTGATGGAGCGCCGTAACTGTGTGAATGCATCGGACAGTTTTTGTTACAAAATGTGGAATTTTACCCCTGACAGTCTGAAGAAACCTCTTACAAAGAATGTTAAAGCAGCTTATCTGCATTACTTCAAGTGCCGTATAGGTGATCAATAAGAAGTGGGCCCCTCACGTAGCATGCAAACCCTGTGTGGGATGCAACCACTTGAATGAATGGATACGTGGCAAACGGCCATCAGGGATGGCATTCGGCAAACCCAATGGTTTGGCGTGAACAAAAGGATCACAGTATGACTGCTACTTCTGCCTCACTAACATCAAAGGATATTTAGTAAAACGCGAGCTAAAATCAGGTATCCTGACGTACCTCTGCCATCGGCCTGTGCCACATGGTCCTGATCTCCCAGTTTTCCCAAAAGTTCAATTGCAAGTGTATAAGTGAAATCAGATTCGAACGAGTAGGATAATCCCATGGATACAGACTTTTAAGAAATGGCAGACAACAGAGAGCCCAAATTCATCAGTCAGGAAAAGCTACATGACTTGCTAGGGACCTAGATCTACCCAAGGAGAAAAGTGAAGTCCTTGGATCTCGTCTCAGGAATGGAATTTGCCACAAGAAGGAGTTCTCATCACCACGTTTCGTCGTAGACATAAAGAACTTTCAAGCTTCTTCAAGATGGAACACAAGCTCTGTTACTGCTTTGATGTTGACTTACTCATGGAAACAACTTTGTGAGTCTCACACTTATGATAAGAGTGAGTGGCGGCTGTTCATAGATTCAGGAAAAACACGCTAAAGGCCGTTCTTCTGCATAAAGGAAATAAGCTTCCGAGTGTTCCAATTGCGCATGGCCATGAAATGAGTGAAACTTATGAAACTATGAAGACTGTTATCTGCTGTTAAATTTTGAAGAACATCAGTGGAATCTGTTGTGGGGACCTGAAGGTAATCTCCTTGCTTCTAGGACTCCAGTTAGGTTACACTAAGCACATGTGTTTTTTTTGTTTGTGGGACTCTAGAGCGGAAAAGCAACATTACAAACAAAAGGAATGGCCAGCACGACCGAAAGACTCACCTGGCAGGTTCAACTGTATGTACAAAACCTCTTGTTGACAGTGAAAAGGTGTACTTACCTCCATTGCATCTGAAACTTGGGGTTTAAAGAAAAATTTGTGAAGGCCATGGATCAAAATGGTGGGTGGCTTTCAGTATTTGTTAGCAAAGTTTGAACGCACTGTATCTGAAGGGCCCAAAATAAAGGCAGGTGTTTTTAATGGCCCCCAAATTCGTCAACTACTCAATGATGATGACTGTGTAAAGAGCTAACTGCCCTGGAAAAGCTGCTTGGAAAGCTTTTTGGGTGTTATAAAGAAACTACCTAGTAATGTTCGAGCATCGAATTATGAGGAACTTGTTAAATGACATGTTGAAGAGTTACCATGCGCTTGGGTCGGATGCCACTCAAAATCCACTTTTCCATTCACATCTTGATTTCTTCCCAACGAATCTTGGCGCGGTCAGTGATGAGCAGGGGGAACGTTGCCACCAGACATTGCCACCATGGAAACCCGATACCAGGACGATTCGTCCCAACATGATAGGGGACTATTGCTGGACCTACAACGTGAAAGTAGCTGCTCCTACAAACGAAAAAGCAAAACTACAGAAACACTCTGATGTACTATGGAGCAGGGTGAGTACTTTTGTGTGGTTAGGTATAGGTTTTGATCATATGTATATTTAATACCAAATTTTAGATCTTGACTGTTCTTCTGAAGAACAGTCTAGATCTGACGGTTCTTCGAAATTTTCTCTCAAAAAAATCTCGAAGTTTTGTTCCAAAATATATATATATAATATATATATATATATAAAATTATAATATATTATTATAATAATATATATATAATATAATATATATATAAAGTCAATTTACTGTTTATTTGGCATATTTTCGGATATTTTTTTCCCAAAATGTGGCACATTTTCGGATATTTTGGAACATAATTGAAGTATATTTTTTGCCACATATGTACATTAGGTTTCCAATACAGCCGCAGGCCACCACCAGAATTTAATTACGTGTAAATATATTAACGTAGGGGGATTTTTTCGATTAATTATATAAATATATACGTATATAATTATAATAGCTATTAAAATATAAATGCCGATATTTCAAAACCCATACGTGCTAGAGAAAAAGCAATGCCATTTTTGAAATCAGCAGGGGGAAAATGCTTTCCAACCCCCACACAATGAACTCAGAACCATTTTGGTGTCGACCAGTGATCACTCGTGATGTTACTGAAGGGTAAGTTATATTTTGAAGCTCTTTTATGCCAAGGTAAGATGGACTAGAGTTTTGGGGGATTATTTATAGATTGCAGTGGATTTCATGCTGGGGTTTGGAGGGGAAAGTATTTATAGTATTGCAGGTGGATTTCAATGCTTTAGTTTTGGAGGGAATGTATTTATAGTATTGCAGGTGGATTTCAATGCTAGAGTCGTAAATGTAATATAGTTGGAAGCGAGGTTTGTATGCGTGGTATGCATGGAAGATATAATAATGGAGAACAATGACAGTGTTATGTGTTGAACCGGGGGAATGGTGATGGAACGACTTTTTAAAGAGTTCGGATATTTTCAAGTTTCACTCAGCTAGCAACATGGGGTCATTAGCAAACTGACATGGTAGCACAACCCAAACCCCACCTTTTGAGCCTTGCAACGTTTCCCAACTTAGCTATCATTTAGCCTCTTACAAACCCTCCTTATAAGAAGTAGTAAACAATCCTGGATAACCTCACACATCTGTCCTTACATCTGAGTTGCAGGTTTTAATGGATTATGCCCAAAAACCCAAAATGAGCGTTTTAACTTCTACCATAATAAAAGGGGTTTCCCGTTGAGAAACAGATGTTCATGCTTCACAACCTTCTTGAGGGTTTAATTTTTGGTTTCAAAAAAAAAATGAACTTTTTGGGGACGGGGGTTTGGATGTATTTTTCTTGCTTGAAAAAAACATTCCTTTAAAAGAAATCGTTCAGACCATTTCACCCTGTTTTAATAAATTAAATTATAGCCATTAGCGAGCATATAAAAATATTTTGTCATTTTTTGATCCATTCCACCCCTTTTTTTTTTCAAAAAAAAAAGGGGTTTCTAAAAGATTAATTTAAGTTCTACTTTAAACATCTCGTCAAAAAAAACAGACATCTTAATTTCCCTATTCAGGTTGGGGAATGGGTAGGCATTTTTAATGGGTGTTTATGCTAATTCCTTTATGAAATTTTATTGGTCTTTGATTCAAGAAAATAGGGTCGTCCTAGTTTTCCTTGATTGTTGTATTTTCTGATTCCGCTGTCATGAAAAGAATTTGTTTAATTTTGTTTTTCTTCAATCTTTTGTCTTTCGGGAAAATTCAAACGGAAAAACCCAAAGGGAAATGGTAGCTATTCATGCAAATGGTACTGGTCCCGTGTTTTTTCCATTCGGGTTGGCAACCAGGTTTTGTTTCCCGGGGCAGGTATTCCCAAAAAAACCTTTTTTCAGGGTTTATATGAGAAATTTGTGACATTTTCAGATCCAGACCTGCCCCCACGTGCCATTTTTAGAAAAAAATAAAAAACCCCAGGGACATAAATACACCCCTAAAGGGCTGGGGGGAAAGGGGGGAAGGGGGGGTGGGGCCCTTTTATGGGCCCCCCTTTAAAAAATTCACCAAAAGGGGAATTTTCGTCTCACGATGGGGTTTTATTCACCAATTTGGGGGGGTGAATCCCCCACTCCCAGACAAACCCGGCCCCCAGTGATCCCAAAGCCCTTTAAATGAAAAATGAATACGCCATGGCCCCCCCAAAGATTACCCACGACAAGGCCAGAAATTTTTTAATGGGGGTTTAAATGTATGAGAAATTATGTGCAAAACCCCAAAAAAAATATAAAAGAAGCCCTCAAAAATAAATTTCAACTTTTTTTTTTTTTTTTTTTTTGGGGTGTTTGGATATATAAACAAATTTTTTCTTATTGCTGAAATTTAAAATTACATTAAAATTTCTGAACCCAGGGGGTTTTGGGGTTTGTCATCATGGTAGCTTGCCACCCAGTCGGTGACGTGAAACTTGTCCCTTTAAATTTCGGGGGCCCTTTCCCTCAAGCCCTCGCCCTTTTTGTATTTTTTGGGTTGCCTACTGGCACCCCCCCTTTTTAGCAGTCCTTCTCCCTTTCTGGGGTGCCCCTAAAAACTTCGAAAACCCTTCCCGCCATTTCATTAACTTTTAAAACTTTTCTTAGGGCCCAAACCAGCCCAATCTTTACCTCCCCCCCGGGCCCATAAAAGTCATTGGTAAACCCTTTCCTATGGGACTGTTTTATATTTTAAATTCTAATTATTTTGTCTATCTTGTCATTTATTGAATCAGTTTTTTTTCAAGGTAAAACAAAAAGTTTTGGGCCCTGTTCTTTTTAATTCAAACACTTTTGGCCTCACCCTCCCCCCCAAAACCAATGGCCAAGATGAAAGGACCAATCAAACACTAAAGGGACTGCCTTTTAAAAACTGGAAATTTAAGAGCATGACAACTGGGATGAGTAAGTATAATGCCCAGTTACGTGTTTGACTTGTAAGGTTTTGTTAGGCATGGGGCTACAGTAAATCCCCTCGTATCCATACAGCTATTTTAAATTGAGCTATGACAGAATAAAACAACGTTTAACTAAAAAGGGGTAGTCACAACACCCAAGGAAAACCATTACTTGGCCCAAATTCCCAAATATACAATCTTGATTATTGGTGAATGAGTGGGATAAAAAATTTTTAAACCCTTTTCCCTCAAAGGGCCCTTTACTCAGAAATAAACCCAAGCTGTGTACAAGGGGGGAAGCTGGAGTGAACTGACTCCAAGGTGGGGAAATTTCCCAACATACCCTTTCCCGGGGTTGGGGTTCTCGAATTTTCAAAAACTTGCTATAAATCATTAACCCTTACTTTACAGTGAAAAAATGGGGACATGAACAGAGATAAAAAACCCAAAACCAAACATTTAAAACTAAAAAACCACTTTTGGTACCCCCAAATTCAGATATGGTGAGAAGTTAGCCTAAACGCTCAAAATTTTTTAAACCCCAAAATATTCATAACCCAATTCATCAATAAAATCTGATTTTTTTTAATTAATGTGTTTTTGTGGGTCAAAAACTGACGGGCACTTGGATAATTATAAAAAACCCTTTACGGGAAATGAGGACCCCCACTCGATAAATTTGCGGATAGGGCTTTTTAAATCAATAAATATTTTGAGTAGTAAAACCCCAATTCAGTACCCCACCAAACAAAAAACGCTCATAATTTAAACGGGAATTTTTGGGGGTAAATAAGTGGGGATCGATGGTGTTTACTGTAATTAAATAGGGAAAGGGGGTTTCATTTTACAGAGAAAAATTTCTTCCCGCTATTTTCTGTGGGGCCTGTTTTAGGTTTTCCTTTTTAAATTAGAAAATAACTTATAAAACATTATAAGGTTTAGGTCTTAATAATTTAAATCCCTAAATTTCCCAGCGCTATGTAGAAAAATTTAACTGAAAGTTTTGTAGTCAAAATTTTTTCCCTTAAAGAAATTATCGCCCATTGAAATACAAATTAAAATTTTTTCAAATTAAAAATTTTTTTATTTTCCCCCGGGGTTAGGGGTTATTCCCAGAATACGTAAAATAATTGTAGACTTGTCTACATTTTCAAGCTTTTTTTAAAATGCAAAAAAAGGGCAAAAATATGAGTGGGTAAGTCCTGTAGCTGACCAACGATGTAAAACCCAATATATTGGCCCAAATTCCGGGTACAGCTTGTCAAAGCTAGTAGGAGAAAAATAAAAAAAAATTCCATAAAAACAGGCAGAATTCCGAAAAACAAAAGATTAAAATTTAAAAAAAAATATTTTAAAATTTGCAAAACCCCATTATATTTAAGAAAACAAAATTCAAGTAAAACATAAAATTAAAAATAAAAGAAAATAAAAAAATCTTTTAAAACTTCAGTAAGACAATTTAAAAATTACGTAAAACCTAGAATTACAAAAAAAAAATTTGTGAATCTGCAAAAAACTACTCTACTAAAAATCTTTTTTGGTCTTGCAAATATATTTGGAAAAATTTTGTTTAAATACAGAAAGTGTATTTCCTTCGTGACTTTGGCGGGGTGGGGATTTCCTTTTTTTTGGGGTCCTTTTTACTGTAAAATTTTAGCACCGGTGATTTTTCTTTACTCTGGGAAATAACAAGGTTTTTTGTTGTTTTCGAATGTATTTTTTTTGGGGCTGTGGACTTTTGGGAAATGAGGGGAACCCCGTCGGGATACATCCCCGTTCAAGATTTATACATGGCAATGTTAACATAAAAAAAAAAAAATTTTTTTAATTTCGGACCATCCTATTTTTTTCTTTAAAAGGCAGGGAGTATGGTCATATTTTCTTAAAACCCCTACGAAACTCTGGCAGCAAATTTTGTATTTTTTGGACTTTCTGTAAAAGAGTAGTGGTTTTTTGGTACCCCCAATGCGTATGCAGGGAGTTTAATAATCTCAATACCAAATGACTGGAAAAACAATTTTCCTGCTAGATTTATCAAAAAAGGTTTTCTTTCGGGATATTAAAATTAACATCCAAAAGACCTTTTTATTTAACTCGTTAATATGCGGGGTTTAAAAAATAAAAAGCGATCCCTGTATAAACCTAAAATTTTTGACCTGTGTGCTGGGACGGCCGGTGTCGTCCCCAAAATTTTAAACATAGTATTCTCAGGGACATGTGCCCCGTTAAATGTCCCGCTTTCCCTGAATTTTACATTTGGGGTTTTTCTGGCATTGATCATTTAGGCCATTACAAAAAAATATTCTTTTGCCCTTTGTAAGGGTTGCTTCCGTTTTTTTAATGATGGGGGCCTAAGTTTTTTGAGGGGATCCCTGTGAAGAAATGAGTGTTCCCTCGCGTACTGGACCCAAATGTCCCGCATTTAAGGGGCTGGGGCCATGTATTGATATAAATTTGAATAATCTGGTCCAGGATGGACCTTGAGGGCGCCATGCTGACATTTTTTTTTTTTTTGATATTAATTTTTGTAACTTGACAGACTTTATCTTTTTTACAAAAGATAGTGTTTTAAACCAGAAGGGTCAAAGTTAAGGGGTTTGAAATTTTTTTTTTTAGGGGGAAAAACTGTGGGTGGGCACTTCAAATGCTTTTTTATAAAATCCCCATTTTTGGTTTAAAAATGATATTTTTTTTATTTCCATATTGTTATATATTTTATCAGTTATCACAGTTAGAGCAACCTTTGGGAAAAAAGCTTAGGTTAAAACCCGGGTGGCGTTAGAGAGATACTTTTTTTTTTATCTTCTAAGAAGTTTTTAAAGCTGACTAGATACAATTTTTTTTAAAACAGAGAGTACTGGTAAAATATAAATTTTGGGGGATAGTTAAATACATTGTTGAAATCGCCTTTTTTAAAAAAAGGGAAAAGGGCATTTGGGATTTTTTCCCGGCCAGGGGGGAAAAAACCGGTAACGATAGAAGTTTTTTGTTTGCAATGTTAGGTAAAAGCCCAATTTAAAACATAAGGCATCCTTGGTGAACTTAAATGATATCCCTGAGCCCCGAACGAGTATCTTTCAGACTTTTTTTTGTTAATAAACAAGTTTAGTGTCCACGGTTTAGGTCCCAAAAATTTAAATTTTTCACTCCCTTTTATTTCACTCTGAATTGAGGTCCAAAGAAAATAAGTGATTTTTTTTAAATTTTGTTGTGTTGATCATTAATTTTTCTTTTCTACATTTTTCAAAAAATTATTAAAACTTCGGGCCCTTTTCCCCTTTTCATTTTCGAATTCAAATGATTAAAGCCACACTTCTTTGTGGGACCCAAATTTTTTAATAAATTCCATTTAAATAGATGGAAAACCCTTTTGAATCATAGAATTTTTGACCCTAAAATTCCTTTTTAGTTGTAGGGAATAAGAGACTTTAATTTCTTTCTTTCGTTTGGGGTAAATTTTTTTGCAAAGAAATGTTAGACCTGTTCTCCTCAAAATTAAATGCGAGGGATCATCACGTTTTTTCATGGCCCAAAACCCAATCGTCATTAAAACCCAAGGGGCTAAAGGGGCTTTTTAAATTTCCCTTTTACAAAGGGGGCACTTTTGTCCAACATTTGGGAAAATTATTATTAAAATATTTTACTTTTAAAATCCCAAAATTTTCGGTGTTTTTATTTGATTAAGGTTTTGAGATGTTCCATAAGTAATCACCCCAATTAAAACCTTACTATATTTACCCAGAGGCGAAAAATTTTTTATCTCTGCTTTCCCCTTAGGCCCCTTTTAATATTTAAATTTAATCGGGGGAGGTCATGGGCTGATATAAATTTTCCCGGGAACCCCAAAAATTTAGCCCAAAAAAAGGTTTGCTTTTTTTTGGGAATTATCAAATCTAGTAAAGTAGCTGATGTGGGTTTTTCACCCTAGTGGCCTCTTCTATTTACTGTGTAAGTTTTTTGCAATTTTTTTTATACCCCTCATTTTTTTCTTTAAAAAAAAGTTATCATTAAAAACCCCTAATACATAAAACCCTTTTTTTACTTACACCCTACTTTCTAAAAAACACCTGAAAATATTCAAAAGAAAACCAGGGGGGCCTTTTTGGGTCCGTAAAACACCCAATGAAACGGCTGGGGAACATTTTGACTCTGAAAACCCGCCATAATCCTCTACACCGGGTTTTTTTAGGAAAAGGGAGACTATTTAAAATTTGTTTTTTTGTTGGTTTTTTTAACAAAATACCTACCCCCTCCACGTCCCTCCATCTAAAAAATGTAAAAAAAAGGGGTGTTAAAATGTTCATCAGGAGTTTCCCGCACTTAGCCATGTCTCCCCACACAAACACATCAAAATCTCTATCAATATAAGAAGCTTAAAAACATCAAAATTTTGGGCGGGACATTAACCCTACAAGGATCCAGGCTTTTGGGTTTAAGGTTTAAAAAGGGAAATTTTTATTAATAATCAAACATTGTAGACTGTACGTATAACAATTTTAATGATCAGGGTATCAGTTAGAGGCTCTTTGGGCCAAAATTTCTACCACAGTGAATAGTTTAAATACATTATTGGGTGACCAATAAAACAAACCCTGGGTTTTTTTTACAGGATTTGAAATCTGCCGTCATGGCATTTTAAAACCCTCGGAGAGGACCACCAAAAACACCCCCTTCTACCTCATTTGGGGGGTTTTTGCGTAAGGGTAAAAGCCCAGTGTTTTTGAAAAAATCCAGCACGAAAAAGGGTAGGGCATTGGGCTTTGGGTATAGATTTCCCACCCGAGCTCAAACAATCGTGGACGATTCGGTTGAGGGCAAATTTTTAAGCTTAAAAAAAATGTAAGTATTGATATCACAAATTAGTAAAAATTTATGCACATATAAAACTTTTAAAAAATTTAAAAGGAAAAATAAGTCTTTGTAAGTCTTTTTAAAAAGATTTTTGGCAGGGGGAATTTAAGCAATGAAGAATGGGTTTAGGAGAACTTAAAATAGTGGGGTTTTACAGGAGGGTAGTTGGGAAAAGGTAAATTTTGCTTTGAATGGGAAGTTAAAAAAACATAATTTCATTTTTCATTTATCATAAATTTCCCATTATAATAGTAAATGTTAGTTTGCGGGGGTTTTATGTTTTTTCTTGCTATCGTTTTTAAATTTTCCTGCTTCTGATTAAAAATTCCATTAAAAATATAATTATTTGTATTCTCAATGTTTTAAAAAGTTAAAGCTATTTTTCCGATGGCAGGGAAAATTAAAAATTTAATTTTTTAATTGGCAAGTTTTAAAATCCAAAAAATTTCTTTTGGGGTACTTTTTATATAGCCATGGGTTTTTCCTGTTAAAAAAATAAAATCCCTTAAATTTGATTATCTTTCCCATTTTTAAAGTTTATGTGACAATCTTTTTATCACACGCAGTATTATTCACCTAGGTTTTTGGGAAAGTACTAAATTGAAATTTACCCCTTTTCTGGTTTTTCTAGCCTATACTTAACATTTGTTTCCCTAACCATTTTTTTTCTTGCATAAAGTAATTGGGCGTATAGAAAAAAGTTACGTGGCGGGACAGCATACTTTTAAAAAAGGTTAATGGGGTTAAAAAAAATGTTTTTTTTAAAAAAGTTGGCCTTGTTGGTGGGCCCCTGGGAAAATTCATAAACCCGCATGGGGAGGGGCTGGGGGGGTCAAACAAAACCCTTTCTTACTACGTATAGCGAAAATACATACGCATGGCACAGGGCCCCCGAAGCCACGAAGGGGGGCCCCAAAAACTTTCCAATATTTTTTTCTTAGAATCTTGCTCTTTAACCCCTTAAAGTGCACCAGATTTAGCATTTTAAAACTTTAAAACGTGCCCCCGGACCACCTTAGAAGGCCCGGAATCCCCCACCATAGTTTTTTCAAAATAGGGCCCCCCAAAAAGCATTTCGCATAGGACCCCAAAAAACTAGAGTGGAAATGGGGACCAACGGGGAAAAAAGGGGGGGGATGATTTAAAAAAAAAAAAGTTTTCCCAATAAAGGGCCCACTACCACCCTTTGGAATCCACGGAATTGCCCATTTATATTTGCCCTTTAAAAAAGGGACTGGGCCCCCTGAGGGCCCCCCTTTTCGCAAATGCTCTTGCCATGACAGCGGGTTTTGCCTCCGTCTCACACCAAGGGGCGTAGAGCGACAAATGAATCTGCAACAACGTTTGGGAACCCCGGTAAACAACAAGGGGTCCTGGGCACCACTACAAACCCGTGGGGAAACGCCCCCGGTTCAAGGAATCACAGACACCGTGTTATAATTCAGCTAAATCATTTTTAAATACTGTTAACACAGACACTGGGACTAAAAACCTGCTCCCCTGTGGCTGTCGGGCCGAGAAACTTGAAAAGTGGGAAATGGCGAAAAAAAGGCATGAGTTAGAGCACCTGAGGGAAAACGAGGGGCGACCTGTTACCTGGGCGTTTTTGGGTATAGCGGGGGGGTGTGCGGTCTTGGGGGGTTTGGTTATCCAGGGGTACATTTAGAGAGGCTTACTTTGGGCTGCACGACCTAGCGACTTCCAACAGCGTTCTGGGCCAAATTTTTTGGGGTTCTGCCCAAAACAGTGATGACGTATTTAAAGAATTAAATTGTCAAAATTTTAAACGACTGGGGGGTAGGGGTGGGGCAGCAAGTTTAGAAGAGCAACCCTACATAAATCTTTCATGAGATTGATTATATGGGAAGATTTTTTGGTTAGAAAAGATTATAGCAAGTATAAAACAATTTAATCCGTCGGGGCTTTTTTAATTTTTCAAACACTATCAGCTGTCCCGTCCGAGCCCGTCCACAGTTATGGCTGAATATCTTTTTGGATTAGTGGTCGCTCTAGCCTTCGGAGGGAAAGGCGATTGCGCGATCGCCTTGACCTTCTCGCCTTGAGTGACACGGATCTGCTGGATAATTACCGGTTCCCACGACATGATCTGATTGAACTCATCCAAGAGCTAGAGCCAGCACTTGGCAGAAGGACGAGGAGAGCAAATGCCATCCCTACCCAAACGCAAGTTCTGGGAGCACTCCGGTTCTTTGCGAAGCGGCTCCTTCCAGAATATTGTTGGAGACATTGGTGGGAAGTTACTCCCCACTCATGTGTGTGTGTGTGCAGGCAGTGTGTGTGGTGTGTGTGTGCAGGCAGTGAGTGTAGTGTGTGTGCAGGCAGTGAGTGTGTGTGTGCAGGCAGTGTGTGTGTGTGTGTGTGTGCAGACTGTGTGTGTGTGTGTGCAGACAGTGTGTGTGTGTGCAGGCAGTGTGTGTGTGTGTGTGTCTAGGCAGTGTGTGTGTGTGTGTGTGTGTGTCTAGGCAGTGTGTGTGTGTGTGTGTGCAGGCAGTGGTGTGGGAGGCAGTGTGTTTTGTGTGTGGCAGGCAGTGTGTGTGTGTGTGTGTTTGGCAGGTGTGTGTGTGTGCAGGCAGTGTGTGTGGAGGCAGTGTCTGAATCATGGTTTTTTATACTTAGGTCAGCAGTTTTCACCAAACCTGCTGACAATCTGGCTATATATTATGGATATATTTACAATAGTTAAAAAGGCTACACTATGTTAGGTTGATTATATTGTATAGTCTGCTTGACCCTCTAAATATCTCCTAACAATAGTTGATTTATCTTGGGGGGGAAAAAAAGATGCCGTGTCGTGAGGATAAGGTATGAAATCTACTTTGATTTAGGGGAAAATGTGACATCCTTTAAAATTAAATACTTAAATCTGTTCTCTTTACTTTTCTACAGGACCTTCTCAAGCTGCTGTAAGTAGGATCATAAGGGGTGTCAGCAATGCCTTGAGCACAAGGCAGTGGAGGAAATTAGAATGCCCTCCACGGACAGGATTTGATTTGTTTTAAAGGCTCAAACCTTCAAAGGAGGCAAAATTTTCCCCACAAAGTGTTTGGGAAAGCCTTGATTGTAAGATGTTATGTTTTTTTGGTCTGAAATTTTAAATATCTTTTTTTTGGGTTTCTTTTGGTTTTAAATGACAAAAGTTTTGCAGAAAGGCCCAAAAATTTTTTTTGGGTTTTTTTAAGTATCATGTTGGTTATATTTTGGTTAATTTGCACATAAGAAAAAAGAAAATGGGGGACAAAATTTAACGGGCCCTTTTAAAATGAGGTATGTCTTTTACATTTTTGTCCCAGGTATCTTTTTTGCAAAAGGGGGCCCCCAAGGGTGTGGACGAGAACATATGTAAACCGCCAAGAGGTATCATTCTATGAATGTTAAATTTGTGTGGGGATCCCGGCCAAAAACTAATCATCAGCTTCTGTGCCAGATTTCCGGGAAACTTTTCCCGCAATGGAATCCCAGTGTATGATACGGGTTTCAATAACTAACAAATCTAAAACTTTAGAGTTTTTATAAATTTTTTACTGTTTTTGGGTGAGAAAATTTTAGATTGGTAAAAAAAAAATGTGCAAAGAAATAATCAAACAATTGTGATTGTTTTGTGCTTTAAATTTCAAGACTTTTTGGGGGGGGGTCGACACATGATTCATCATAGGAACAATTTTGTCTTTGCGTCCCCCTTTTGGACAGGGGGCGATTTGGGGAACTCCCTTCTTCTTGGGGGTTGTATATAGGGGGGGGGGGGGGAGGCGTTTTCATCTTTTGGGTTTGAAGCTGAATAACAAATTATATTAATTCCCTTGCTGTAGAAATTTTTCCGTGTTATATTTTTTTCTGGACTTAGATTATCATCTAAAGGATAAGCAAATTTGATTTTACTGAAATATTACAGGAGACACGGGGCCTATGCTTTGGATCATTTTTGATGACTCCAGTCACGCACCTACAACAGTACCCGAGGAGCTTTTACAATGGGGGTCATTGCAGGACACGCGTCACCGGGGAAAAGGGATTTTTGGTATCTGAAAACCCGCTTCGGGTGCCCAAATTTTCTTATTTTTTTTCCAATTTCTTAACATGTACGTCAGTTTTTCCCCTAAAAAAACCCTATATGAGAATTTTTTTTTTTTTTTTTGTTTTAGCACTTAAGTGTTTATATGGTAGATTTTCCATGTTATGGGCTAATTTTACTGTGGTCTTTTCATCTGGGAACCCCCGCAAGGGGAAATTGCCAAAACAAGTCTAGTTGCTCCTGTCCATCCCTTTCCCACTCACACTTCAATCCTCTATTCTCTTTTCCTCCCCTCATCCTCAAGTATTTATTTAACTCTGTTTTCCCCAATTTTATGTGGGAAATTTTCCCTCTCACCCACAGACCCCAAAACTGGGGAAAATCCTCTTTGTCAGTCACCCCTCATCCTCTCTTGGGGGTTTAATCACATTGGGGAAGCTGCGTTTGAAAAACCTTTTCCACTGCACTTTTTTCATTTTTCCCCCCTTAGTATTTTCATTTGTCCTTTACACTTATTATTCCTCCCACTCTTTTAGGGGTTTTAAAAAAATTAAGTTACAGCATGCCTCCCCCTTTTTAAAAAAATTAATTTTTATTCTTCCCCTAACTCTTTTGTAAAAAACCCAATTTTTTGCCCCTGAAAAACCGGGAATCTTGATTGATATGCAGCATTATTTAAGAAAATTTGGGTTTTGGTTTGTAGAATTTCTTTGACTTTAAAATTTTTCTCATTTTCGGGGTGTCTTCACAAGTCGGGAGGTGCGTTTCAGTATACCCCCCTCTTTTTTGCAAGATCTTGCATTTTGGTCTTCTGCTGCACAACCGCGGGTCAGGCTTTAAAATTTCCCCGAAACCTCAGCAGGTATTCATAGCATTTAAAATAAAAAAGTAAAAAAATTTTTTAATTTTCATTAATTTTTTAAATCGCTGCCCGGTGTCGGAAAAAAAAAAAATCTAGTATTAGACACCCATTTAATTTTTTTTTCATTTTTTTCGTGCGAAAGTGTTATTTTTAATTCTTTTTTGGAATTCTTTTTCCCATATTGTTTGTAGAAACTTTAGTATATTTAGAAATTTTTTATTTTTCCCTGTTAGAGAAATTTAAATTCATTTTTATTACCCTTAATTGCTCTTTGTAGCTTTCCCAAATATAAGTTTAGCCATTGGCGAAAAAGTGACAAATTGCACCCTTTGATTTTTTTCAATGTACAAATTTCCCATGATTTTGGGATTAGTTTTTAAAAGATAATTTTTCCTCCCCAGTTGGAAATGATGATAAAACCCGACGGGGGCCCCGTCCCTGGACGTGCAAAACCGGGGGCCCAGGTCGGCTTTTCCCGGCTGGAAATCATCCAAAATTATTTTCTTAAAAAGGTAATCAAATAATAACATAAAAAAAAAAAAAACAAAGCTAGAAACGGGGTTGAGAAAACCTACACGAAGTAAAAACCTGTTACTTAACTTTTACCTACATCCCCCCTTTCACCCCCACCATGAATTTTTTTTACCCTTTTCTTTTTAAAAAAAATTTTAAATTTACTCCGCACTAACTACCTGTTTATGAGTCCATGCCAATCTTTACTAGAAAATTTTGTAAAATTTTTTCCCCCTAATTCTTTTTTAAAATTTTGGGTTTTTTTTTTTTTTCCAGCTTCAATCCTTTTATTTTCTTTTTCTTTTTTTTGGTTAATTTTCGTGTACCTTTTCCTACATCCCCCTTTATAGTACCCCTTTTAAACCCATTTAAAAAAACCTTTTCAACCCCAGTTTTCCCCCCCCCCCCTTTAATTTACGCCTCTGAAAAGCCCCCGTTTGGAAATTTAATAGTTTAAATTTTCCCCTTCGCTTTAAATAAAGTTCCCAACCATCCCATGAATCTTTTGCTCACCCTTTCTCTGCCTGTTTTAAACAAGGATGTATCATCTACATGGGAAAAGGGGTTAGGATAGAAATTTTACGTTTTAAATAACACTAAAAAAAAATTTCAAATCAAAGCTTCCATTTTTTAATAAAGCCATTTTAATCTTTACCAGGAAAACAATAATTCCACATGTAACTTTGAGATAATAGAGATAAGTATGCAATTATTTTTTTAAGAGTATTTTCATAATACTGAAAAAATAATGCACACAAAACCTTTTATAAATCATGAGGACTGAAAAATAATCAAGAGGGAGAAGTTGCAAAAAATTAAAAGCATCGCCCCTTGGGGGAAAAAACAAGTTTGCTAATGTTTTATAAAAACAAAGGGTAAAAAATCACACCCCTTTGGGACACAAAAAATAAAAAATTTGGCCATCTGTGAATATAATACCTTCCCAACTTTTGAAAAAAAAGGGAAAAAAATCACAGTGAATGTTTCTCTTTCTTTACACCATAGTGCCTTGCCAGGAAAAGAAAATGAGGAAACCAATACAAAAACTGCTACATGCCGCCGCCTGCACGTGCAGTCCGGTTTTGGGGGCCTTTCGGGAGTTTTAAAGGAGGGAAAAGCAATTTTTTAAATAAAAACCCTGTTTAGGGCGGGCAGCAATATATTGGCTACCTGGGCTACTTGGCATTACGCTAGCGGCCCGGTAAAAAACTCATTTTTGTTCTAAAAAAAACCCCGATGAGTATGGACATTACCCTTTGTAAAACATTCCCTATGAAAAAAATTCAGCGATCAAGGGAAAAAATTTCTAAAAAATCTTATATGCTTTGTTAACCAAAAAACTAATTTAAAAGGTAAATAATAATTAAAACTAATACTTAAAATTCTTATTCCTACGTTAACCTAAAATTTAAAAATAAATGTTTTTTGGAAAACCCAGCCAAAAAAAATCCGCAAAAATCTGCAAAGATCAGCATTTCCTTGCTGTGCTCGGGCCCAAACTCCCGCTTGTGTTTTTTGGCTATTCCCCCCAAAGGGGGGGGGGCCCGGGGAATTTATCTGCCCCTTTCCACCCCACTACCTCTCCTGGCCCCCAAAAAGCTCCCCCCGCAGGTCTCTGATCTCCCCCCGTTGATCACCCCCAGCTGGCAACATCCTTAAATTTTGCCTTTTGATCTAAACAAAAATACAAAAAATTTGCAAACCTTTCCCACTGATCAATAAATTTTTCAGCAATTAAAAGGGGAAATGTGCAGCTTTAAATTTTGGAGTAAGCGTTTTTTTCTATTCATAAATCCAGAAAATCTGAAATTTTGGGGCAAAATTTTTGGGATCTACCTTTTTTGCGGTAACCAAAAAAAACACCTAAATACCTGCTTGCAGGGGTTCTATCCGCTGGGTACGGGAGGTTTTTTTTGAGGGCCCCATGATGGTGCCTGGCCCGCCGAAGGGATGGGGCCTGGTGCCCGCCGGGGGATGGTGCCTGGGTGCCTGCAGGTTTATTGGGGCCTGGCTGCCTGCAGGGTTATTGGGGTTTCCTGGGAGACTGCAGGTGAGGGGCTCGGTTTGCTTGATGGGGATGGGGCCTGGAAGCCTAGAGGGGATGGTCCCCGGCCCCCTGCCCGGTGAATTTGGGAAATTTGGGAACTTGAGGGGGATGGGTTTTGGAAGCCCAGAGGTGATGGTGCCCGGGAACCCGCTTTGGGGATGGAGCTCGGTAGCTTGAGGTTTATGGTGCCTGGTAGGGCCCGCAGGTGTGGAGCTCGGGAGCTTTATGGTTATGGTCCTGGCCGCCTGCAGGGGATGGAGCCCGGTAGCTTGTGTTATGGGGCCCGGTTTGCTTCAAAATGATGGGACCCGGGAGGGTTGCAGGTGATTGGGCCTTTAGCCTCAGGGGATGGGGCCCTTTTTGCCTGCGGGGATGGGGGGCCCGGTTTGCTTTCTGGTGATGGAGCCCGGGAGCTTGGGTGGTGATGGGACCCGGGAGCTTTCGGTGATGGGGGGCCCGGTAGCCTGCCCGGTGATGGAGCTCGGGAGCTTGATGGGGATGGTTTCCGGCGGGCCCGCAGGTGAATGGGGCCTGGTTTCTTGAAAGGGGGGGGGGCCCGGGAAACTTGCAGATGATGGGACCCGGACTTGAGGGGATGGGGGCCGGGTAGCAAAGCAGGTTATGGGGGCCCGGGAGCCTGCCCGGTGATGGGGCCGGTAGCTTGCAGGTGGGTGGGGGGGTAAACCTGCAGGTGATGGGGACCCGGTAAACTTGGGAGGTGATTTGGGGGGTTGGGAAACCCCGCAGGTGATTTGGGAAACCCCCAGCTTGCATTTTATGGGGCACGGGAGCCGCAGGGGGGGGGACCCCCTACTTGGGAGGCGATGGAGCCCCGGGAGTTTGCAGGCAATGGGGCCCCCTTTGTTTCAAGTGATTTTTTAAAGTGCCTGCAGGTGATGAGCTCCGGGAGCCTTCAGGTGATGGGCCTGGGAAAGGTTTAGGAGAGGGGACTTGTTCCCAGAATGATGAGGCCCCGGGGGGTTTTCAGGTGTGTAAATGCTGGAATAATATTAAGAAAATTATTTTTTGGTTCCCAAAAATTTTGAAGCAAGGCAGTAAAAAATTTTTTATAAAAAAAAAAAAAAAAAACATTTAAAAAAAGGGACATGAATGGGGAATGGGAAAGGGGCGCCGATAGGAACTCTCGTTGAAACAACAACCGAGAACAGTCAAAAAAGGGGGGGTGGAAAACTCGCCAAATTTTTTAAAATTTTAGGTTTTCATTTTCCCCTTGGAAAAAAGATGAAAAGGGAAAAATAAAGGTATTTTAATGTTTTGGAAAACCCCCTTTATGGAAGCCCAAAAAAATAAATAATTTTTTAAAATTTTTTTTAAGTAATTTTTTGTTTTTTGAAAATTAAAAATCTTCTTATTTAGGTTGGGAGTCACCCCGCCCAAACCCCCGGGCGCCACTCCCCGGGGGCCCCCACCGTGATCCCCATGCAGGCTCCCTTCCCATACCAAGAAATCTCGCAAGAAAAATCAACTTGCCCCAGCCCGAGCCCTTTTTGCGCGCCCCCTTGGCCTTTTTGCACTCCGGATTGTCCCGTTAAAAGATACAACGCGATGGGAAAAAATTTGGTTTCGGGTAGCGTGCCAAAATACCCATATAACTGAAGTTGGCGCTGATTAAAAATATGCAGGGAAAAAGGCCTCGATTCAGGCTCTGGTGTTAATTGCTGATTTTACACAATCACCCAGCGATTTCCCCATGATTTTGCGAAGGGCACTTATTACCAAAGGGGATCGATTCGCCTCCTTTAAGTCACTATTTAGGTGCCAGTCTCAAAAACCAATTTAGTAAGACAGGGATCACAAGCGATTTGAAGAGTCGATCTTTTTTCCTCCTCACAGGTACCGACAACGCCAAATACTCCTGCTGGCGAGTCCCCTAAAAAAAAGTGGGGTATGCCCAAACCGCCCTAAAACTTCTTGACGTGACCCCCCCGTCATTTGGGCTGCGCTTCAGTTATTTATAAACAATTAAATGTTATATTTGTATTTAAATTTTCAACCCAATAAACGAACTTTAGCCGGAAATTGTTTAAATCCCGCCCACGTGAAAATTTTGAACCCAAAGTTCCCGATGTAGCCCAAAAATTTTTATCAGCGACAGTTCCCGGGACCAAGTAATGAAGCTCTACACTAAAATTTAGCAATATGTTGTTTTTGACTTAACTAAACCCAATGTTTTCCCATCTTTTTTACCTTGCGCCGCTGGGGCCTTCAGCAAAAAATTTGTCTATGGGAAGGTCCCTATCCCCGCCCATCACCAAAAATAGTGATTCCTTCATGGGGGGAAAGAGCTCGTCTCCAGCAACTTGTTGAGGGAAGGGGGTCTGACGGTGGAGATGCCTGAAAAAATAGGGAAAAACATATTGACACAATAAAAATTTTTTACAAGTAAAATTTTTTATACCGTCTAATACAGTTATTTTAAGTAAAGATACTGTAAAATTTTTTGAATGATTAAAAAAATTGAAAAAAAATATATAAAAATTAAATTTTCTTTCTCAAAGCAAGTTTTTCTTTGCTCTCAGGGATAGGCACCCCAAAAAACTGCTTTTTTGGGGACAACATTTGGGGCAAATCCTTTTCCGCATCGGTTTTACTTGACATCAACAGGGGACCCCCCCCCTTTTGGGTAATGTCAAGTAGGAATATATATTGTCCTGAAACATCCAATTGGGGGGAGTTTTTAAAAATAGATCAAGAGGCAAAAAAATCAAATGGCCCCGTACTTTAAGCATGTCCCAAAACATCTCCCTTAAACGCAAAACTTTTTTTTTCAAGAATTTATACAGGGACTGTAAATCAAAAACAAAAAATTTGAAAATTTGGCGGAAAAAAAAAGGAAACCCCTCATCGACGTGAAAAAAATTTGGGGCACTCGCGACAGCAAAAAATTCCTGTAAATGAGGTAAATTTAAACTAACCCGTGCTTCCATATTGGGGGGGCTTCTTTCCCCAGCCTTTGGGCCTTTACAAAGCGATCGCATATCCTTTTGCTTCCTCCGGCCCCTCTCAGGGGCCGATTTTTGGATGCCACGGAGTTCACTTCAAAATTATTTCTTCCCCGGCCCCTGCTTTCTTATGTCCCTTTTCTCCAAGTTTGTAGTCGTTTCTTGCCATAAAGGAGGCCAGCCGACAAAGGGCACCCCCTGTAAATAAAACGCCCATTTCTGTCTCGGTAAACCCAGGGCGAAAGCACTTTTTTGCAAGAGGGGGATTTGGGGGGTCCCCATTTAAAGGGGAAAAAAAAAAAATTTGTCGGATTCGTGGGGCCGGGGCGGGAAAATTTTTGTCGATTTCTAGGCACAAGGTTCTGTGCAAAATTTCATTCCCATCGGATGATATTGTCCCCGTCCCGCAGGTGCGGCCAAAGTTTTTCACTATTTAACAAAATTTTGGGAAAAATAGGTGAACTGAGATAGGGATTAGGGAATCAAAATTTAGTACCTTCTACTCATAATTGTGTTTGTGTTAATGCTTTTTCATCTTTACAGTGCAATTAAAAGTGATTTAAGCAAGGACTGCATTAGTCATACAGAGCTGGACTGACACTGCCCCACCACAACTGGCCAGTGGCCCAGTTACCCTTCAGCGCTTGTGGTGTGAGGGTGTGTGACGCTCCGCCTCCCAACTTGTGGCGCCGCGTTAGTCGTTGTTGTGCCTGCGTTTCGGGATGGCCGCTGCAACTGCAGCACGTTCACGCTCAGCCACCGAAGTGTGGTCTTCTTGGGCACCCGAACCGAACCCCTGCTGGGGAAACAGCTTCCCAAGAACGGGCAAGTGCTACGGCGCTTCTTCCACTTCGTCCGTGTGCAGCGGAAGTCGGTGAAAGAAGCGGCTTCCCTCGTCACCGCGGAGGTGGCGGTGGTGTGGGAGAAAGCACGGATCCCTACGCAGAAGAAGAGCCGCTGTGTGGAGAGGATCCTCCGGCTGTACGCATCATGGCAGAACTTGGATCGGTCCAAGAAGCGGAGCGCTGAATCTAAGACAAATCAACAGTTGAACTAATTGAATTAGTTCGCAGAATACCCTAATATAATATATTATTTTGCCCTAATTGCCATGACATTTAACCGTGACCTGTCTGCCATGCTGGGCGCTGGCTAGGCTGGATGTTGCCCGAACGATACTCTGGAATAGTATACCTGAAATTATCAGAAGCTGCGAGTCATTACCTTCATTCAAAAAACAACTGAAATTTCACCTCATAAACAATTACTAATTTACCTCATCCACAATGGACTGGGGGACCGCTAGTCCGTCCGTCCGACCTATACGTAAACTTAAAACTTTAACTTCTATGTAGATACGACGGAGTTGGTAATAAAGTATGTCTTCCAGTTATTAGTAATTTATTTAATTTTTTTTTTTTGCATTGCACAGAAATTTATAGATGTCATCCGAATGTATATGGTGTGTGTATTGGCGTTATATTAATTGTACTATAAATTCTATATTAACATTGATGTAAATATTATTTCCAATAAGTCACTGTCTAAACCTTTCACATACGTAACTTTTATCGTCACCAAATTATAATATATTTTGTTTTTGTTTTTATGTACTCTAATAAATTAACTAAGTTAGGTTAGGAGAACTTTATTTAGGTTGTGGTAATAAATTGTTTAAACGATCACCTACAGACGAGCTAATCTCTTTCAGTTGACGTCGAGAATCGCCGGAGTTTCTCACTGGCGCTGATGACGCTTTTCGACATCGGGCACGCGGACGCCTTCGACCTCATCACGGTGGACGAGGATCGGCAGTTCCTGCTGGGCCAGCGCTGCCCGGATGGACCCCGTGGCATCATGCAAGGAGTCGACCAATCCTTGGCCGACAGAGAGCGACGGCGTCTGGAGCGCGGCGTGCTAAAGCGGTCGAGCTCACCGGAGCGTGCCTTGGGTGCAGGCGACGAAGAAGAGAACGGTGGTGACGACGGACGGGACGCGGACTTCGTTCCGAGCGCAGGAATATCCGCTCAATCGGCCTGTTCCCCCAAGCGTCGCCGCACGCCGATCATGACGCCGGCTGTCGCCGCTGCGTTGGACCGCACAAGGATCTCGGACCGCACCGCAGTTCATCTTTTCACCGCTGTCCACGGCGCCGACGCCACTCCCGCTCGCAGCACCGTGCGGCGCCACCGGAGGAGCGCGCAGGAGAAGATGGCTAAGGAGATCAAGGCGGAGATGACCGTGAATGTGCCGGCGGTGCCGCTCATTATACACTGGGACGGAAAACTTGTCGAGGGGATGGCCGGTGAGGGAATCGCGGAGCGATTGCCCATCCTGGTGTCCGGTGACGGCATCCAGAAGCTGTTGATGGTGCCGAAACTCGCGGCGGGGACGGGCGTGCTGACCGGGCAGGCGGTCTACGACGCTGCGAAGGAGTGGGACCTCGTCGACAACATCATCGGCATGTGCTTCGACACAACAGTCAGCAATACCGGACTCAAGGAGGGCGCGTGCGTCCACATAATGAAGCACGTCAAACAGAATCTGCTCCACTTCGCTTGCCGGCACCACGTGCTCGAGCTAGTGGTGGGAGCATTCACCGTCTGCTTCGGCCCGTCTTCCGGCCCCGAGATCCAGCTGTTCAAGCGGTTTGTGAAGTGGTGGCCGCTCGCGAACCAGGCGTCGTCCAAACTGCTCGACGACCCCGTCGACAAGATCATCGCCACCTGCCACGCGTTGCTGAAGGAGAAGCAGCCGCGCGACGACTACCGCGAGATGGTGCAGCTCACCATCATCGTGTTGGGCGGTGAGGTTGAGGCGAACATCCGGAAGCCGGGCGCCTACCACCGTGCTCGATGGATGGCAAAGGTGATCTACACTCTCAAGATCACCCTCTTCCGCGAGGAGTTTGCGCTCACCAAGCACGAGAAGAGGGAGCTGATCCGGTTCACGACGTTTATCGTCACAACGTACGTGGAACCGTGATGTCCCGCCCACTGCTCGACCTCGGCCCCGGCAACGGACCTCGTCCTCCTCAAAGCCCTCGCCGCCTATCGCGACAAGGAGATCGGGCGGGCATCGGGCAAGGTGATGGCCCGGCACATGTGGTACGTCTCCGAGGAGCTCGTCGGCCTCTCCCTCTTCGACGAGGCGACGGTGGTCGAGAGAGAACGGGCCATCGTCAGCGCCATGCAGCAGCGGCTGGGGGAGAAGAACCCGCCTCGCCGCGCCGACGTCGCCCTGACGCAGTGGAGCAGCGCTCCCTGGCGTCGTTTGCGACGACCAACTCTGTCGGCCTCGTCACCGCCCTCGGGCCGGTCACGATTTCCTCAACGTCGATCCGGCCGAGTGGTCGGGGAGGGACGACATACACCACGGGTCGTCGGCGCGCCCGTCACCTACGGGTGGTGAACGACTTTTGCGGGAGAGGGGGCGTCGCCCTCATCAGCGCGTTCTGCGGCGCCATCACGCGCGACGAGGAACAGCGACAGCACCTTCTGCAGGTCGTGGAGCGCCACCGGGCGTTGTACCCGTGCGCGAAATAGGTATAGGATGGCGCGCACGGTGGATTTCGTTTTTTTTTATCATCGTCACCAGTGTAGACTCGTAGAGGTTTAATAGTGGAAACTTCGGCCGCTCTGCGGGACGGTATAAAGTTATCCGATCGGAATAAAATTTTGCACACATCCTTGTATCATTGTATCGACAAGAATTCCGACCCGGCCCAACGAATCCGAAAAAAAATTTCAAAGTGGACCACCCTAATGGGCAGCCATACCTGAAGAAACGGAACGAGTTTACGGTAAGCGACGGAGGTGACACGTGTAAAGAAGGAATGAAAGAATAGCTGGAGAATACAAGGAATTGAACACAGGTGCGTGTGTGGGTATTTTGGTTGTTCCCCAACTAGCGGGGAGGGGGGGGGGCTACGTAACCAATTCCCATGTATTGTATTAAACTGCAGTTTTACCGTTGAAGTTAAAGATTTAACGAGATTTTCCCCAAAAATAAAAATAAACTGTCCGTAGACTTTCTCGGTAATATATTTGTATGTATTTTCGGCCTTATGGCATCCCATAAAATGTTTACCGGATCTATTTAATGTCATCCACATACTACACTACCCTTACAGAACTAGTCGTCACTTTCCAAGCCCAATACATATATTCGTTCCCGACCGTCCGCCAAGGTTTTTTTTATGGAGACAGGAATAACTGCAATATGAGGTATTTGTACGTATTTTCAACGATTTTTAATGGGGACCATCTGTCTTAACACTCAAATACATGGGAAATGAGTATTGTTGACCTAATCAATTACGGGTTGAAAGTATCCCTAACCAGCACAGAATTACTAATAATTTTCCATTGTGATTAAATATACACATACTTTTACAGGTAGTACATACAACACATAGTAAACTTCTACCCATTTATCTTTATATACAACATACTTTTCATAGTTTACTCGTATACCCGAGACTTACAAATTTATATATATATATATACCAATATATATATATATATATTATATACCAATATATAATTTTATATTATATACCAATATATATATATATATATATATATATATATATATATTATATATAATATATATATATATATATATATATAATATTATATTATATATATATATAAATTAGGGTGCATTTATTTGATGTATTGCATCGTAAAAGCATAGGGAAATGGCTCAACAATATCTTCCTTCCAACTCCCGCCACCTTACTTATCTCCGTAAATCTGAGGTGGGGGAAATAATCCACAGCATCCCTAATCCCCGCACTCCCTCACCACCCCACCCCGAGTCCTCACTCATTCACGAATCCACCCACGCCTTCACTCACCCATCCACCCACGCCCTCACCTACTCACGGCCCTCACTCATTCACTCTTCCATCACTAGTGACCATGAACGGGGTTGAAGTGAGGTGATTATATATATATATATATATATAAAATATTATATATTTTAATATATATATATATATATATATATATTTAGTATATATTATATAATAATATATATTAAATATATATATTATATATTATATATTATATATATATAATATATATTATATATATACAGCCGGCCCGCAAAGCCGCCCTCCGGGGGGACTTTTTGGCAAGCTCCTGCGGAGGGCTTTTGGGTGGCCCTTTGGCCCCCCCACATGTGTTTTGGTGGGCCTTCGGGCCACCAAACACAGACTCTCCAGATAGCCCTTCTAACTTTACTTAAATCATGGATGTAAAATTTATGTACCTAATTTAACCTAAAAAAAAAAACAAAGTATACCCCCCCTTTAACCTTAACACTCTTACCTACTGAGGTGGGGGGTACCAGCGAGCAATTTCTTAGGAAGTGATGGAAGAAGGTTGTTGGGTCTTGGTGACTGTGGCAGAAGTGAAGGGCGATACAATTTTAGAAGCCTTGTTTTGATTAAGAGCCCCTGATTGGCCAAGGGGCCAATTAAAAATGGCCTATGATTGGCTTTTATATTACTGTTCCTGATTGGGTGAAGAAAAATATATTGGTTTTGTCTTTGGGGCCCTACCTGTACTGCTCTGATTGGCTTCCCGCCAAAAAGGTGTGAAATCTCTGAGTAACCAAAATAAGCCTATTTCGCTTCATTGACCTGACTCGACTTGGTCTGTCTCGTAGGTCAGTACTCAGTAGACAGTAGGTCGTCGAGCCATTGTCTAAAAATGGTTTTATGGCGGAGGGTGCGTCTGTCCTGCCCTATAGACACAAAAGGTAATTTCAATATATACATAATTTTTTTATATTGAGCGCAATTAGAGTAGTAGTGTTCAGTATACTGAGCAAATTTTTTTTTAGAAAACGTGATTTTTAAGGTCTGTAGCGAACGTGAAACTCTCCTCCATTTACCCCCTTTTAAAATATATATATATATATATATATATATATTATATATATAAAATTATATTATAATTATATATATATATATATATAATATATATATATATATTATATATATATATATATATATTATATATATATATATATATATAATTTCATATATATATATATATATATATATTTTATAAACTATATATATATTATATTATCATATATATTATATATACATATATATCATATATATACATATATATACATATATATACATATATATACATATATATCAATATATACATATATATACTATATATACATATATATACATTAAAATACATTATACATATATATATATATATACATATATATACATATATATACATATATAATTTTATATACATATATATCATATATATATATATACATATATATACATATATATATATATACTATATAACATATATATAACTATAAAATATATTATATATACATATTAAAATATATATATTATATACATACATATATATATATTATAAATATATATATTATATATATATTATATATATATATATATATTATACATCCCTCCAATCCACTCCCCTCCCTACATAACCCCCACCCTCACCCTCACCTACCTACATCCCTTTTAACATAGTCCATACCCAGGCAGCTGGGAAAATTCTACCTACTAATGAAGTCACACGGGGTGTAATTAATGGGCTCAAATCTCGCTCACTCTCATTTCCCTATCCGCCCATCCACCCAAGCCTTGCTCTTACTCACTCATTCACCTACCCGCCCATCCCCCCACGCCACGCTTTTTACTCCTCATTCACCTACCCGCCCATCCACCCGCCCTCACTCTCTTACTCACTAAACCCCTCCACGTCCTCACTCATTTCTTCAACATCCCTCCAACCCACTCACCTCCCTCACTCATTCCTTCACCCCCACCCCGCAATCTTCACTCATTCACGAATCCCCCCCACGTCCTTTACTCACCCATCCACCCACTACCGAACAACTTGTGTACGAGCTGAGTGCACCCTGTGTGGATGTGGGAACAGGTATTATTAAGAGGAATCATGGAATGACTTACTTTTTTATTACTAAGTACTAATCTGTCACCCCTGGCATTATACCTGTCACCCCTGGCATTATACGGAGAAAACGGTGGTGGACAGCTTTACCATAACAAACACGAACCGCGTGGATGATATAATTTGTAAACACGTGAGAGCGTGGAAGCCTTGTGATTGGCTGACACTTTTTGAGAAATACTTTGAATGTCTGCCCAGGAAGAGTGTTCGTGCTGCTTGCGTGCGGCACGAGAACTGGCTAGGGGGCTACTCGCGAGGTATTTCATACCAAAGTGCACTTGGTATGAATAAATCATTATTAGTCCGTCAGCTATGGGGGGTGGCCGGTACCATATGAGTTGGCCAAAAAGTATGTGGTATCATTTGAAAGGTCTATCCATAGGATTACAAAATGTATATGCATCTCAAAAGAGTACTTAAG
>JACEEZ010024096.1:0-2500 GCA_016584305.1 Chionoecetes opilio
TACCGAAAACCACCCTTGTAACAGGTACAGATGTGAAAAAACTCAACATACTGGTAATCTCAGAGATTACCTAACCCACCTATCTTCCTCTCACAGGAGAGACATAACCACCATTATGCTAAACCATAAAGATGTCCTTGGCGATCATCCTAAATTATGTAACATGACCTCCCACGATGTCGAGCTTCTCCCAGGAACCTCTCCTCTTCGTCAACCACCCTACCGACTACATCCTCGGAAATGTGACCAGATGAGGCAAGAGGTGGATTATCTACTCCAGCAGGGACTGGCTATTCCCAGCCAGTCTCCGTGGGCGTCACCATGTATTCTCGTCCCCAAGGAGGATGGACAACTGCGCCTCTGCACGGACTACCGCAGAGTAAACGCTGTGACTGTTCCGGACGCCTACCCTCTACCAAGAATAGATGATCTCATCGACAAGGTTGGACAGACTGGAATTATCCTGAATGAATGGACATTATGGAATTATCACCAGAGGACTCTGAATGAAGATTCGGATGTTAAGAGCCTGATATCTTGGGCTGAATAGGTTCATGGATGGGGATGAAAGGTGGATGTAGGTAGTGTTAAGTAACAGGAACTACCACGTGTAGGCCTCACGGCCTCTTGTAGCTTCCTTATTTTCTTATGTTCTTATATCATATGAATGAAATAAGATTTGGAGTGTATATACTAATACTAATTAATACCCTTTAGTGTGCACTTTACTGCACAAGTTGATATATTGACGTGGTGACAATGAGGGGTAGTAAAATGTGATTAAAACACAGGGGGGCGCTAGGGGTAAGTAGAACAAAATTACTAATATATATTATATTATTATATTTATTATATTATTATTATAATATATATAATATATATATTATAATGGGGAGAAAGAGAGAGAGAGAGAGAGAAAAGAAAGAGAGAGAAAAGAGAGAGAGAGGAGAGAGAGAAGAAAAGAGAGAGAGAGGGAAGAAGAGAAAAAGAGAGAGAGAGAGGGGTGTGTTACTACCACTCGCCAAATTGGGGTTTGGGAGACTAAATGGTTCGCGGGTGGGGCTGTCACTTGTAGGAAATCAGTTACTTTTACAGTGTTTGCTTAGTGGAAACCACGGGTTAATTTAAATTGTAGGAAATTTTATTAGTAAATTTTTTTTCCCCTTTTTCTTAATAGATATTAATGAAAAATTTTTATCTTTCTTTAGCACCCTTTTTAAATTTCAATAATTGTGGCTAAAATCTTGATGGCTGAATAAAATGTCGCATCCGCAAATATTGATAATATCCGCATTAAACATCCGCATCCGCAAATACTGAAAAATGGACATCCGGTCACCTTTATAATAACATACAGTATAATATTAGATACAGCAAGTGGTCTTGAGTATCCATGATGAGAGAATGGAGCCAACTGACGGTAGGGACGCGCCGTAATCGTGACCTGTGACTCACGGCGAAAAGTCCTGCATATACGACGTCTTGTCCGGGACGGCGCACGGCGAAAAGTCGATACGTGTGAACCGGTCCTTAGGGAAGGAAGGGAGAGGACTCTGGTGGACGGCCAGATGGGCAAATGGACAGACAGACTGATATACTGACGGATGGATCATTATATCTATTTGCAGACATTAACGATTTTGCATTGAATGAGTGGGGTTGGTAGTGATGTTATACGAAATGAAACATAAATGCTTTATTTCAATTAAGTTTCGACAACCACCTTATACAGAACAAATAAAGAAGGCGATGGTCGAGACTTCAAAAAAATAATGTGCTATTTAATTTCGTGTTTTCTCATCACCATTCCCATTAATGATTTGGGATATTCTGTTAATATATTTGCACTTACGATCAGCAAGTAGATATACAGGGTACATGAACATGCATGACTAATGATACTGTATATGAAAAAATACACAAAATATTTTCTCCTCGATATTGAAAAAAATACGGAATGTGAATGGTGATGATAAATTATGGGATTAAACGAAATATTATTCTTTCCTTTAATATCGTCCGTTCCGCAGTATTTCCAGCAGTCTGTCACGTAATCCCCCCTTCTTTCTCTCTCTCCTCTCTCTCTCTCTCTCTCTCTCTCTCTCTCTCTCTCTCTCTCTCTCTCTCTCTCTCTCTCTCTCTCTCTCTCTCTCTCTCTCTCTCTCTCTCTCGTCCATGTGTTACATAATTTCTCTCTCCCTCCTTTCCTCCTTCTGTCAATTTCTACTACTCTTTATCAGTTCCTATGTTTCTTCCCACCCAGCATTCATCTGCACTCAACTTCGACCATACCATTTTTTTTACCTCCTTCACGCTGCAAACCCTTTTTCCGTGTCCCACTTCCACTCTGTCACACCCTTACAAGCTCCTTTACCCTGACACACCTTCTTATGTCCCCTGTCCACCTGTCACACTATTCTTTGTCCCCTTCGTTCTTACCACACTTTCCCTTGTCGACCCTGCACCTTAACCACACTTTTTTTGTCTACCTTCCCACACC
>JACEEZ010024096.1:7500-11490 GCA_016584305.1 Chionoecetes opilio
TTTTTTTAATGGAACGGCTTTATCCTGTTCTCGACAGTGGTGCAGGATAATGTCCTTCTTATGATGTATTAAAGATGCTATACTTACAGCTTACGCGGTCACCACCAGAAGATACCGACACAACTTCCGCAACAATGAACACAAATACTGGTCAACTTACCTAGAAGTTTGCCTCAGAGAAATTCAGTAGCCCTTAAAACTGGCTCAAGTCTGCATCCCCCCCTCACGTATGACGATCTTGTAATCTCGTAGCACTGGAAGGAATTAAACGTAAATATCCGACTCCACCCAAAAATCCCCCCCCATGTTGCACATTACAGACAAGGATGACTACAACAACCTACTCAAGAGCTGCTAAACATCGCAGATGTCGTTTCCTTATACATCGCCGCTGTTCCTCGGTGAGAGAAGAAGGCTCAGTCCATTGTATTTCAGGTGCAAGTTTATGAACAGGATGGGTAATTCTGTGTATGTGGTTCCAAGCCAAGGTGGTTCTCTATTCTTGTAAGAAAACTGGCCACCTCTAGAAATGTTCCCTGACCCTAGGTGTAAAGTAGCTAAAATGGGCACATTTTCTAAACCAGTTGCTTCAGGTGAACCATAATTCCACTCCCTTTTGGTTACTGATCCTTTCAAACCCTTCAGGTCACAAGTATGTCTCCCTCTACTCTGACTCTGAGGAGGCGGCCCTCTCCAGATTATGCGGGAGACTGCTTCTTGCCCTAATCAATCCTCTTAAATCTGCACTTCCAGGAGCAGAACGGAAGTATACAGGGGAGAAGGTGTACCTCACGTGATTTCACCAGACCTTTCCCGTACCTCTGGCTTAGGGTGGTACCTTGATTGTCCGCTATTAGGAGTAGTAACCATTTCTGTCAGTGAGGACAAGTCTTTACCCCTTCCTCAATACTAACTTCCCTGTTAGCTAAGGGCGATCTGGCTGGTGATTGTCATTCCACCCCTTGTCACTAATTAACCACCATTACCATACAACCCCAGCTCACATGGAAAAGGAGCAGCCAAATCTTTTCCTAACTGTGTCCGTTACCCGTGCACAGTCCGAAGCAACTGCTCAATATCCCCTCGCCCTTGTCACTACCCCTCCTCTACACTACGTATGTCTTGGCAAGGTGTTCTCTGAACACTGACTTGCTGATGGCTCAACGAGACTATGCTACTCTTCTTCGTACCATTGCCATAACCATTCCTAAAGATCAGATCACTCTTCCCCTTCTTCTCTATTACCATACAAATTCTTAGAGGCTATTCAACTGCAATAAACTTTTCGATGATGCAACTTGGGCTAAGTTCCACCAAATTGTATTGCCAATCAACTTGAGAGAGCCAATCATGAGTCGCTTCTGGAGAAACAAGCCGGGTCACATCAGAACATTAAGAAAACTTGTTGACAAAATACTCAATGATTTTTACTGGCGCAGGATTAAAAAAAGACATACTTCAATGATAAATTCATGGTCAACTTGCCAGATAATGGGACCTAACAAAATATTCCTCAGTACCCCTCCAACCTATCCAAGTGCCTGAGAAACCTTTTCAAAAGATCATCATTGACACGTGTCCGCATTCCCAAACTAGAGAGGGAACCATCATCTCACTTATTTATGTGTCCAACCACCCGATACCCTGAGTCATCATTCCCCACTTAAAAACATTACAGCACAAAACAATTGTGTCAAACTTCACTCAACTGTTCACTACCTTTGGCATACCTAGGAAATTCAAGTGACCGCGGGCACAAATTCACGAGCGGTCTCTTTGCAGCAGTTTCTGGGCAGAGCTTGTGAATCACACAGACTCTATCTCGGCATTCCATCCCTCAATCACAAGGTGCTTTGGAGAGATGTCACCAGACCCTTAAGGCACTTCTCCGCATTTTTGTCATGACAAGACCAAGAATGGTCGAAGCCTTAACGTTCGTCCTATTCGCCATACGGGAAGACACCTCAAAACGAGTCCTTGGTGTTGCTCCCTTTGAGCTATTGTTTGGTCGTAAGTTATGGGCCACTTAAGGTAATCAAAGACAGATTGCCTACAGCAACACTACCATGTAAACTTGCCTATCACTCAATCTTGAGAACTTAAGATACTCTTGACCAAGTTCCGCTCCATTTGCTCGAACAATCTCACACAAGCTCAAGGGGTAATGAAAAAACACTTTGATAGTAAGCTAAAGTAAGAACATCAATGAAGGTGACCAGTCCTTGCTTTCAGTTCCATTCCTTTGGTTCACCTTACGGCTAAGATACCAGGGTCCTTATAAACATCAGTAAGAAGGTCAGTGACAATAACTATATCATAAACACTCCGACCGGCCGTAAAAGCACTCGAAGCTAATTCCATTAACTACTGAAATTATACAATAGTAGACCCCACCTTGCACCTGATACAAATAAAATCCTGATTTCAAATACAATGCCAGTGTGGCACATTTCTGGTACTGTAATAGATACCACACCCTTGTACCAGTACAGATTGTGAAAAAAACTCAACCATACTTGGTAATCTCAGAGTTACCTAACCACCTATCTTCCTCTCACAGGAGAGATATTCCACCATTTGCTTAAACGCATAAAGATGTCCTGTCCTTGGCGATCATCCTAATTATGTTAACATTACCTCCACGATGTCGACTTCTACCACGAACCTCTCCTCTTCGTCACCACCCTACCGACTACATCCTCGGAAATTGACCCAGATGAGGCAGAGGTGGAGTTATCTCTACGTCCAGCCGGACTGTCTATATCCCCACATCTCCGTGGGCGTCACCATGTCTCTCTCGTCCCCAAGGAGGATTATGGGACACAATGCCTCTGCACGGACTAGCGCAGAGTAAAACGCTGTGATGTTCCAGGACGCTACCCTCTACCAAGAATAGATGACTCATCGACAGGTTGGATCAGACAATTAGATCCACAAAAAACTTGAACTTACTGAGAGGGGATACTACCAAATACCCCTTACGGAATAGGCCCAACTAAATATCAAGCTTCCATCCCACCCTTTGGTCTTTTTCCAATACAGAGTTCATATGCTTTTGGGATGAGGAATCCCTTCACCTTCCAAGGGCAATGTACTGGACTTATTACATTGATCTGGCTTGAGCTGTCTGTATACTTAGACGACATTCTGATATTTACCGCGCATTGGGAGCGCCCTCTAAAACTCCGGGAATTTGTTGACCAGTGCTTGGCAGGGAGCTCCAACTGACCATCAAGCTGGCCAAGCACCACCTCAGCCGAGCCACGTGACATACCTAGGACACGAAGGTGGGACCAGGCCAAGTACGAACCAAAATGGCAACATCTCCGCCATCTTGGCGTACCCTGCCCCTACTACCGGAGGCCCAGTACGGCGCTTTTCTGGGTATGGCAGGTTACTACCGTAGATTCTGTCCCAACTTCGTCGGCCCGCTACGTCCCTCTCACCCCGGCTCACTAGCTGGGGCTGTGACGTACAACTTGGACGGACGTCGCCAAGCCGCCTTCCCCACTAAGAACTTCCCTGTCCCAGGGTCCCGTGCTTCATCGCTCCCGACTTCCGCCAAACCCTTTGCTCATGCAAACAGATCCAGCGACCGGGGGGGGGGACACTTAGGAGCTGTACTCTTACAAGAGTGCGGGCATTCTTCACCCCTTGCATACCACTCCAGCAAAGTTTACCATCAACGCCTTCTCCGATGGTCTCTCTTCCTCCAACCCTTACAACCCCTGACATCATCCAATCAAGGGCACCGACAACATCATTGCAGACGCTCTCTCTCGCACCTAGAGGCTCACCTTGACGTTCAACTCCTACAGACTCCAACTTCTTCCCATTGGCGTCGTCTTATGGGGGGATGTTTCATAAGCCTCTCGCCTTATCCTCATCACTGTTGACACACACACACATCACACACACACACACTACACACACGACACACACTACCCACACACACACGACACACCACACGGACCTGGAGTAACACTAAAC
>JACEEZ010024096.1:11515-14015 GCA_016584305.1 Chionoecetes opilio
TACCCTTCTCAATCACACGAAGGAGGCCCCGGGAAACTACTCCGTATCTCGCGGTTTTTTCGACTCAAAGCTGAGTGAAGCAGCCCCAGGAAAAATACGAGGGCATTTATAAACCTCGTTTTCTTTTGTTAGTCAGTCATCTGTATATAGCTGAAGCGTTACTACTCTCTCGAGGAACATAGCAGTAACACCATTCTTGTGCCTTTAAGTAAGTACCAACCAGTCAACATTAGCACCGGGGACTCTACTCAAGTCAACTCACATTATTATTATTAGCTTTACTACCTGGTGGTGAAATTCATCTTAGTATTCTTTTTGTGTTTTTCTCTAGGGTTAATTATCTTGTGTTATGTACATATTGGTCATTTAGTTATATAAGCATTTTCTTTAGTCATCTCTGTTTGTGCTTCAAAAGCAAGATCATCTTAACTCCTTGCTACAAGGTGATTTATTTGATATTATTAAATTGTTATTGTTATCTACTTCTTTCCATCACCTTTTTGTTATGGTTTCGGGCGTTTCAGTCTCGCTACTCATTCCTCTAGACAACTCACTGTCTCGCTCGTAACAATGGATATAAAACAGAAGTATGAATGAATGAATGAATGCATGAATGAAGCATTTATGTACCAAAATAAGCTGTATTATGTTGAGTAGTAAGTAGTTTCATTGTGCGTCTGGCAGCACGGCCACGGCCCTGTTGTTGCACTTTGACGTAACTCTTCACTTAGCTGGTAGCCTCTACCAAGACGAAACATAGATTTTCTGGTATGGAATGAGCATCCTATTCATTTAGGCACTTTAAAATATGATCAGTAATTATTTTATATTTTAATTAAACCTGCCGCACAGGGGGGTACGCCTATGAATTTGATATCCGCAGTGAAGGGGCTAATGATGTTATTTTCATTCACTTTTTTCTCTCGTTGTTCCCATCTTGCCCCCTAACCTTTGACAGTTGAGTCTGTGGTGGGTTATGATCCTTTGAACCGGTATGTATCACCAGCTGACCCTTAATAGTTGGTCTGTAATGTTTCCATGATAACAATTACTGACTGGCTTATGAGGGCAGAAATGGACATCTGGAGAAATCGAACCCCTGTGTTCTTGGTTGTAGTATTGGCTGCTACACCCTAAGGCCCGTGTGTTTATGTGACTAAAAGTAAAGATTATTGTGAGTATATTGTTAAATCAAATTATATTGATAAAGAAGAGTTGTAAGTCACTATTTTGAATACTTCATCCCTCTTTTACCTTTGAGTCATGTATAATTCGTATTATTGGAGACATTCGGCTTATCGGGTACAAGTGCATCCACAACAGCTCATGCAGTCTTGGGAAAATTATAAATTGGAGCGCCACTAAGGATTGAATGGTAAAATAACTAAAGAACGGGACACCAAGATGCAGACATATGTCCTGTAGGGACTCGCCAGGCAACGCTTCAGCAACGCCTGGGAGCTTTAATGACCTCGTGTGAAAGTTTCCTCATTAAGATTTTACAAACCGACTGAAGTTAGAAATTAACCGGAGATGGCAAGGAACCATAGGGGGCGTGGTGTGACATTCACCCATGGTCTTGCCACGCGAGCTGGATTCACAATAGCCAGCTTTTGTCCTCCCGGAAAGAGCTTATAGCTCACATTTGGGTAATGTTAAGACCTAACACACCACACGCACTTCATCCCCTTGCTCAAAGGCTCGAAGTTACCTTGCGTACGTACCATAACCTATTAGGTATTTTTGTGAGCTAATTAAGAAGTTCGCATCTGACTACAAAAGTTTCAAGGCCGATTTGAGCGTCGGATGATCAGTGTGAATATAATTCAATGGAAGAGAGATTTATTTTGATGACAAGTATATGATGTAATACCAAGGATACCGCACCTGAAGTAAGGTAAATATAAGGGCATACGCTAATCCGTGGCCTCGGTGCTCATCTCCGTCGCATTTACCTGAAGCCTTTGGGGGGTGACAACCCGCTACCCTGGGACACAGGGCTAGTGTGACATCCGGGTTACTTAAGTTACCTTCCCTAGGTTTCCCCAGGTACACATTTATCGACCAACCCCGAAAGGAAGGATAAGCAGCTGATTGGGCTGCACGCCGACTGCCCTGGCTGGGATTCGAACCAGGGCCCGCGGATTCGTAGCTAGGTGCGCTAGCCATTACACCACGGAGACGCACCTGGAATAAGAGTGTCTAGAAAATATTGCAATATTAGCGGCGACTACCCATTTATTTACTAGTTTTTCTTTATGACAGGAAATTTCTGAAAACGTTAATTAATGACACCAAGGATTATGTCAAGCAGAACATGAAGATGACGCGTACTCTAAGGTCGCCACATAACAGGCCAGGCTGCTCTTGACAACCTGACGCTTGCCGCACCGAGACTCACAAACTTTTTCGTTAAAGAAAGTCATTATATAAGAGGCAGGAAGACAGGCAGCCAGCACATGCCCTGCCTCCATCTTCCAATAGAAAAAATATTAACCTT
>JACEEZ010024097.1:0-29529 GCA_016584305.1 Chionoecetes opilio
TGTTAAAAAGCATTCCGTTCCTTAAAGGTAAAAAAAATTTTCTCCCAAATTTTTAAAAATTTTCTGGTCCTTGAGAAAAAAGTTACCCATAATTTATATACGCAGCCCCCTTAAACTAATTCCTATTGCATTCAAAAACTGAAACAAAAGAAACAAGTGAAAATAAGCAGTTAATCCTCCCCGTGATATGCCAGGGGGGGTACATTACACTGGGTCCAATTTACGCCGCGAGTGTTTTTGTAAACGGGATAATACGGACCCAAACTGAGCATTGATCATACAAAAATGAGAAAAGATAGAGCATTTCTGATATGTTCTGTTAAAGTAGAGGAAAAACACTCTATATACGCTTATTTACAAGAATGTCTCCATCTCGTATTTAATCCCATGAAAATTCGCCAATCAGCTGATTTTGTAAACAAACTTCGCCGCAACTTTTTTTTGCTGTCTTTTTTACTCTTTTTCTATTTTGGTTCCTGGTTCAGTTACATGTTGATATTTATTTCATATTAATGCGAAATTTAAAATGGTTGTTTTACTACATGGGATATTCAAAACTGTTAAAACTCTTATTTATATTAAAACAAACACCAAGAAAAGATGGCGGTCCGAATAGAACCGGTCCGTTGGAAGGACCAAATTACCCCTTTTCCCGGCCCACTACTGATAAACCATTCTATATGATCCGTATATATATATATAAAATATATATATATATATATATATAATATATAATATATATATATATATATATATATTATATAATATATATATAAAATATATATAAATCGGGGCGGCCCCTCCGACTTCAGGCCCTTGTGCAAACAGGCCGATTTTCCGTGCGCAGTCCCAGGTATACAGTGGTCTATGATACACCATAAGAAATGTATCGCTAAAAAGATCAGAAAGTGAAAAAGATCTTGGAGTTAGGGTGAGCCCAGACCTCCGACCTAGGAAACAATGTATTGAGGCCAGAAATAGAGCTAATAGAGTTTTAGGATTCATTACCAGAAGTGTTAAAAAAGTAGAAGTTGCGAGTTATTAAAAAGCTTTATCTGGCTCAGTCAGGCCTCACCTAGACAATGCGTTCAGTTTTTTTTGGTCTCCATATTTCAGGAAGGATATAGCCTTGTTAGAAACAGTGCAGAAAGGATGACCAAAATGATACAAGGGATGCGTAACTTTAGTTATGAGAGGAGATTGAAGTTATTAAATTACACTCACTCGAGAGACGCAGATAAGGGCGATCTGATAGAAGTTTTTTTAAATGGATAAAGGATTTAAAAAAGGAGAGGTAGGAAAAGTTCTTTCGGCTTTTACCAGGGTAGAACAAGAAGTAACAGATTCAAGCTGGAAAAGCGTAGAATTTTGAAAGGAAATAGGGAAAAACGGTTCACAAATAGGGTGGTGAATGAATGGAATGGTCCCCAGTAGACAGGTAGTTAGTGCGGAGTCATTAGGGAGCTTTAAAGAGGCTGGATAGGTTCATGGATGGGATGAAAGGTGGATGTAGGTAGTTTAGGCGACAGGAACTACCACGTGTAGGCCCGCGGGCCTCTTGTAGCTTCCTTTTTTTCTTATGTTCTTATGTTCTTAAAGATCATGCTGTGTTTTGTCAAAATACTGTAATGGGGCTCTGGCTCTACAAGTACATTTCCACTGTAATTATATATTATGTTATGGTATTTTGGGGAGTATTCCAGATGACCACCGAATTATATTTGGTGACGAAACCATTTTTTTCTGGTGAGTTTTGATGTGTTTTTAATTAATCTGCTAACCGTTTCTGTCGCAAAAAACTTCTTTTTTTGAAGTTATGTACTATAAGTTAGGTTAGGTAGCTATAGGCTAGGTATAGGTAAAGGTTAGGTTAGGTATAGGCTCGGTTAGGTTCCTTTTTTTTTGTGTGTGATTTGCGACAGAAACGGTTAGCAGATTAATTCAAAACAAATCAAAACTCACCAGAAAAAAAAATTGTTTCGTCCACCAAAGGAAGTTCAGTGTTCAAGGAAGTTCGGTGTTGATCTGGAAATTTACTGGTATTTGTGATTTGTGATGATGGAAAACATAGGTTTTGGGTTATGAAATAGGTAAAACTGCATAAGCACTGCTCCAAGTTTATCTGAATGACGTTACAGCAGCATATAGTACATACACTTACTGTACTTCATTATCTGCAAAGGTTCCAATGTGCCGTCAAGTCTGTTGAAACCACACTGCCTCTACAAAGTCTGAGGTCCCTGAAAATTCCAAGTCCAAAGCCAAGCCCTCATAGAGGGGATAACGGGGAGGGGGCTCCAGGAGGCTTGGAGGTTAATACGCCAGATTGGGTTAGGTTTAGTTTAGTTTAGATTTGATCAATATTCCGCAGGAGTTGGTGGCGCTGTTATGCGAAATCACTGAGTTGCGAGATCCCTGTTCAGTTGGTCTTCTGCTTATGCACGGCGGCCCTTTAACACAGCAGCAGTGACCGTAAGTTTGGGGAAAGGTTCAGGTTAGGTTAGTCTTTGGTTAGTTATATAAAAAACAGGTTAAAGGTCAGGTATAGAGAAACACAGGTAAAAGCTTATTTGCCTAACCTTTACCTAACCTAACGGTCCGTTAGTTTAGGTAAGGTCAGGTTTGGTTAGGGTATACAGAAACAGGTAAAAGCTTATTAACCTAACCTGACCTTTACCTAACTTAACGGTCACTGCTGTTGTGTTGACGCGGCGCCGCGCATGGGCAGAAGGCCAACTCACAGGGATCTCGCATAACAGCGCCAACCAGCCGCGGCAGCTGGGCAATCGCGCACCATCAAATTAGCTTATTTAACCTAAATAACTTTTAACAAAACCGAACCCAAACCTATCTTAAATCAAACCTAATCACCTAAATGTAAACTAACCTTGCTATATTATTGGTTTCTGCAATTGAATAACTATTGCACATTATACTGAGCCGAAAATAATAGAGAAAAAGTAAGCTGTAAGGCCTTTGGAGCCCGCCAACTCCTGCAGAATATTAACAAAGATTTTTCCCTAGATTAGGCCACTTTTTTGGAGGACGAACATAAATGTCTCGTTTTTGTCTCCACCACCCAAAACCCTGGTTCCCGACCAGCAGGCCCACAAGTTTGTTGGTAGAGGGGAATATTTTAAGTAAAAAAGGCTGGAGTTGATGTTGTGCAGTTTTACCGTGAAATGTTTAGAATTTGACGTGGGACATGATTTGGTGAACCGGTAAATACCTATGCAGTTTCAACCAATATATACTCCCTATTGACAATACAATCTTTCCATAAAAACACTACTTTTGTAAAAGGCACAGGGAAAAAATCAGCCTCATTCCGGCCGCCGCGTGATTATTTCTGATGACGTCACACGAGGTGTCACCGAATGTAAATAACAAACATCTGCATTTGTGACACAAGCTGTCGTGTCGACAAGACATAAATTATAAACGATTACAGTTCGGGGTCGGACAGTGAATGTGTCGATGTGACAGATTCAGAGTATCATGGGCCATCTGAAACTGAATCAGATGATTCTGGTGGCATTTACGAAGAACATCAAACACTGATCGCGATGGAGTGCAGTCGTTCATGTTCGAGCCAGAAGACGGGGAAGACGAGCCGGCTGACGATGCACAAATGTTGATATCACAGGCCTTTCTTGGTGTCTGCAACTGGTAAAGACTTTCTTACAAAATTCACCAAGTGTGATCCTTTGCTTCTATGAGGAGGCCATTTCCTCCTAGACACAAAATTAGCCGAACAACGAAAAAAAATTCTACCTGGCTGCCTCTTGTACTGTGTAGTTCCTACCAGTAGGAACCTACTAAACATTGCTGGTTTGGGCTGTTCTACTGGGTCTATTGCACTGTCAGTTTCATCACATGATTCTGAAATTTCATTTTCAGCCCTTTTGTCTTTCATGGATTCAAGAATCTGAATTGAGAAATGATATGGTAAAAAAAAATGTTCAGTCTGGGGCAGGCTCCACCCTTGAGTCCGGGCTCTGGCCTGCATTTCAAAATATAGGTGTGGTACAAATCTAAAAACAGAAGAATGGCAGAGAAAGACATCCATTTATGCTGAGAAAAGACATCATGGTGATCATACCCAGCTAGATCAATGAACAGACTGATGATCCATACAGGAATAGCCCTCAATTCGTCGGTGTCAAATTGTCAATGAACATGAAGCCCATGATCTGGACTTGGCCTGGGCCTAGGCCCTTGCAAAATGTTCAGACCTCCAGCATGCACTGTCTGTGCACTGAAACAGGAATGTTTGCTACATAGCCTAAACATGCGACTTCCTCAAGTAAAAAACTTAGGAAAAATTGTAGATTACTTTCCTGCCCTGATTAGTGGGGGGGTTTTCTCCAGACCTTCATAGATCCCTTTAGATACCTCTAAAACATAATTTAAAATTGGGAGAGATGCCCTCGACATTGGGGTAATTGGACATGGAATTGGGCGCTATAGCCCCGAATGTTTAATGAATAGCCCCGGATCTCAAAGAGGTATTTTTCTTTTCTTTTTATCTTTTTTACATAAATAAGATAGCTCTGACTGGGGCCAGCACAAAATTATTGTAAGAAATGAGAGATTTGTTAGATGTTGCTTGGCATATGCTAATTGCATTTTTTTATGAGCAGGACAAGAGAAAGGCAGAGAGAACAGGAGGAGAGAGCAGAGAAGATGAGAGTGCAACATACAAATGAGACACGAAAAGACCTTCTGGAGAGGTGAAGAAAAGAATATCAGAAGGACAAGACACAGAGTTGACACAGCTCAAAGCCTGTAATTTGTTTTCTTCTTCACAGAGAAGCATCTTCTTCACCAGCATCTTCCACCTCCTTTGTGCCATCCACTCGTCAGCCAGCCTCCACATCGTCTCCACACATTAAGCACCTCAAGCACTGATGACCTTACCTTACATATCCCCAGAGTGACACCACTGTTGCGTTCAGTATCGGTCACCACCTCCCCCCACTCACACTCTCCCTACTAGGGTTTCCTGTTTGGGGGTTTTCTTAGCATCCAGGATTCTGGGACAAACCAGCATATTTCCCGGATTACCCGCATCAGGTATATTTGTAATAACTAATGCTGTAAGAAGTGCGAACCCCACATACTTCATTAGTGAAGTATCTATATTATTTGAATTGATCAATTACAGTCGGCGCAAAAAAACTTAGGACACAAAAAAACTTAGGACGGGTCCTAACTAAGTAAAACTCCTTAGCTTTTTTGCCAATTTCAGTGGGAGCGATTGAATTTTTTTACGTTTTTTTAATATCTGGCAGTGCATTAGGGTGTCTGCTGTAGATTCCTTGCTGCTGCCCGCTCTGTATCTTCCAAGTCATCATAGGAAGAGGTTGTTGTATTTGGTTCTCCAACCTTCCTACACCCCACTTCGCCCCTCCATCCTCTACCGCCTCCTCCAGGTATATTAGGCATTATGCTGGGCAATCTCTATCCTTTGTGAAGAAGACATATATAGTACCTTGTATCGAAGTGGAAAACATTGGCCAGATAATGAGGGAGATGTGAGTTTCCAAGCACACCGTCTCGGTCGGGTGCAGGCGGGCGCAAGATGGTGAGTTAGAGACTGTGTTGGCGTGGAAGAAAGGGGCAGGGCGACCAAGAAAAACTTCAAAGAAGACTGATAAACTGCTCAAAAAGATTTTTGATGTCATAATCCAGTATACAGGAGTATTGCATTTCAAGACTTCAGTATTAGCCATGTTTTAGTGAGTACAAGTACAGGAGGTCCCTTTATATGAGCATTCGGTATACGAGAATCCGATGATACGAGCTGTGTAAATTAGGGTCTATTTTCAATATACGAGATCGAAATTCCAATGATACGACATTCAAACTGGGGTGAGTAAAATTATCAAGTTCAAAATGCGCGCCCTACACTCCCGGGCTGGACAAAGGGGATTTGGTTGATCCCAGTGAGGTCACCCCTAGCAAGCCGTGACCTGAAGGTAATTAAGCATATGACGCGGCCTGACATTTAGGGTAATTAGCAGGTGTGCGACCCCAACCTTGGGACCGCAGTCAGGTCACCCCTAGCAAGGCATGACCTGAAGGGTAATTAAGCATATGGCGTGGCCTGACCTTTAGGGGTAATTAGCCAGGTGTGGCGGCCCCAACCTTGGGACCTCTACAACTACCCTCTCTTGTATCACGCGGCGTCCCCTACATTACAGCGTCTTTTTTGCTTGTTTATGCATGTTTTATGTTTAATCATGTGCAGTTATGTTATTTTGTGTGCTATTTTCTCTTTCAGAATGCTTTTTATACAGAATAGGTAGTACAGTGTGGGTAATATAGACGCTGTGTGTTTGTTGTGTTTGCTATAGTTTATTTTAGCTTGAAAATGTCTTTTTTTTCTTCTTTTTTTTAATTGATGGGGTCCTGGAACCAAACCTATATTTTACCATTAGTTATGTGTTTCGTTATACGAGATTTCGCTTTACGAGTATGCCAGGTGGAACCTAACTGCTCGTATCTTCGGGACCTCCCTGTACTACAATCTGTGCTGTTTTAGCATGTTTTAGTGAGTTCTTATTATGTGGAGGGGTAAAGGTAACCATCGGATAATTCAGACTTTCGGCTAATTCGACCCCGGTCTCCCCCCAATTAGTTCGAATTAGAGAGGGTTTACTATATTTCATTATACTCGTAAATAAATTTAAAATTATCCGGTAAAATTCTAGAGATCTGTAGGCTGGGCTAAGCCCCCAATGTTTCAAGATCCTATATACGCCCCTGGTATACACACTTAAAGCTGTATGGAAGGAAATAAATATTATATTACATGCAATCTTTACATACATTTTTATTTTTTTATTTTTTTACATCATAAAGGACTGGCCAAGGGCACAGCAAAAAGAGGGAACACAAAGCCCGCTTAGTTGCCAGTCCCTATATATAAGACAGTAAGAGAATAAACAAAAAAAAGAGGGGTGGGCCAATTTAGTTCGGGAGGCATCTTGTTACTCTTCTCTTGAAAAGATTTAAGTCGTAGGAAGGTGGAAAAATAGAAACAGGAAGAGAGTTCCAGAGTTTACCAGTGACTGTATTTAATACAAAGTTTTCATTATTCAATATTCTATCAACTCTCTATTTGATTAACTTCTGACAATTTAGAAATCTTAAGGGATCACTGTGACCTGTACAGCCATTGATTCAAAGGAGCATTCGTCAGTGCCTCGTCTGATTCTGAAGTAGCCTTCTTCGCCAAGGTTTCGCCCCACGAGTTTTTTGGCAATCCAGTACTTCTCTCCTGTATTTTCATTCACCCCGTACCCCACCACCAGCACCGAATGACTGGTTTTCTGAAAATGGAAAAGAGAATTTTAAAATAAGTAAGAAAAAAAGGAGCTGAGTGGTAGGCTCATGGGCTTACACTTATTTGAAGATCAGTGACAGTGCACATTAATGTACACTATCAAGGCTTTCCTATATTCTCACTGGTGGATTCTAAGGGGGGAGCACCGGGGACATGGCACCCCCCCAAAAAATCTGTAATTTCACCCCCCACCCCACCCTGAAAATTTTCACCCCACCCATGTCGAAAACTAGCCATCTGAAATCTGCAGTACTTCTCCCGTTTCATGTTCCATCCTTGGATCTAATCTTTGGTCTATGCACAGTATATACCATGTATTGCTACTATATGTCCATATTGAGTATACAGCACTATCCACATCTTTTCCACAGAATAATCTTTTGTACGCGTAGAGTTGCCCGTACAGTTAAAGGTAAGATGTGGCATACGCAAATCTGTGCATGGCCTCTGGTTCACCCTCGCCGTATTAGCCTTGAGCCTGTGATGGGTGAAAACCTGTTTACCTGGGACACGGCTATGTGACATCGGTTACCAAGTTACCTTCCTGTACCCCACTTGTAAAGTGCAGTCATTTTATTTTGCATTAATGGTAATTCTAATCACTGGCCACCTGGCCAATGCCCCCCCAAAAAAATAATATTATATTCCAAAATCCGCCATGTATTTCCTATAAAAACATCACTCGTATCAGCACACCAGACTGTACTTATTCACCTGACGCACCTGGAAGGGATTGAATTCATTCTAAGTCAGTGTGGTTTATATATCGGTCAGCCCCGTCCGAAATTTGCTCACCGTATCAATTAGGGCCGAAATGCAAAAGGTGTTTTTGAGAAGGTATAAATGCCTAGAGTTAAAAAACAGGGTGATAGCATTGTGGGGGGGCCACTTTATATGATTTATCTCCTTTTTTCCAAAGTATTTAGAAACCGCTTTTAAATACATATACCATTCAACGGATAAATTTATTACTATTATGTACATAGTATATATGTTAATGGTTATATGTATATGTACATAACTCGCTAATTACCTAAAACATTGAACACACCTTTATGAAATTATCATCACATCGTCGTCTTCGTCCTGCTCTCCTATCATCTGATGAACGATTCTCCGCATCGGACAGTTTCACATATCAGTGCACTTAGTCCATTTGCCAGACAGACACACTTTGGCAGTGTACACATCCTTGAACATTTGCGGCGTGGGCCCAAGATGCCTCGGGTCTGGCGACCATCCTCCAACCCACTACCTTTAATTTCCCTCAGCTACATCCATGTCAATTTTCCACCCTCTGCCAATGGGACTTGGTACACCTGGTCTTGCTAAAGACATCTTCTCCATATCCAGCCGGGAGTTTGCCCTTTGTGCGTTTGACAAAGCAGTCCCCCTGCAGGGTGGAAAAGCTGATGATCTCTATCTCACCTTTCTTAACACAGAACAATTTTACCTGAGTTATTGCCCTTTAGTGAATCCTGTTTGGGGACATAGAGGAGAATGTGAAACACTCTAGTTGTCATCATTCTGAGAGGGGTCCGCATCTGGCCCAACTGTGTAAATGTGTTTCTTTTCCCTTTTGTTGGTCACGAATTTTAGACCCTTTGCCTTTCCCTTTACCTGCGAAAGCACTGGTAGGCCTCCAGTATGCATGTATACCAATAAGAGCTCGCAGACATCTATGCGATAGTGCAGCGATTTCCCGATGTCAATAATCTGTCTGGTTCTAGTTCCCATTCTGGAATAAGGGCCCTTCTGTCATGGAATCCCCAAACACAGATAAGACTCTGTATCCTGCGCTATCACAACAGACGGGTAGGCCCTGTCTAGCAGCATGGACAGCATGGAAAAGTAGGCGCCCATCTGCTTTTTCCCTGCTGGCACTGGAGATCTGGTACCTCTTCACTGCCCCGTGATGTAATTTTGTAGCATTTGTCATCTACAGTTGTAATACAGAATCTTCTCATGTAGTTTCTCCCTGTACACTGGCTTCCTCCTTTCACTGACAATGAAGCTAATCAGGACTGGTTTTTTAGTTATTCCGTCAGGAAACTTCTCCATTCCCCTCACGATCTGTGCGCTTGTGATACCCTGCAGCTGCTGTCCGGTCTCTTCACCCCGTGCCGATCTCTCACTTTTTTTTGATAGAATTCTTTCGATACGTGTCGAACAAAACATCTATTCGGGTACTTTTACTTCCGTCACGCAATGCCATAGACAGTATTGTAGTGGCAATGTCTCCAAACGTAGCTTGATCAACCTGTACTCTTTGAACAAAGTTCTTTCCCATCGATCACAGAACCCGGGATTTTGTAGGAGTTGGTCTGCTACTGTCACATTCTTCTGCAAATTTTGTGGCTAAGGAAGCTTGTTGTTGTTTTCCTGAGTAATCCGTTGGGTAGAGAGAGCCCAGGGTAGTGGTCCCAGGGGGTGAGAGAGGATGTCCTCCTCTTGAGATTGCGCCCTTGTGCCATCACTATGATGGGGACCAAACAGAGACCGTCAGTTTTCAAGATTATGTCCTTCCCACTTGTTTTCAATACTTTATTCTTACACATATTAGTGAATGTCTTCAGCTTGTTATTTTTCCCATCGGATCGTGAAATAGTTTTTGGTGGTGGGTCGTTCTCCAGTCTCTCATTGCGGAAAGTGGCATAACTCTTCTCTCCAAATAGCACATGCTTTAATCAGGTCAGAGGCAATGTCTCTGTGTGCCGATTTAGCAGTAGAAATGCTTATGAGGTCTTGCTTCTCTGAGAATGGGTTGGCCCAGGCTTGAATGAGCTGACGACTGCCGACACTTTTTTCCTCATCTTTATTTATTTTTGGCTGCTGGAGATCAGCATGATTGAGTTTTGATTGTTTACCATCCCACCATGTCTCTTAGGTGTCCAAAAAATTCACTGCGGGTACTCTGCTGTTAGGGTAGTACCTTTTTGATGGCTCCCTGCTTTTAGGCTGAACCCTGACGTGCCTCCGGGAGTCTGAGTGTCTTGTTACCGTAACCTCAATTGTCTGATCTACAGGTATCCGCCCAAAGGGATTATTGCGGGAAACCTTTCTGCACTGAGAAATTACCTGCTGGAAGGCTCTATGTACACCCGGATTTTTTCCCGGGAAGATTTGTCATTTCAGCAAAGTATGCGATGGGTACCTGGCATAGTTGATCTTATCGTAGGCAAAACACCAGGGGATCAAAGTTCTAATGCCATTGATGTGCAAAATCCCAGTTTCCCTCACGAGAAGCACGTAGAAGGCCAAGTATCACGTGCTCTACCATGTCTATGTATGACATCCAAATTCCGATAGTTCCCCATTGTTGTGGCGGAGTGTTCCAAGAAGTCTCTCCACAGGATCATCAACTCTAATAATTGTGGACTGTCGAGGAGATCACTGAAGTTCTGATGGTTGAGACCCATCAGCTATGTCGTTCACTTTGTCTACACATGATTTGATCACAGCGCTCATCTCCCTTTGCTGTCTACCCATAGTGTGAACTCTGTCCATGCCAGTCTCATCAAAGCTTCATAGAGCACTTGTGCACTCTGATAGCACGATTGTACTGTTTTACCGGGAAATTTCCCCATTAATGGACCCCTCCGCGACTAGCCCGGCTTCTATGCATATGTCCTTCAAACCAGCATCACAGAATCGCTTTCCTATGATACTCAGGGCATTCATGATTGTGTGGAAAGTTCCCATCCTCAAAAGTACATGGAAAATTGCTCTTTGTGCTTCCAGGTAATTTCAACAGCTTTTGCATAGAGTGCTTGATCCATGACTACGACAATTGTGTCCAGAGATAGTTTCTTTTCTGATTAGATCCGACTGTTTGATAATTTCAAACTGTAGTCAACGCTGTAGCTGGGGCATTGATGGTGGGCAGATACCCAACAAAATCTTCTGAGATTGATTCTTGGTCCCTTTTTTTTGAAAATTAAACCCCGTCCAACTTGGGATTGTCTGACAGTCGGATTTTTTTTTGCTTGCAAGGACCCAGACCAGATCTTGTTACCGGCGACCTGAGCAGACTCTTGTGCTTCTAGGATGTGGCTCTCGTTGGTTGGTAGAGGCTGTGGACCTACACGTGCACAGGCTAAATAACTTCAAACTCTTCGTGTTCAATGTTGACTGATCTTTGTTTCAGTTTTTTCAATGCGTGGAAGTTCAGGCCTGGGTGGATAAGGTCCTAGAACTTAGTCTGGACCGCTATTCCGTTGACTCGATGTGATGTACCTTTTTTCCCGTAAGTGTCTCCTCCAGTCTGTCTATATTATCCCATGCAAGATTTGTGAAGACATGGGGCTTGATGGAGAGTGGTAGAACAGCTCTCTTGTTGAAGCCCATTGCCAACTTCTGCAGACACAGAGCGGGATCATTCTCTTCCAGCTGGGCATAAGACACCCCATGTCCAAACTTTTTCAGTATCCGAATGACCTCAGTGGTTTTTCCCGTGAGTGCTTTTTACCGCATAAGGAAGCAGGAAATGTTTTGGTGGTTTATACTGCCCACGTGTAACAGCGTATATCATGTCCTGGCTAAATGACTCGACAAGAATAGCAATCCTTTGGGATTTATTCGTAGTACTAGTTGTATCTCCAGTGAGGAGCCCGACCAGAAATCGCTGTAACTCATTTGGGATGGCGATATGAGTAGCTACATCAACGGATGATTGGCCACGGGGGGAAAATCATGTCCTTCTGATGGCCGTTCGGATATGTGACGAAAATCTGATCTATGATCTTGTTGATATCTGTAGACTTTGCCTTCCAAAACTTGAGCTCCCTATGTAGATTTTGGGTTTTCCAAGACAACATCCTTTAATGAGACCCAGCATGGGAAACCATCAACAACTTTCCCTTGTCGTCGGAAAATATTTTTACTGCACCTCCAAGCTCGGATTTTAGTCTTCTGTGCATATTCTTCTTTGTTGAATCCTTCAGAGATTAACTCCACCAGACACATTAAAGATTCCAATTTGGGGGTCAAGGAGGTGACTGTATAATCCTCTTGTTGGGGGTAATATCTTCTCTGATGTATATTCGAAAAATTCTTGGTAAGCTTCTCCTTCAAACCCTTTTGATACGTATAATTCATCTGTACTTTCCCCTTCTTCATTCTCATTGTTGTCCTCTTTGTTCCTAGTGTAATTCCTATAGCATGAAGCGTGGTAGTGTGGCCTCTGCGGCAAATGTCTCTACTGGTTAGTGCATCATCCTGGCCTCTGCATTTCTGACGGCACCCCTCTCTTAGTGTTTGATCTACTCTCAGTTGTGAAGCTAGCGTAAGTGTTTCACGTGTATTGGAGTGCTTTTTGACTTGACCTTGCTACAGAATACGCAGAAACGGAGCATAAACTCTTGATTCATGTGTTGATGTCTGAAGACTTTTTTGGAGACAGTCACTACTAACCCGATAGATCACACTACATTCACCTGCTTTACTTTTCAGAGTTTCCAAGTCTCTTTTCATGTGAACATGCTTCTACATTTTCGATGATAGAATATAATTGGAACTTCTTTGTCCTGAAGCGTTTTGAAACGTCTAGAATGGGGACATGGTTCCTGACTTTTGGGGGCTTCAAGTAAGGTTAAACCCGGAGGCAAAGGCTTTGAGGACTGACAAAATGTTCATCTCCGTCGGATACTGCCTGGTGTATGATGGGACAGTTTCTGGCGGGGGCCTGTGGCGTTTCCATGTTAACGGGCATTTTCCCGGGCCCCCTACGTTGAAGTTCCACAGCTACCACGACACCGGATTCTGGTCCCCCGGGTTCTTCTCTACATCACCAGCCTTCAACAATAGCTTCGAGAGGTTAGTCGGCTGCTACTCTACCTCTCCACTCCAAAAACCCGACTTTCTCTGAACGCACGACCTGCGGGCCGGCTGGTCTTCCGGCAGTGGTGGTCTCCTCGAGGGTCTCCAACGTCGCCGTCGATCGTCCGGTCCGTCTCTCGCCGATGAAATACGACACCTGAAAAAGAATTTTTTTTTTTATTATATGTATGTATATTTATATAATTATATAATATCAGTTTGGAAAAGGGGATAACTCCCATAAAGCTGCCACTGCCAAAAATGCTATCACATTTTTTCTACTCTAGGCATTTACCTTCCCAAAAAAAACTATTAGCCCTTTTCGCCCTAATTTGATACCGACCCCAACCCCCAGGGTGATCGCCTAATAGATTTCCTTCTTCGTAAATCTGGAAGTCAGAGTACACCATAAATGAAGTGATTATTGGGCCGTCTCTACCAGGGCCTCCAGCATCAGCATCTCGTTGCATGCCCCCATAGTAGCCTCCCACGTACTGGTACTCGCTGACATAGGTGCGTGGGCAGGACCAGTTGTTTCACAATGGCCACCTGAGAATATAACAAGAATTTTGTCAGTAATTTTCAACATTTTTGCATAAGCAACATAAATGGGATAAAAAGCAATCCTTGTGCTAACAAAATAGGAACCACAAACTGAAAAGTTGCCAATAGCCTTATCCTTTTTTATTGTAAAGATCTGTAATGAACAGCATTAATAAAGTACAATGCCATTGAGCTTCCAGCCCTAGAGTAAATGCCATAAACATGAGAAACTTACTTCTCCATTTTAAATGTTGCACTCCTTGGTCTTGAGTGTAGCGTCCTGCAATCAAGTAACTAAGCCTCCATGGCAAACCTTTGGGGAAGCACAAGCATGTCATTGCATCCTGAGGAGGCGGGACAGGACAATGGCAATGGGGGATACGTATACTCGTGGGGATGAAGACAGGGTTGCACTTCTTAGTATCTTTAAGTGCCTTGGATTTTTGATAAAATCAGGTTTGTTTTTTGGGAATTATCTTTGTTTCACCTACGTTCTATTATATTTAACATGTGTAGGCAGATAGAGAAAGTGACAAGCGTCAAATAAAAAAAAAATTAGACGTATCATTATCTATCTTCTTTTCAGGAGCAAAATGATATAGCCTCCTCTTCCTTACCTGTGGAGAAAAGACATCCTGCCGCTGGTTGTGGGTTACAATCCTCACTTGGGATTCCAGCATGGCCATGGAGGCAAAGGCATAACCGGACCCACAGTCCCCCTGTTCACGCACTGGAGACACGTAGTTCACGCCATCCACGTCCCGCCAGTCAAAGCTTTCTGGAAGGAGAGAGAGGCGGGCCTTCTGCTGGGCTGTGGCAGGAGCAGGGACGGGGCGGGATTCTTGATGGGACCAAACACTGCCTCCGCGACGCTTTACCTCCTCCACAGTGAACCTGAGCCACAGAAAAATATGATGATTACATTGAGAAAGAGGAAGATGTGACTAGAATACCACAGAGAATAGATGAACACTTGACCTTTATATCAAAATTTCATTAGATTTCATACGTACAGTACACCTAGATCTCACTCTTACTTTTCCATCTCTGGATACACTTTAGCACACCACGATCCCTGCATCGCATTGATTTTCTCCACGAGGGATGGATTGTTTTTGAAGGGCCGTGTTGAGTCCTTTGGTGGTGATTGTTTTTCCATACGTGGAGGCACCTGAAAAAAGGCCAATTTTCTATTTATGGTTCAGAATGCATGAAAAATACAGGGGAAAAAACAATTCAGGAAGCAGACGAGAGGTATAATTCGTATATATATATATATATGTACTGTATACAGTCAAACCTCGATACAACGAACTAAAGGGGGGAAGGAGTGGTCCGTTAAAGCCGATTGTCCGTTATAGCGAGGGTATTTTCCCAAGGGTGGAAAAATATATGAAAAAAACGGAAAAATTGTTAAATAAATGAGAAATAATCACAAACACAACCAGACTGTGTAGCTCTGTTGGGAGGTAAACAGTGACTGGCACTACATGCTGAATTTGGTCCGCTCCTACACGTGAAATAAATGAGAAATAATCACAAACACAACCAGACCGTGTAGCTAGTCAAGCTCAAGCTCTAGTGGATGGTAAACAAATTACTATGAGCCAGATTCAGCCGTGGCTTCCAAAGGTATTGCTTATTATCATGACTAATGCTCATTATTATATATATTATATGGTTGTGAAGTGCAGTTCTATACACGTGTCACTATTTAGGTCAGTGTAGCACTGCGTGTCACCTTAGATAAGGGTGATTTGGGGTGTTGAGGTGACAGGGCGACGTAGCAGCGGCCACGCCATAACACTAATAGTCACTATTTTAAACAATACACACCTACCATTAAATCACTAGCAACACAGGCTCCTTCCTTATAATATTTTATCTTAATATGTGATACATCAAAACTCCTTAAAACCCAAGCATTCCAAAGTAAAATGAGAAAATAATACAATTATGTTGAGTTGACAATTCGAGCGGCGATAAGCGGTCTAATATTAAAAAAAAAAAAAAATTGTCACGCAAATGAAGTCCGTTACATCGAGGTCCGTTATATCGAGGTTTGACTGTACAGTAAAAGCCTTATAACTCGGCACGATAGGGGCTCTGGCCCTTGCCGAGTTATTCAGTGTGCCGAGTTATGCAATGTCCTCTGATATGGGGGGGGGGGGGGGGGGGAAGGTAAATACAGTACACACAAACCTCGATTTCCCGGATATCGGATTTGCCGGACAAAATTCGAGGTCCGGGGATGTCAGTCTCGGACAATTTTTTTTTTTTTTTTTTATTATTTTTTTTAAACTTTGAAGTGCCTGGTCCTGTTCGTAAATTGACCAAGTTGTCCGGCGGTCCGAGCGTCTCCTGTCACCCCTGGTCAGTGTCCGCGCCTCCCGCCAGGTGGCAGCATGCTCAGCGGTCGTATTGTTTACATTTGGGCACACAACATTCACGGTTTACCTGCACAGCCTCCGTCAGTCACCTGACTCCCACTGCCCCTGGTGCAAGAACATTTCTGAGACTTGAATACTTTCTGCTGCCTCCCGCCAGGTGGCAGCATGCTCAGCGGTCATATTGTTTACATTTGGGCACACGACACTCACGGTTCACCTGCACAGCCTCCGTTAGTCCCCTGACCCCCACTGCCCCTGGTGCAGGAACGTCTCTTAAGACTATTGAACACTTTCTGCTGCCTCCCGCCAGGTGGCTGCATGCTCAGCGGACGTAAAAGTCCGCGGCGGGGTAGTTGATATTGTCGGTTGCCGGACATTAAATACTAGAGTAGGATAAACGTCCGGGGGTGAGTAATGGCATCGGACTTTTTTTTTTTTTTTTTTTACTTGCAATTCCCGGACTTTCGCGGTTCCCGGACCAATGCTCCCCCTATTAGTCCGGAAAATCGAGGTTTGTGTGTATATCTAAATTTCCAAACTCTTTCTTCTATTTGCAATGTAAGTATGCATTCCTTTGAGAAGTCTATAAACCATCTACGACACTATTTGTTATAAATCTATGCCTATAGCGCCTGTAGGCAGTGGTCATCCAGGGCTCGGATGGCAGGCTCTGGAGGCACACTTGAGGGCTGTGATGGTTGGCCCTCGCCCGTGGTGGCGCAGGCAGGATTTTTATAGTGACGCCTGTGATTAGAGGCTCATGCCGCCCCCCTGTAAAGAGGCTCCGATGCACTCGCAATCCAAGGCAGAGTTGATGGGCAGGGCATGTGGGTGTTCTTAGGCCACTCGACGGTGCAGAAAGATTTTGGTTTTCTTCGGGGATCGAACTTGGGTCACCGAGAACGCCAGTCGGAGACGCTAACCACTCTGCCACCGCCTCCTCTATGGAATCCACTCCGTAACATAATGTTCGAGTTGCATTATTATCATAAAAGTTTGCACACACTTTCAACAATATGAAATTCTTGGAGCTAAATACAGTATAGAAATGGTTGGAGGAAGCATCGAATACTAGTGACTGATGAGAACAGAATCCCAGACACGCTAAAGGTGTTTATCAGACAGCAGGACAGGAACTCAACTTGTCGTTAGAGCTATACCACCCTGTCCCGTGGCTCCCGCCAGCCCGTCACCACCCACCACCTTTGCTCCACCTCCTTCCTCCCCATTCCCCAATATCCTTGCTGTGGTAGATGCTATAGATATGAATATGATAAGAAATTGGCACCGAGAATTTGTTCTTTGGTCATTTTGTCAAAGGCAAATAAAATGTGTATTATCAGCTCACCTGGCTATTTAACTAATCTACATATCTAGAAATTTCTGAAAAAAACTAATTTCCTTAGGATTTCCTTAGATTTTGCGTTTCCTTAGAAATTTCCTTCTCAGGCCTAAATTTCATTAAAGTAAGGAAATTTCCTTGAAAGTGGAAACACTGGTTCACTGTAACATCAGGGTAGCTTGATAGTTGGGCGGGTATATGGCCAAATTAACTGATAAAAAAGTATATATTTGTTCATATTATATGTATTTAAATACAATGTATTTAAATACTCATAAAAGTATTTACCGTAAATGGCGGCGTATAAGTCGACCAGGCGTACAAGTCGACCCCAAGATTATTAGCTCAAGATTACGGGTTAGGCCTATACGTACTTGCCATATAAGTCGGCCCCAAAAAACGGTAGGCTACTGCTAGGCCAAAGCTTGAATGTGGATAGGCTACGGTACGGTATACGGTACCCTGTCACAAAAACACATAACACCACACCACTTACAAGAAGATATGAATCTTTACTATAGGTCCCCCTCTTGTTTTCACTTGAAAAACACCATAGTCCCCTGATAGTATCGGTACTTTCTGTATATTATAGTAAAACACGGTAGTACCTATGACTGGACTGCACTTACCGGTGGCCTCCGCCATTTGCATTCGCCAGTGTTTACAATCTGTGTATCAGCTGTTGGAAACAGCTGCGGGTGGAACTGCCGCTAAACGTCTTCTCCAGTTGTCCCTGTTGCTCTGGAAGTGGTGCATATTGTAGTTGTCTGACTGGAGTTACGGTAAGTGGTGTACAGCGATTGTTAGTAGTGCTGATCCACTTGTTTGCCACTCAGTGGTAAGGGTTCGCATTTTATCCTTGCCGTATAAGTCGACCCCTAGTTATGGAGAGATTTTTTCAGGCTCAAAGAGTCGACTTGTACGCCGCCGTTTACGGTAAATACTGTATTTAAATACATGAAGACCAATGTATTTATAAATACATTTCTAAATACACAAATGTATTTAAATACAAATGTATTTAAATACTGCCCAGCTCTGACCGTACTTTTGGGGTCAACTTATATGGCAAGTTTAGGCCTAACCCGTAATCTTGAGCTAATAATCTTGAGGTCGACTTGTACGCCGCAATTTACGGTACATTGACCCTCGTTTTCCTGGACTATTAGGAGGGAGCACTGATCTGGGAACCTCAAAAGTCCGAGGCCATTACCCACCCCCAGACGTTTATCCTACTCTGTAAAGGCAACCGCCAATATCAACTACCCCGCCACGGACTTTTACGACACTTTGTCTAGCACTCATACGTCATGTGCCATACAATACATACATATCCCATACAAAACATGGTTTCATATACATGTATACAGGTAATAACAATATATGATTGCAAGGTGTACTTACTGTATTGTATTGTAGGAAGGATGTACAGGTTGCCCATCACTAATCCGGCAACCACGGGACCTCAGGACTGCCGGATTTTCGAAATTTCCGGATTATTGATGTTTTGTCCCCTGACTCTATATTTCAGAAATTTCAAAACCTTCACTTACACAAAGATTAAACCAGGTTATTAGCATTTGGTTCAGATCAGAACTTTTTCCTTCTGTCATTGACTTCCTTACAAACATCTGCTTTTTTTATCCACTGTCAGTAAAGAACTTTAGCACTTTTTCTTTCTGTTTTTTTATATCATAGACTGTTGAAGACCCAATGCCGTACATTTCACAAACACTTCGCACAGACACACCACTATCAAGTTTTTTTAACAGTTCAACTTTCTCTGCGATCGACAACGAGTGATGTTTGCATTTTACGCTACTTCTTTTATTCGCCGAATCCATGATGGGGCTATACAGTAGCAGATTTTAACAATTACGGCAAATAAATGAGAAGGAATGCCTGTTTGCTGTCGGAAGCGTGAGCATACAGCTGATTCTGGGTACAGCGCCATCAAAACAAATGGCGCCTCCCGAAAACTGTGGCGCATCAACCCGGAAAATTTGAAACTGCACTCCTAAATTCATGCCGGAAAACTGATGGAACCGGAATATTGATTGCCGGATTAGTGATAGTCAACCTGTAGGTGTATGCTGTGATCGTATAGTGGTGCCCCGAATAGCTAAACTATTCGAGATCAGACACAACATCCATCGATGACGCTGTACCACCACTGGAGTCGTGTTGAGCTGCAGGTGAGTGGCCTGCAAACTAGCACCACGAGACAATAAATGTAAACAATTACGACCACTGAGCATGCTGCCACCTGGTGGGTGGCGCGGACACTGACCGGGGGTGACAGGAGAGGCTCGGACCGCCGGACAACTTTGTCGATTTACGGAGTGGACCAGGCATTTGTCCGGGGCTCGGGACATATCCCCAGACCTCGGATTTTGACCAGCAAATCCGATATCCGGGAAAACGAGGGAAAAGTGTATATTTTATGCGAACTCTATTGCACGCTTCACTCAAAATAGGGGGTTTGACTGCCGGACTACTGCCATAAGTACTGTTTAAGGTCTCCGTATTAGCCATTTCACCATAACACTACACAATTGGAAGCATGGTTTCTATTTAGTTGATGGATTCTGAACTCTCTTCCCAAAGTTTCCATCACAAATCAATACTTTCAGAAATATATGATTCTTGCAGGAGGGACAGTACATGGAAGCTGGCTCAGTGTATTTACCAGGTGCTAGTTCACTGAAGGGTATAGACGTATACTGTATAAACGAGACTCAAGATGTATGAACTAAATTTGCGACATTATCTACTGTCTTTTGCTGAGTTAGGGATTGCATTATGGATATGAGCAATGGAAGATCAGTAACGTAACGCACAAGTCTTGGTTCTTGGCATTATTTAGAGCTGTGAGGATTCCAAGATAGATACTATGAGCCCTGGTGAAATTCTGGAAGGCTATTATTACTACAGGCATGGCAACCGACAGTCTTCTTCAGGAAGGCACAGTGAGGCGGATGACATGTTGTGAGGGGTGAACGCCTGCTTGCTTGATTCACGCCATAAGTCCTTTAGGTCAACAATGAATCACTGGAAGATGTGCACTAGGGTGGTCCACTTTGAAAAATTTTTTCGGATTCGTTGGGCCGGGTCGGAATTCTTGTCAATACAATGATACAAGGATGTGTGCAAAATTTTATTCCGATCGGATAACTTTATACCGTCCCGCAGAGCGGCCGAAGTTTCCACTATTAAACCTCTACGAGTCTACACTGGTGACGATGATAAAAAAAACGAAATCCACCGTGCGCGCCATCCTATACCTATTTCGCGCACGGGTACAACGCCCGGTGGCGCTCCACGACCTGCAGAAGGTGCTGTCGCTGTTCCTCGTCGCGCGTGATGGCGCCGCAGAACGCGCTGATGAGGGCGACGCCCCTCTCCGCAAAGTCGTTCACCACCCGTAGGTGACGGGCGTGCCGACGAGCCGTGGTGTAGTCGTCCCTCCCCGACCACTCGGCCGGATCGACGTTGAGGAAATCGTGACCGGCCCCGAGGGCGGTGACGAGGCCGACAGAGTTGGTCGTCGCAAACGACGCCAGGGAGCGCTGCTCCACTGCGTCAAGGGCGACGTCGGCGCGGCGAGGCGGGTTCTTCTCCCCCAGCCGCTGCTGCATGGCGCTGACGATGGCCCGCTTCTCCTCGACCACCGTCGCCTCGTCGAAGAGGGAGAGGCCGACGAGCTCCTCGGAGACGTACCACATGTGCTGGGCCATCACCTTGCCCGATGCCCGCCCGATCTCCTTGTCGCGATAGGCGGCGAGGGTTTTTGAGGAGGGCGAGGTCCGTTGCCGGGGCCGAGGTCGAGCAGTGGGCGGACATCCACGGTTCCACGTACGTTGTGACGATAAACGTCGTGAACCGGATCAGCTCCCTCTTCTCGTGCTTGGTGAGCGCAAACTCCTCGCGGAAGAGGGTGATCTTGAGAGTGTAGATCACCTTTGCCATCCATCGAGCACGGTGGTAGGCGCCCGGCTTCCGGATGTTCGCCTCAACCTCACCGCCCAACACGATGATGGTGAGCTGCACCATCTCGCGGTAGTCGTCGCGCGGCTGCTTCTCCTTCAGCAATGCGTGGCAGGTGGCGATGATCTTGTCGGCGCCGTCGACGGGGTCGTCGAGCGGTTTGGACGACGCCTGGTTCGCGAGCGGCCACCACTTCACAAACTGCTTGAACAGCTGGATCTCGGGGCCGGAAGACGGGCCGAAGCAGACGGTGAATGCTGCGCCCACCACTAGCTCGAGCACGTGGTGCCGGCAAGCGAAGTGGAGCAGATTCCGTTTGACGTGCTTCATTATGTGGACGCACGCGCCCTCCTTGAGTCCGGTATTGCTGACTGTTGTGTCGAAGCACATGCCGATGATGTTGTCGACGAGGTCCCACTCCTTCGCAGCGTCGTAGACCGCCTGCCCGGTCAGCACGCCCGTCCCCGCCGCGAGTTTCGGCACCATCAACAGCTTTTGGATGCCGTCACCGGACACCAGGATGGGCAATCGCTCCGCGATTCCCTCACCGGCCATCCCCTCGACAAGTTTTCCGTCCCAGTGTATGATGAGCGGCACCGCCGGCACATTCACGGTCATCTCCGCCTTGATCTCCTTAGCCATCTTCTCCCGCGCGCTCCTCCGGTGGCGCCGCACGGTGCTGCGAGCGGGAGTGGTGTCGGCGCCGTGGACAGCGGTGAAAAGATGAACTGCGGTGCGGTCCGAGATCCTTGTGCGGTCCAACGCAGCGGCGACAGCCGGCGTCATGATCGGCGTGCGGCGACGCTTGGGGGAACAGGCCGATTGAGCGGATATTCCTGCGCTCGGAACGAAGTCCGCGTCCCGTTCGTCGTCACCACCGTTCTCTTCTTCGTCGCCTGCACCCAAGCCCGATGAGCTGCGCGTGGCAGTCGTGGCACGCTCCGGTGAGCTCGACCGCTTTAGCACGCCGCGCTCCAGACGCCGTCGCTCTCTGTCGGCCAAGGATTGGTCGACTCCTTGCATGATGCCACGGGGTCCATCCGGGCAGCGCTGGCCCAGCAGGAACTGCCGATCCTCGTCCACCGTGATGAGGTCGAAGGCATCCGCGTGCCCGATGTCGAAAAGCGTCATCAGCGCCAGTGAGAAACTCCGGCGATTCTCGACGTCAACTGAAAGAGATTAGCTCGTCTGTAGGTGATCGTTTAAACAATTTATTACCACAACCTAAATAAAGTTTTCCTAACCTAACTTAGTTCATTTATTAGAGTACATAAAAACAAAAACAAAATATATTATAATTTGGTGACGATAAAAGTTACGTATGTGAAAGGTTTAGACAGTGACTTATTGGAAATAATATTTACATCAATGTTAATATAGAATTTATAGTACAATTAATATAACGCCAATACACACACCATATACATTCGGATGACATCTATAAATTTCTGTGCAATGCAAAAAAAAAAATTAAATAAATTACTAATAACTGGAAGACATACTTATATTACCAACTCCGTCGTATCTACATAGAAGTTAAAGTTTTAAGTTTACGTATAGGTCGGACGGACGGACTAGCGGTCCCCCAGTCCATTGTGGATGAGGTAAATTAGTAATTGTTTATGAGGTGAAATTTCAGTTGTTTTTTGAATGAAGGTAATGACTCGCAGCTTCTGATAATTTCAGGTATACTATTCCAGAGTATCGTTCGGGCAACATCCAGCCTAGCCAGCGCCCAGCATGGCAGACAGGTCACGGTTAAATGTCATGGCAATTAGGGCAAAATAATATATTATATTAGGGTATTCTGCGAACTAATTCAATTAGTTCAACTGTTGATTTGTCTTACCTTCAGCGCTCCGCTTCTTGGACCGATCCAAGTTCTGCCATGATGCGTACAGCCGGAGGATCCTCTCCACACAGCGGCTCTTCTTCTGCGTGGGGATCCGTGCTTTCTCCCACACCACCGCCACCTCCGGGGTGACGAGGGAAGCCGCTTCTTTCACCGACTTCCGCTCCCACACGGACGAAGTGGAAGAAGCGCCGTAGCACTTGCCCGTTCTTGGGAAGCTTTTTCCCCCAGCAGGGGTTCGGTTCGGGCTGCCCAAGAAGCCACACTTCGGTGGCTGAGCGTGAACGTGCTGCAGTTGCAGCGGCCATCCCGAACGCAGGCACAACAACGACTAACGCGGCGCCACAAGTTGGGAGGCGGAGCGTCACACACCCTCACACCACAAGCGCTGAAGGGTAACTGGGCCACTGGCCAGTTGTGGTGGGCAGTGTCAGTCCAGCTCTGTATGACTAATGCAGTCCTTGCTTAAATCACTTTTAATTGCACTGTAAAGATGAAAAAGCATTAACACAAACACAATTATGAGTAGAAGGTACTAAATTTTGATTCCCTAATCCCTATCTCAGTTCACCTATTTTTCCCAAAATTTTGTTAAATAGTGAAAACTTTGGCCGCACTGCGGGACGGGACAATATCATCCGATCGGAATGAAATTTTGCACAGAACCTTGTGCCATAGTATCGACAAGAATTCCGACCCGGCCCGACGAATCCGACAAACTTTTTTTTTTACCCTGTAAATGTGGACCACCCTAATGTGCACCCAATAGGCCTGTGTGACCTTACCCCTTAGTTGTAGTGAACATGAGCCAGCTGATCATCCAGCCAGTGGTGTGCCCACAAGTGTTATGGACTCGCTCAATACGAGGATTTGGTGTTGTCGGTACCTGGGTACTCCGTAGTGTAATGGTTAGCACGCTCGGCTCACAACCGAGAAGTCCCGGGTTCGATCCCCGGGCGGAGCAAAGATAGATGGGTGGTCTTTCTTAAAACTCGAGCCCCTGTCCACCCAGCAGTGAATGGGTACCGGGTGTTAGCCGGGGGCTTGTGACCCCCCTCCCGGGGTGGTGGCTTCGGCCAACACTAAACTGCAGCGGTAGATCACTACGGCTCTGAGGAATTATCCTCTAAACAAACAAACAAACAAACAAACAAACAAACAAACAAACCTGTGCAGGACATAGATCCGGATCTTCCAATCGCTTGAGATCCCTGTCTTACTCTATGGTTGTGATACATGGACACTAAATAGTGACTTGAAGAGGCGAATCGATGCCTTTGGTAATAAGTGTCTTCGCAGAATCATGGGGTATTGCTGGGATGATTACGTGTCAAATTGGGGAGGCGATAGCGGAGTGGTTAGCGTCTCCGACTGGCATTCTCGGTGACCCGAGTTCGATCCCCGAAGAAAATCAAAACCTTTCTGCACCGTCGAGTGGCCTAAGAACACCCACATGCCTTGCCCATCAACTCTACCTTAAATTGCGAGTGCATCGGAGGACACAGGGGGGCGGCATGAGCCTCGATCCAATCACAGGCGTCACTATAAGAATACTGCCTGCGCCACCATGGGCGAGGACCAACCATCAGATCCTCAAGTGAACCTCCAGAGCCTACCATCCGAAGCCCTAAAAAAAAAAAAAAAACAGCGATTGCACCGTGAGACTGAATCGAGGCCTATTACCTGCACAGTCCATCAGCGCCATCTTTGGCTATATGGGCATGTGGCACGCTACCCTGAAACCGATCCTTCCCACCGGGTTGTATCTGTAAGAGACAATCTGGCGTGGAGGAGGCCAAGGGGGCGCCCACAAGGCTTGTGGCTGGGGTAAGTTGATGTTTCCTGTCGAGAGTTGCTTGGTATGGGAAGGGAGCCTGCATGGGGACTCGTGCGTGGTGATCTCCGGGAGTGGCGTTGTCGGGTTGGCAAGGCGACGCGCCCCCCGGCGTATGCTCCCAATTATTGATTGATTGATCTATGAATTCAAAATAATAGGTTTCACGGAGCCTACTTGTATATCAAATTCCTTTATAATGAAGGTATTAATACATGGGCTCAATGGAGATATGTTCCTGATCACTGATAAGGTTGATTCATGACCTTGTTTTTCATTTTCAGGTACGTACACTCGACTCTTGATTTTCCGGATCTCCTCTTGCCGGATTTTGGATTTCCCGGTCATTGTCTGCCCCCAGACATATTTGGCATGGGCCGGACATATGTCTGCAATGTCCGGGACATTAAGGAAAGTATGGCTTTCAAATTTCCCGCACGGTGAGGTTCCGGCTGTTAGTTTGAAGATGCTGCCACTAGAGGTCAGGGGGGGCGGACACAGCCGCCCGGGGTGAGTATTATCGTCACAATGCCTCCCTTTCCCTCTGCTGCTCTCCGCGGCTAAACACCTCATCTCCCGGGTTTGCCGCTCCACCTGGAACAACACGCTTGGCGATGCCCTCCGCATCACCTCTATGGACCAATACCGCAGTGACTCTTCCCCCCAACTTTGGATACGGAAAAAGTCCCGCATCCTCGATGTTACTCTCATCCGCCTCCGCCTGGGCCACACGACGCTCACAGCTCACCTGCACCGTCTCCGTCTGTCCCCTGACCCCCACTGCCCCTGGAGCAGGAATGTTCCGAAGACCATTGAACACATTCTGCTGCAGTGTCCGCGCTTCCACTTCCACCGTGTAGTACTAAACTCTCAACTCCTCGCCCTGAACGTCACCACCTTTGACCTGCCCACCCTGCTGGCAGCGGCGGGCGTCCGCCCCTCACAGCAACACGCTGTCCTCCGCCTCACCTGTGCCTTCCTCAAGAAGACAGGTCAACAACCGCACCTGTGATATCAATCAATCATTGGGGGCATACACCGGGGGGCGCGTCGCCTCGCCCACCCTACGACGCCACTCCCAGGGGTCACCACACGCGCGTTCCCATGCAGGCTCCTTTCCCATACCAAGCAGCTCTCGACAAAAAACATCAACTTGCCCCAGCCACGAGCCTTGTGGGCGCCCCCTTGGCCTCCTCCACGCCGGATTGTCTCTTACAGATACAACCCGATGGGACTGAGATTGCTGTGTGATTGCCTGTGATAGCACCATAGGAAATCACCGGGTCTCATAGTGTTCCCCAAGGGATCCTCGCAGCTCTAAAACAACAACAACAACAATGCTCAACTCCTGTAGTGCCCCCCAAGGACCCAAAACGTACTAGATAACTTACTGTTTACCAGATAAAGTCTGTGAATGGCTACACCTCAAGGACTTTCGCGGTTCCCACACTTTTGGGGTTCCCGGACCAGGCTAACAACCTAATAGTCCGGAAAATGGAGGGTCGAGTGTATAGGCATACATGTATGCAATACTTCAAAGATAAGTTGTATCTAGTGATGTCAAACTCACATACTGTATACACAAATTGAATAAAGAATAAATACAGGAGAACGAAAAACAAGATAATAATATTTACCCACTACCACCATGCCAATTCATGCGACTCCGTGGTGTAGTGGCTACCGTGCAGAGCTACAAATCAACGGGCCCTGGTTCGAATCCAGGCCAGGGCAGTTGGTGTGCAGCCCCAAACCCAAATGTTCATCCTTCCTTCCTGGCTTGGTTGATAAATGGGTACCTTGCAAAACCTTGGGGAGATAGCTGTGGTAACCCGGATGTCACACTAGCCCTGTGTCTCGGGGTAGCGGGTTGTCACCCACCACAGGCTTAAGGGCTAATGCGACGGAGATGAGCACCGAGGCCAAGCGCAGCTTAGCGTATGCCCCCATCTTTACCTTACCTTACTATGCCATTAACCCTCGTTTACACCACTGAACTATCACAGATGATACCTATTTCCCATTTTAACATAGATAAGACATACATTTAAACAACAATAGAAAAGCAATGCTTTCATGAATTATTTAAAGGCTACACAAGCAGAAAATTTAAGAGAAATAAACAGATGTTGCCATACAAAAACTCATAGCCTATCATTGAAATAAATGCTCGCACAACAAAGTTGGGTGCAAATTCACAAATCTCGTATCATTGTATTCTCGTATATCGAATCGATATATCGTATATCGAGGGGCACTGTATTCCATGAAATAAACCTTTTACCCATGTAAAATTAGGAACATTGACATTAATTCTGAAGTTCTCTCTCTCCCTGATGCTCAATCCGAGGCATTTCCAACTTCCATTGATAAATTACCTTTTATTTATTGCTAAACATTTTTTTTTATTAAGTAGTCTACATTAACTGTTGTATTACCAATTGTAGGACACATTGCCCGTTTGACTTTGAACATCACCTTAGCATGAGGAACTTTACTATCAAATGCCTTATGAAAATAAATTTGCAGAATATCATAAGATTTGGTGACATCATTAATTTATTAATTTATATATATATATATATATATACATATATATATATATATATATATACATATATATATATATATATATATATATATATATATATATATATATATATATAATATTATATATATATATATATATATATATATATATATATATATAGATATATATATATATACAGTCAAACCTCGATATAACGGACTAAAGGGGGGGGAGGAGTGGTCCGTTAAAGCCGATTGTCCGTTATAGCGAGGGCATTTTTCCAAGGGTGGAAAAATATATGAAAAAAACGGAAAAATTGTGAAATAAATGAGAAATAATCACAAACACAACCAGACTGTGTAGCTCTGTTGGGAGGTAAACAGTGACTGGCACTACATGCTGAATTTGGTCCGCTCCTACACGTGAAATAAATGAGAAATAATCACAAACACAACCAGACCGTGTAGCTAGTCAAGCTCAAGCTCTAGTGGATGGTAAACAAATTACTACGAGCCAGATTCAGCCGTGGCTTCCAAAGGTATTGCTTATTATCATGACTAATGCTCATTATTATATATATTATATGGTTGTGAAGTGCAGTTCTATACACGTGTCACTATTTAGGTCAGGGTAGCACTGCGTGTCACCTTAGATAAGGGTGATTAAGGGTGTTGAGGTGACAGGGAGACGTAGCAGCGGCCACGCCATAACACTAATAGTCACTATTTTAAACAATACACACCTTCTACGTGCACCACTAAATCACTAGCAACACAGGCTCCTTCCTTATAATATTATATCTTAATTTGTGATGCATCAAAACTCCTTAAAACCCAAACATTCCAAAATAAAATGAGAAAATAATACAATTATCTTGAGTTGACAATTCGAGCGGCGATAAGTGGTCTAATATGCAAAAAAAATAATAAATAAATAAATAAATAAATAAATAAAAAAAAAATAAAGTCACGCAAATGGAGTCCGTTATATCCGAAGCCCGTTACATCGAGGTCCGTTATATCGAGGTTTGACTGTATATATATATATATATATATATGTATATAATTTGTTTACATTTGTGCCTATAGCGCCTGTAGGCAGTGACCTCCAGGGCTGAGATGGTAGGTTCTGGAGTTTCACTTGAGGGCTGTGATGGTAGGCCCTCGCCCGTGGTGGCGCAGGCAGGATTTTTATAGTGACGCCTGTGATTAGGCTCATGCTGCCCCCATGTCCTCCAATTCACTCGCAATCAAAGGTAGAGTTAATGGACAGCATGTGGGTGTTCTTAGGCCACTCGACGGTGCAGAAAGATTTGAAGTGGATTTTGGTTCTCACCGGCGATCGAACACTGGTCACCGAGAACGCCACTCGGAGACGCTAACCACTCTGCTACCGGTCTCCCCAAATCATGCACAGAGAAGGGTCATTGTAGACTGCTAGGATATTAGACATTTACACCTAGACCTGATCAAAGAGTGGTGTTCAAGGTAACTAACAATCTTATATATTTATGCTCTCAAGCATTTTGCTGACTAAGAATGTCAAGCAAAAGATATTGCCATTCCTGGGCATATTTCTGTTCTCTTTCTATAAGACTGGTGTAACATTCGATGCCTTCCATGAGGCAAGAACTATTATAGGTCTCGTTTTAAGAACTCAATCAATCAATCATTGGGGGCATACGCCGGGGGGCGCGTCGCCTCGCCCACCCTACGACGCCACTCCCGGGGGTCACCACGCGCGAGTTCCCATGCAAACTCCTTTCCCATACCAAGCAGCTCTCGACAAGAAACATCAACTTGCCCCAGCCACGAGCCTTGTGGGCGCCCCCTTGGCCTCCTCCACGCCGGATTGTCTCTTACAGATACAACCCGATGGGAAGG
>JACEEZ010024098.1:0-17500 GCA_016584305.1 Chionoecetes opilio
GAGAGGGGGAGTGAGGAGAGAGAGGAGGGAAAAAAAAAAAACTATTAAAGGTCAGGTAACATAAGAGCTATAGGAAAAAGGCGCCCTATGATTAAGGCAATAAGGTAACATCTACCGTACACAACACTATAGTCGCCAGTCACTCGCCTCTGCACTAATGTCGCCAAGCACAATATATTACAAATTTTAGCATCACTACAGCCTTGTATGTGCCACTGAAGAGACATGCACAGTAGTTTATATTATGTACATCACACTACATGTCTTCAGTGGCACATACAAGGTTGTAGTGATGCTAAAATTCGTAATATATTGTGCCTGGCGACATTAGTGCAGTGGCGAGTGACTGGCGACTATAGTGTTATCTACGGTAGGTAAGTGTTAACCCCTTCAAGCCCAGATATTTCCTTTGTTGATAATAAAAAATCGTCTTGTCAGCCATAAAATAACGATAAATAACTTACTATACTAAATTACCTACCGTAGATAACACTATAGTCGCCAGTCACTCGCCACTACACTAATGTCGCCAGGCACAATATATTACTAATTTTAGCATCACTACAGCCTTGTATGTGCCACTGAAGACATGTAGTGTGATGTACATAATATAAACTACTGTGCATGTCTCTTCAGTGGCACATAAAACTTTGTAGTGATTCTAAAATTCGTAATATAGTGTGCCTGGCGACATTAGTGCAGTGGCAAGTGACTGGCGACTATAGTGTTATCTACGGTAGTGGACAAGGATACTAAACAGGTCATATCTGTAAAACATTGCTCATTACGAGCGAGCGCGCGCTCGCGAGTCCTCACTGGATACGGGATTTTTCTCACTTAGCGGCCGACCCGACCGACCATCACGCTTTTCAGGAGCTTATATCTTTGGAATCCCGCTTCCGATTGACAAGCGGTCTTCGCCACCTGATAGCCCCGCCCCATTCAATCCCTATTCGCGCCTACAGACAAATTTCCTTGCTATCGGGTTTCTACGGGCTCGCTCGTCCTTCGCCGATTAAGGCGTCTTACTGGTTAAGGTGAGGTGGATATTGTGATTCTTTTTCTTTTAAGGTAAATATATGGGGAGTGAAAGGCCAGGTGGAAGGTAAGGGAAGGTAAGGTTATGTATGTAAGGTAATGTTAGGTTAGGTAAGGAAGGGAAGGGAAGGGAAGGGAAGGGAAGGGAAGGGAGGGGAAGGGAAGGGAAGGGAATGGAAGGGAAGGGAAGGGAAGGGAATGGAATGGAAGGGAAGGGAAGGGAAGGGAAGGTAAGCTTGTAAGGTTAGGTAAGGTAAAGTAGGTTTGGTTAGGGAAGGGAAGGAAGGGAAGGTTGTAAGGTAAGGTAAGGTTAGGTTAGGTCTGGTAAGGTAAGGTTAGGTACGGGTGGGTAAGGTAAGTTAGGTTAGGTAATGTAAGATAAGGTAAAGTAGGTTAGGTTAGGTAAGGTAAGGTAAGGTATGTGGTGCCTAGACATGTGTTAGTAAGGTAAGAGTAAGGTAAGTCTAGGTAAGGTGTAGATCGTGTCAATTAGATCAAAGGAATGTGTTTAAATTATTGTTGTAAGGAAGTATTTTGAAGGTCAGATAATGAAAGGTCAGGTCAACAATAGCATGACAAAGGTTGCATTAATTAGGTAAGTTATGTGAAAAAATGTGTAATAATGAGTAGAGATGAGTAAAACATGTGTAATAATGAGTAGAGATGAGTAAAAAATGTGAAATAATGTGTAAGAATGAGATGAGTAAAACATGTTAAAAAAATGTGGAAAAAAATGTGTAAGAATGAGTAAGAGCTGAAAAAGATGTGGATAATGTGTAAAAATGAGTAGAAATGAGTAAAAAAAATTGTAAGAATGAGTAGAGATGAAAAAGATGTGGATGTGTCAAAATGAGTAGAAATGAGTTAAAAAATGTGTCAAAATGAGTAGAAATGAGTTAAAAAATGTTTCAGAATGAGTAGAGATGTAAAAAAAATTGTAAGAATGAGAAAAAAAATGTGAAAAAAATGTTTGAGTAAAAAAAATGTTAAAAATGTGTAAGAATGAGTAGAGACGAGAAAAAACTGTGTACAAATCATCAGACTAATGAGGTACAATATTAGCCTGGCATTAGAGTCGCTGAGGCAGTGCGTAAGGCTAATTAGACGGCGATAACAGGACCGACGGTGATTTTTGGAGCAAGAACTTCATTAAGGAGATAATGAAGGTGGAAATAAAGGAATATTGGGCTAAGTTGCTAATTGGGGGGGGGGGGGGGGGGACATCTAATGAGGATATTTAATAGGCAATTATGAGGAATCAGTAATTATGTGGGTAAGCTGAGATACACAGAGAGAAGGAGTTATAGATCAAGGTAATTATAGGTAGGTACAGGTTAATAGGTAAGCTAAGATAAGATTTTCATCCTATCTAGACACTTTGCAAGTACCAACTACAAGGTTATTGACTATACAAAGCGCCGCCACGTCAGCACGAACTAGGCGGACTCGAACCGCTGACCGAATGCACAGGGACGCTGCACATTGCGAGCTCACGTCTCTACCACCCTTGCCAACCTGACGGGCTTAATAGGTAAGCTTGTGATAGGTAATAGGTAGGAATGTGGTAAATAATAATAATAATAATACAGTAATGAAAGATTTAAGGTCATTTAGGTACGAATAGGTTAGCTTGTTTGAGGGTAATTATAGGTAAAAATAGGTAAATAGGTAAGCTTGTGATAGGTAATAGGTAGGAATGTGGTCAATAATAAAAATAATAATAATAATACAGTAATGAAGGTTAAGGGTTCAATAGGTTAGCTTGTTTGAGGGTAATTATAGGTAGGTAGAGGTTAATAGTTAAGCTTGTGATAGGTAATAGGTAGGAATGTGTGGTGAATAATAAGTAAATGATAATAATACAGTAATGAAGGTTAAGGGTTCAATAGGTTAGCTTGTTTGAGGGTAATTATAGGTACAAATAGGTAAATAGGTAAGCTTGTGAAATCTAATAGGTAAGAATGAGAGTACGTAATAGGTAAATATAGGTAAATAGTTGTGTTTGTTTTAGGGTAATTAAGGTAGGCATGGGTACAGTAACGTAGGGAGATGAAGGTAAATAAAGGTAAATAGGTAAGTTTTAGAATAGTAATAGGTAAGAATGTGGTAAATAATATTTAAAAAAATAAAAATAATAATAATAATAATAATAATAATAATAATAATAATAAAAATAATAATAAAAATAATAATAATAATAAAAATAATAAAAATAATAATAATAATAATAATACTGTAATGAAAGATGAAGGTAATGAAAGGTAAATATAGGTAAATAGTTAGTTTGTTTTACCGTAGATAACACTATAGTCACCAGTCACTTGCCACTGCACTAAAGTCGCCAGGCACAATATATATTACGAATTTTAGCATCACTACTGATTTGTATGTGCCACTGAAGACGCATCCACAGTAGTTTACGTATATTATGTACATCACACTACATGTCTTCAGTGGCACATACAAGGCTGTAGTGATGCTATAATTCGTAATATATTGTGCCTGGCGACATTAGTGCAGTGGCGAGTGTCTGGCGACTATAGTGTTATCTACGGTAGGGTAATTAAGGTAAGCATAGATAAATAGGAATAAGTAAGCTTGTTTGATTTTGCTTGATTGATTTTGATTGATTGATTGATTGATTGATTGATTGATTGATTGATTGATTGATTGATTGATTGATTGATTGATTTTGTTCCATAGTTAAAGGTAGGTATAGGTTAATAGGTAAGCTTGTTTGAGGGTAGTTAAGGGTAAGTATAGGTTAATAGGTGTGGTCACAGGTAATGGGTAAGAATGAGGAAAAGGTGCAATAATGAAGGGAGATTAAGAGAGGTAAGAGATTAACCTGCACGCCCAGATCTTTTCTGGGCTATATAAAATCCTCTGTTGTCAGCCATAAAATTACGAAAACTAACTAAATATACCAAATTAACTAGTGGACAAGGATACTAAACAGGTCATAGCTATAAAATATTGCTTATATTCACTAAAAATCGTCTAATAGTACCCATATTACAATGGAAACTAGGGGGGGGGCTTTCTCAGTAGAGCGCATACCTCCGCCCGAATATTTCATTACCTCCGACAACTTCGTTGGCGGAGGTAATGTTTTCACCCCGATCAGTCTGTTTGTTTGTTTGTTAGTGTACAGGATTTCTCGAAAAGTTACGAATATATTTGGACCAAACTTGGTATACCAAGTCTATTTGGTATAAGGAAGAACTGATTTAATTTTGGATGAAATCGAATCACAACTGTTGCCATGGCAACCAATTGATGAAACATTCGGGCGGAGGTATGCGCTCTACTGAGTTCCCCCCCCCCCCCCCCCCCCCCGTTCACCATGTTAAAGGATAGGGAAAATCGGATTCTCAATTGGTTGCCATGGCAACAGTTGTGATTCGATTTCATCCAAAATTAAATCAGTTCTTCCTTATACCAAATAGACTTGGTATACCGAGTTTGGTCCAAATCTATTTGTAGCTTTTCGAAAAATCCTGTACACTAACAAACAGACAGACAGACAGACAGATCGGGGTGAAAACATTACCTCCCGCCAACTTGGTATGCGGAGGTAATGACGTTCTGGGCGTGAAGGGGTCAAAGGTAGAAACATTAGACAAATAGAATACAGGTAAAATTAGTGGTGGCAAAATAGCTAAGCAGCATATTGACTTGACGTTTAATGATTACAGGGAAGATAATTATGCATAGACAGAGGTCAGGATGGGTAAGACTTAGGCAAAGACGGGTAAAGATACAAGACGATGAAATGTAAAAAAAAAAAAAAAAAAAATGCGGTAGGCCTGGGTCAGGACACACAGAGATAAACAAGATAATAATAAATGATAAATAGATCACAACATTATAATACAGAAGAGGAACAAGAAGAAGAAAATAACAAGGCAATACAAATAATCACCCTAGAAATGAAAAAATATGAACAAAATGTACCAATAATAATAATAATAATAATAATAATAATAATAATAATAAAAATGCAGGGTGATAATTTTTCACCCTACATATTTTGGTCTTTTGTACCTCCTCCTCCTCCTCCTCTTCCTCCTCTTTTCCCGTACGTCCTCCCCTCTTTCCTCCCTCTTCATTTCCTCTCGGCCTTGTCTCACTTCCTATCTCTCGCTCTCTCTCTCTCTCTCTCTCTCTCTCTCTCTCTCTCTCTCTCTCTCTCTCTCTCTCTCTTTAAGCATCCCCCCCTACCTTATCTCACATACCCTGTTCAATTTCCTCTCTGCAATGAACTAAGTCTGCGGTTTCCCCCCTTTTTCCCCTCCCCCTTCCCCTTCTTCCCCCCTTCCTTTCCCCTCTTCCTCCTCCCCTCCTTTTCCTCTTATCGAACTTCTCTCCCTCCTCCTCCTCTTCCTCCCCTTTTTCACTTTTCCCATCATTCTCTCTCTCTCTCTCTCTCTCTCTCTCTCTCCTCTTCGTTCGCTTTTCGATCATATATTGGGTTTGATATTGCGTCAAAGAAAATATTGACTATCATTAAAGTTCTCTCTCTCTCTCTCTCTCTCTCTCCTTCCGTCTCTCTTAATTCCCTTTTATTCCTTATTATTTCCTATTTGCATTTTCTTCTTTCTCTGTTCTCTTCTTTCTCTTCCTTCTCTTCCCTCTCTCTCTTTCTCCTCCTCTCCTTCTCTTCCCTCTCTTCCTTCTCCTTCTCTTCCCTCTCTCTCTCTTTCTTCTTCTCTTCCCTCTCTCTCTTTCTCCTTCTCTTCCCTCTCTCTCTTTCTCCTTCTCTTCCCTCTCTCTCTTTCTCCTTCTCTTCCCTCTCTCTCTTTCTCCTTCTCTTCCCTCTCTCTCTTTCTCCTTCTCTTCCCTCTCTCTCTCTTCTTCCCTTCTCTTCTCCTCTTCCCTCTCTCTCTCTCTTCTTCCTTCCTCTCTTTCTCCTTCTCTTCCCTCTCTCTTTCTCTCTTTCTCTTCCTCTTTTCTCTCTCTTTCCTTCTCTTCCCTCTCTCTCTTTCTCCTTCTCTTCCCTCTCTCTTCCTTCTCCTTCTTCCCTCTCTCTCTCTCCTTCTCTTCCCTCTCTCTCTCTCCTTCTCTTCCCTCTCTCTTTCTCCTTCTCTTCCCTCTCTCTTTCTCCTTTTCTTCCCTCTCTCTCTTTCTCTTCCCTCTCTCTTTCTCCTTCTCTTCCCTCTCTCTTTCTCCTTCTCTTCTCTCTCTCTCTCTCTTTTCTTCTCAATCCTTAAGTCTTTGTCCCTTGTTAATGGTCCTCTCTCCTTCCTTTGTTCTCCTGTATTCTCTCTCTCTCTCTCTCTCTCTCTCTCTCTCTCTCTCTCTCTCTCGCACATATAAGATGATTCAAAAGTTATATTTAAGTAATTATCAACATTTCATCATAATAACAACAACAATAATAATAATAACTGATTTTTAAGTACATATATTTTCTGTTTGTGTTCATGGAATACAGAAAGATGGAATTGAATGAAGGAATGAATGAATGAATGAAGGAAGGAAGGAAAGAAGGAAGGAAGGAAGGCAAGAAGGAAGGCAAGAAGGAAGGAAGGAAGGAAAGAAGGAAGGAAGGCAGGAAGGAAGAAGAGAAGGAAGGAAAGAAAGCAAGAAGGAAGGAAGGAAGGAAAGAAGGATGGAAAAAAGGAAGGAAAAAAGGAAGGCAGGAAGGAAGGCAGGAAAGCACGCAAGAAGGAAGGAATGAAGGAATACAGAAAGATTGAAGGAAGGAAGGAAGGAAGGAAGGAAGGCAGGCAGGAAGGAAAGAAAGATGGAATGAATGAAGGAATGAAGGAATGAAAGAAGGAAGGAAGGAAAGAAGGAAGGAGGGGGAAAAAGGAATAAAATAAGGGAGACTGAGGGAGAGAAACATGTATAAAGTAAAGGTCTCTCTCTCTCCGTTGCATTCCCCACACTAGAAGGCTTCGGAAACCTTATTAACACACTCACACGCACACACACACGCGCGCACATTAGAAAAATCCTATTAACGGAGGAAAAGTCGAGAGAGAGAGAGAGAGAGAGAGAGAGAGAGAGAGAGAGAGAGAGGAGAGAGAGAGAGGAGAGAGAGAGAGAGAGAGAGGAGAGAGAGAGAGAGAGAGAGAGAAGAAGGCTTAAATGAAGGAGAATAGTGAAGGAGGATTATGAAGAAGAAATTGAGGAGCCGACAGAGGAAGATTATATGAAGGAGGAAGAAGAGAGGAGGAGGAGGGAGGAGGAGGAGGAGGAGGAGGAGGAGGAGGAGGAGGAACCCATACAATAACACATAGGCTACCACAAACATACGTCACCACACACACACACACACACACACACACACCTACATACACACACACACACACACACCACACACACATACATACACACACACACACACACACACACACACACACACACACACACCTACATACACACACACACACACGATCACATTTCCAAATTTCTCTTTTTCTGTGATGTGGGAAAATGGAGGAAGGAGGACTGGAAGATAGGGAGGAGGAGGAGGAGGAGGAGGAGATGGAGGAGGAGGAGGAGGAGATGGAGGAGGAGGAGGAGGAGAGGAGGAGGAGGAGGAGGAGGAGGAGGAGGAGGAGGAGGAAGAGGAGGAAGAGGAAGAGGAGGAGGAGGAGGAGGAGGAGGAGGAGGAGGAGGAGGAGGAGGAGGAGGAGGAGGAAGAGGAAGAGGAAGAGGAGGAGGAGGAGGAGGAGGAGGGAAGGTTTCTAGTCCTTATCTCCTTCTCTTCCCTCTTCTTCTTCCTCGTTTCTTCCTTCTTCCTCCTCCTCCTCCTCCTCCTCCTCCTCCTCTCCTCCTCCCCCTCCTCTGTTATTCAGTGATTTTTGAGAAGCTGCCAAATCGGTAAAACATTTCCACCTCAAGTTTGCACATCACTAAATGACCCAATAACTGAACTCAACCTAACTTAACTCAACCTATAACTCAACCCAAGCTAAACTTACTGAGCTGTTGGTGCAATATAACAACCGATTTACACTAGACATCCAATAAATGTTAACAAATATAAGTTTGTGATTATTATGTAACTATTAGTCTGTAACCGTGAGACCGTGAGTAAAATATTATGTTGCCTGTGCTCCCGCGCCCTGGCAACACTGGGCGATGGTCTGGCTGGTCTGTGATTGGCCGGCGGTAGTAAGCAGACTGTGATTGGCCGGCGGTAGTAGGCAGACTGTGATTGACCGGCGGTAGTAAGCAGACTGTGATTGGCCGGCGGTAGTAGGCAGACTGTGATTGGCCGGCGGTAGTAAGCAGACTGTGATTGGCCGGCGGTAGTAGGCAGACTGTGATTGGCCGGCGGTAGTAGGCAGACTGTGATTGGCCGGCGGTAGTAGGCAGACTGTGATTGGCCGGCGGTAGTAGGCAGACTGTGATTGGCCGGCGGTAGTAGGCAGACTGTGATTGGCCGCGGTAGTAGGCAGACTGTGATTGGCCGGCGGTAGTAGGCAGACTGTGATTGGCCGGCGGTAGTAGGCAGACTGTGATTGGCCGGCGGTAGTAGGCAGACTGTGATTGGCCGGCGGTAGTAGGCAGACTGTGATTGGCCGGCGGTAGTAAGCAGACTGTGATTGGCCGGCGGTAGTAGGCAGACTGTGATTGGCCGGCGGTAGTAGGCAGACTCAAGGAATATATAAGAGTATTTTTAGGTCCCCTTAGAGCTAGTGCACTAAACTAGGCCGTGCACTAGCTCTGTCGTGGACCCAAAAATAGGCTTTTCATACTTCAAAGCCGTCAATTAAACTCTCCACGCCCAGATTTTTCCTTTGCTAAAAAAAATCGTATGTTGTCGAGCCATAAAATTAAGAAAAGTAACTGAATATACCAAATTACGTAGTTAGTGGACAAGGATACTAAACAGGTCATAGCTATAAAATATTACTTATGTTCACTAAAAATCGTCTAATGGTACCCAAATTACAATGGAAATTACGTTCAGGGCCTCAAGGGGTTAAGGGATATTATAATGTTGCTAGTCTCCCTTCATCTTCCCTTTATCAAGAATCTGAGGCCACCATCGGGTTCTAGAGAGGTTGCTCTATCACTTGACACAATTTATGTTTACAGTGGATTGAGAATTCTAATTTAAACTCTGCATAGAAAAAAAGGTCGCATAACCATTTATAGCCTCGACTTTGAGTTCAACTGGTTTAATCTCGTATATCTATTTATATTAGATGATTTTTTTTTAAACACTTATAATCCACTATTATTCTAGTGTCCAGTAGGTCAAAAAGTGGCCATAAAGTGAATTAAGTGACTTAAGTGAGCTACAGTAAAAAAAAGTGAGGCATGTAGCGGAGTGGTTAGTCTCCGACTGGCGTTCTCGGTGACCCGAGTTCGATCCCCGAAGAAACCCAAAACCTTTCTGCACCGTCGAGTGGCCTAAGAACACCCACATGCCCTGCCCATCAACTCTACCTTCCATTGCGAGTGCATCGGAGGACACAGGGGGGCGGCATGAGCCTCTTCTAATCACAGGCGTCACTATAAGAATCCTGCCTGCGCCACCACGGGCGAGGACCAACCATCACAGCCCTCAAGTGAACCTCCAGAGCCTACCATCCCACCCCTGGGTCACCACTGCCTACACGCGCTATAGGCTCAAATGTAAAAAACAAAAAAACAAATGTAGTGTGAGGACAGCCACTTTCTGGGATGAACATAAGAACATAAGGAAGCTACAAGAGGCCGTGAGACCTACACGAGGTAGTTCCTGTTACTTAACTCTACCTACATCCACCTCTCTTCCCCATCCATGAATTTATCCAGACTCCTTTTAAAGACCCCAATAGACTCCGCATTGACCACCTGACGACTGAGTCCATTCCAATCATTCACCACCCTATTTGTGAACCAGTTTCTCCTGAATTTCTTTTTAAATCTACGCTTTTCCAGCTTGAATGAGAGGGGAGACAGCCTGCCTGCGGTCACCGGCCAAGCAGACCAGACACACCATCGCCCAGTGTTGCCAGGGCCGCGGGAAAAAATCTAATCAGGCCATTATTTCGTTATTTTAGTGGCTGTTATAATATTCCTGGGCATTTAGGAGCTGTAGAAGCACTGTAGGAATATCTATGTACATTATTTAGGCCTATTTAGCATTGTTATTGAGCTACAGAGTCGAAAATAAGGAAATTTGAAAGGCATATGCTTGGGTAAACAAAAAATCTGCTCGCGCCATTATTTCGTTATTTAGGAAGCTATTCTAATATTCCTGGGCATTTAGGGACTGTAGAAGCACTGTAGGAATATCTATGTACATTATTTAGGCCTATATAGCATTGTAATTAAGCTATAAAGGCATAAATAAGGTAATTTCATAATGTCTAGTAAAAGTCTGTTATGAGCACAAGAAACAAAATATTTTACTCACGGTCGGTGAAATAGACTGTAGTAAAAAATAAAGACCAACCTTACCCACTCAGGAACGTGTCCAGAACGTGTCCAGAACGTGTCCAGAACGTGTCTTACTCAACCACCAGACGGGTAATTGTTTGGCCTTAATGTAAAGTGTTCAAAAATGTCTTAATCTGTGACACTTTTAGCCTTTGTGATTTTTTTCTCATAGGGTGTTGCCTTCACTAATAATTATAAACATCATAATGAAGGTTATTTGTAGTTATGGATATTTGTAGAGAGCTTGAAACTGAAATACATCCTAAAAAAAGTTCTATCATATTATTAGCTGTGAAACGGTACTACTCCTTACCGAAACCGAACGAAACCGGTGGTAGGGTGGTAGGGTGGTGGTAGGGTGGTAGGGTTGGGGGTAGGGGGGTAGGGGGGTGAGGGGGGTTTTGGAGGGGCGGGGGGTGGGTGGGGGATGCTATATTCCAAGTTTCAGATCGATATGTCTGGCCAAAGTAGACTTATTATATATTTAGTTAATATCGGCGAACGAAACCAGCCCTTGGTTAGGTTAGGTTAGGTATGGGTAAAGGTTAGGTTAGGTTAGGTTAGGTATAGGTAAAGGTTAGGTTAGGTTAGGTTAGGTTAGGTTAGGTTAGGTATAGGTATAGGTAAAGGTTAGGTTAGGTTAGGTTAGGTTAGGTATAGGTAAAGGTTAGGTTAGGTTAGGTTAGGTTAGGTATAGGTATAGGTATAGGAAAGGTTAGGTTAGGTTAGGTTAGGTTAGGTATAGGTAAAGGTTAGGTTAGGTATAGGTATAGGTAAAGGTTAGGTTAGGTTAGGTATAGGTTAGGTTAGGTATAGGTAAAGGTTAGGTTAGGTTTAGGTTCATTTTTTTTTTTTTTTTTGGTCATTTCTGAAATAAAATAAAATAAAAAAAAGCAGATATAAAGAGCAGATATAAATGGCCGGTGTTGACCACTTAGCGACCAGGTATTGATCTGAAATTTTGTCAAGGGCATGTTGAGATACCCTGCATACCCCCACCACCTTCACCTGGTTTGAGCCCTGGTTTTAGGGTCGGTTAGGGTCGGTTAGTGTACATCGGTCGGTTTCGCTAAAAAGGACCACCCGCTGTGAAATAATAAATCTGACTTGAAATATCATCTATATCAAACAATTTTAATGATTTAGGAGTCAGAGTCGGTATAAATATAGCCCCACCGCCATGCTTAGAAGAGCTACAAATCTAGTCTTTAGGAATACTTATAATGGTTACATATGACATATATTATAATCACTATCATCATTATCACTTTCATATTATATCATCACTCGTATTGTTATTCTGTGTCGCCAACCGCAGTGTGTAACCCTTTCTTACATTGAGAGAGAGAGAGAGAGAGAGAGAGAGAGAGAGAGAGAGAGAGAGAGAGAGAGAGAGAGAGAGAGAGAGAGAGAGAGAGAGAGAGAGAGAGAGAGAGAGAGAGAGAGAGAGAGAGAGAGAAAACTTGCCTAAAACATACACACCGGAGGGAATGGAGGGAGGGGAGGGAGGGAAGGGAAAGCGAGGGAGAGGGGAAAAAAACATGCAAGCAAACAAGAGGCGTGTGTGTGTGTGTGTGTGTGTGTGTGTGTGTGTGTGTGTGTGTGTACAGACATGTATATACGTACATACGTATACATTACACACACACACACACAGTTTCGCAACCCCCCTTAATCAAAAACTCAACCTAAACCATTAAACCACCGCAAATACATCAAAAAAACCATCCATACATACATATAAAGAACCCATATCATGTAACTTCTAATGGTAAAGGTAGGGTCGGGAAGGGGGATGGTTGAAGGGGGAAGGGGAAGGGGTAATGGGTAAGGGGGAAGGTATTAGCCCTTACCTTGCCCTGCATCAGAAGCCTCATGGAGAGAGAGGCTGCTGGGCCATCATTCTTGACATCTAAGGCGGCCATATCGAAGGGCTAGAGGTGGTGGTGGTGGTGGTGGTAGTGGTGGGGTACGCTGGGCACTAAGTTTTGGGCAGGTGGGTGTTGGGACTTGGCTGGGCTGGCAGGCTGGTTGGTGGTGGTGGTGGTAGTGGTAGTGGTGGTGTGGTGTGGTATGGTGGTGGTGGTGGGGGGCTGGTCTGGGTAGAGGGGCGACACGGTCTGTGGGGAATATGGAGACCAGTCAGACCAAAGCTAACTGCAGGGTGCACATAGGGACACACACACACACGCACACACGCACACGCACACACACACGCACACACACACACACATCAGTATACAGATATGGTAAAATTTCATACAATATTCCAATATCTCAATTTTTTTTTTACACACATATACACACACACACACACAGACACACACACATACACAGACACACACACAGACACACACACACACAGACACAGACACATACACACACACATACACACACAGATATGAAAAATGGAGGAAATAAATGGAGGAAAAAATATGTGGAAGGAAAAAAGAGGAAAAATCTGAATGGTAAAAGTTGGAATGTAGGAATGAAAAAAAAGAAGGGGAAAAGAGGGAAGAGGGAAGAGGGGAAGAGGGGGATGGGAGGGAGGGAGAAGTTGAGGGGGGGAGGGGGAGATTTATAACAAAATATCCACATCTTTAAGAAAAAAAAAAAATTACATTCTGCCAATTTTCATCTTGGGAATTTCTGGCTTGGAATTCTTCTTTTGTTTTGAGGGAGGAGGAGGAGGAGGAGGAGGAGGAGGAGGAGGAGGAGGAGGAGGAGGAGGAGGAGGAGGAAGGCATAATAAAGGTCGAAAAAAATAATAAAGAAGATGGAAGAAGATGGAAGAAAATGATGATGCGAAAGATAGAAAAAAAATTGAAGTTGGGGAAATGGAACGAGAGAGAGAGAGAGAGAGAGAGAGAGAGAGGAGAGAGAGAGAGGAGAGAGAGAGAGAGGAGAGAGAGAGAGAGAGAGAGAGGAGAGAGAGAGAAGAGAGAGAGAGAGATGAAGAAGGAAGAAAAAGAGGGAAAGGAAGGGAAGAGGGAAAGGAAAGGAAGGAAAAAATCCGCAGGTAACTAGAAAGCAAGGAGGAAAATGCTAGAAAAAAGAGGAAATAGAGGAGGAAAATGCATAGAAAGAAAAGGAAAAAAAAATGCTGAAAAAGATGGCAAATAAGGAGGAAAATGCTAGAAAAAAGAGGAAATAAGGAGTGAAAATGCTAGAGAGAGAAGAGAGGAGAATGAGAAAAAAGAGGAGAAGAGGAGGAGGAGGAAAGCTAGGAAAAAAAGAGAAGAGAAGGAGGAAAATGCAGAGAAAGAGGAAATAAGGAGGAAAATGCTAGAAAGAAAAAAGAGGAAATAAGGAGGAAAAATGCTGAAAAAGAGGAAATAAGAGGAAAATGCTAGAAAAAAAGAGGAAATAAGGAGGAAATGCTGAAAAAAGAGAGAAGAAAGGAGGAGAAGCTGAAAAGAGGAAATAAGGAGGAAAATGCTGAAAAAGAGGAAATAGGAGGAAAATGCTAGAAAAAAGAGGAAATAAGGAGGAAAATGCTAGAAAGAAGAGGAAAATGCTAGAAAAAAGAGGAAGAGAGGAGGAAAATGCTGAGAAAAAAGAGGAAATAAGGAGGGAAAATGCTAGAAAAGAGGAAATAAGGAGGAAAATGCTAGAAAAAAAGAGGAAATAAGGAGGAAAATGCTAGAAAAAAGAGGAAATAAGGAGGAAAATGCTAGAAAAAAGAGGAAATAAGGAGGAAAATGCTGAAAAAAGAGGAAATAAGGAGGAAAATGCTGAAAAAGGAAATAGGAGGAAAATGCTGAAAAAGAGGAAATAAGGAGGAAAATGCTGAAAAAAGAGGAATAAGGAGGAAAATGCTGAAAAAGAGGAAATAAGGAGGAAAATGCTGAAAAAGAGGAAATAAGGAGGAAAATGCTGAAAAAGAGGAAATAAGGAGGAAAATGCTGAAAAGAAGGGGAAATAAGAGGAAAATGCTGAAAAAGAGGAAATAAGGAGGAAAAATGCTGAAAAAAGAGGAAATAAGGAGGAAAATGCTGAAAAAAGAGGAAATAAGGAGGAAAATGCTGAAAAAAGAGGAAAAAATGCGAGAAAAATGTGAGAGGAAATAAGGAGGAAAATGCTGAAAAAAGAGGAAAATAAGGAGGAAAATAAGAGAAAATGCTGAAAAAGAGGAAATAAGGAGGAAAATGCTAGAAAAAAGAGGAAATAAGGAGGAAAATGCTGAAAAAAGAGGAAATAAGGAGGAAAATGCTGAAAAAGAGGAAATAAGGAGGAAAATGCTGAAAAAGAGGAAATAAGGAGGAAAATGCTGAAAAAGAGGAAATAAGGAGGAAAATGCTGAAAAAGAGGAAATAAGGAGGAAAATGCTAGAGAAAAGAGGAAATAAGGAGGAAAATGCTGAAAGAGGAAATAAGGAGGAAAATGCTGAAAAAAGAGGAAATAAGGAGGAAAATGCTGAAGAGGAAAATGCTGAAAAAAGAGGAAATAAGGAGGAAAATAGAGAAAAATGCTGAAAAAGGATATATGGAGGAAAATAATGAGGAAAATGATGAAAGAGGAAATAAGGACGAAAATGATGAGGAAATAATGAGGAAATAATGAGGAATTATGAAAAAAAGAGGAAAATGACGAGAAAATAATGAGGAAAATGATGAGGAAATAATGAGAAAACCAAAACAAAAATAGAAAAACACAAATGAGATGTAAACAAGGAAGAGTAAAAAAGGTAGACAAAAAATAATCAAAGAAATAATGTTTTTTAACCCAAGGCATAAAACACACACACACACACACACACGAAGCCACGCAAAATATAATACAGGGTTACATAAACGTATACATTCAAGGGTTACATAGACAAAAACATGTATACATAGGATTAAAGGGGGGAGGGAAGGGACACTTACACACACACACACATACATACGTACATACATACACAAAGGGAGAGGGAGGGAGGAGGGGGGTGAGGAAGGTTATACGTACATAGAACCACACACACCCACACACACACACACAATAGTATAGTTACGTTGCGTATATAATAATTAAGGAAAACACACACACACACACGCACACACACCACACACACACACACACAACACACACATACACTCACACACACACACACACACACACACACACACCACACACTGTTAGTTCATTACCAAAAATTCTCAAAAATATATATAATAATAATGAATAAATGCAAAAAAAAGAAACAAATAATAATAATAATAATAAATAATACAATAAAAATAATATAAATAGTAATAAGAATAATGACTGAAAATAACAACCATCATCATCATCATCATCACCACCACTACCACCACTACCACCACCACACTACGACCACCACCACCACCACCACCACCACCAACCCCCCTACCACACCACCACCCCACCACCACACTACCACCAAACCCCCCCTACCACCACCACCACCACCACAAAATCACGTCGTCCATAATTACAGGTGAGCAGCCAATTACACACAGGTAGGCGGGGGGGGGGGGGGGGGGGGGGGCTACCACTACCACTACCCCCCCCCCAACACCCCAACCCCCCCCTCACACCTGGTTCCACTATACGCCATTTATTCATTACCTGCTCAATCAGATTTATAATACGACCCCTCCTTTCCCCTTTACCCCCCTCCCCCCTCTTTTCTCCCTCAACCCCCTCCTCTTGGTTTCCCCTCCTCTACATCTTCCCTCATTTCCCCTTTTCCTCAGGGTTGTTATTTTGTTGGCGTTATTTCATTTGTTTATTTGTTTACGTCTCAAAGTCTGTCAAGTGGTATTCCTCTCTCTCTCTCTCTCTCTCGTCTCTCTCTCTCGTCTCTCGTCTCTCTCTCTTTTTCTCTCTCGTCTCTTTTTTTTTCTCTCTTTTTTTTCTTTGTCTCTTTTTTTTCTCTCTCTCGTCTCTCGTCTCTCTCATATCTCCCCCTCTCTCTCTCGTCTCTCGTCTCTCTCTCTCTCCTCTCTCTCTCTCTCTCCTCTCTCTCTCGTAAGGACACGGTTTGGCTTATATAAGTAAAGTAGAATAACAAAAAAAAAATATTAATTAGTAAATATATATAAGCCATTAATTCAACTTTTATTTCCATACTACTATTCTCTCTCTCTCTCTCTCTCTCTCCCCCATTGTTTTATAAGATGTTTATTGTCCCATCATAAACAAACACACATACACACACACACACGATTGTATTGAAGAAAAACTCATACTGGTAATTTTTGCTTGAGAGAGAGAGAGAGAGAGAGAGAGCGAGAGAGAGAGAGAGAGAGAGAGAGAGAGAGAGAGAGAGAGAGAGAGAGAGAGATTCTGGCACGGAACAGTGAGACAGCATCGATTCTATCCACCCACCCTCCTCCTTCCTCTCCTCCCTGTCGAAGAGGAGGAGGAGGAGGAGGAGGAAACGAAGCTTGTCACAGTCACGCCCTTAACCGCACACACACGCGCATGCACCCCCCACCACCACAAACCGCACACAAAAAACACAAAAAAACAAAACCCCCCCCCCCCCTTTTTTTTTTTTTTTTGGGTAAACACACCAAAAAATTTATCAATATCTCTCTCTCCTCTCCCCTTTTTTTTTCCCTCTCTTCCTTTTTAAAGGGTTCATATGTACAAAAAAACTAAACAGGGGGGGAAAAGGGGAAATTATCAAACTCCCTCCTCCCCTCTTTTTTTCCTTATTTTTTATGCCTTAGGGCAAACACTCAAAAAATTGAATAAAAAGTCACTCCCATTATTGTAGCTGTTTCAAAGACTAATGGAACTTGAATGTGTGCGTGTGCGTGTGCGTGTGCGTGCGTGCGTGCGTGCGTGCGTGCGTGCGTGTGTGTGCGCGCGTGAGACCCGGCAAAAACCCTGTCGCAATTAAACAAAATAAACAATGTGGGATATAAAAAACAAACAAGCCAAACAAACAAACAATATATACGAACGTACATAGCCGACTTTTTTTTATTTTAATTATTTTTTTATTTTTTACGCTGACGACAAAAAAAAAAATGATGTTAAATAGTTGAAAAAAAAGCGAAGCGGCAACAAATTTTCGTGATGTCCCCAAAATTTCCCCGCGGCAGGAGGGGGAGGAGGG
>JACEEZ010024099.1:14020-48356 GCA_016584305.1 Chionoecetes opilio
AAGTATAATTCTGCTTTGTAATGTAGTCACAAAATACGCTAATATCCTTGGTTTGAAAACGTGGATGACACGCTATGAGTTCGTTGTGTGGCTGTCGTAGTGTGATAGAGTCCACCTCTCGGGCGGATTTTTGGCAAAATTTTGTGGGGGCTATTATCTATATGTAGGTAATGCTTGAATAATATTGGCTCTGTATAAAAAAGGGTTACGCCATCCTATATGTTAAACGCTACTGGGCGCCATCTTGAGGCCATGCCTCTCCGTATCACCTTGACCTGCGGAGTTCTCAGTCTATTATTGCTTCTTATAGACAGTGTCATGCCGTGCTGCTGTGCTGTTGGATTACGGCAACATTGCATTTAGTATGTTTGGCATTTTCGGGTAACCGGCGTTCCCAACTTCCCGTCAGTTGGTACCGACGCGCCGTAGGCGTCGTACCCCGCTGTACTACATTCCTCTGCCCTCCTTGAATAAGAACTTACAGGATATCTATATATAGTGTTACGATTGTAGAACTAATCAGGTGTGTGTATGTATGAACTGGTGGTGGAGAGGCAGTGTGTGAGGGTATGAAGCGTCGGCGACCTTGAATGTGAGAGGGTGGGGTGTGTGTGGGGTGGGCCGGGGGAGGACGTGAGCATGGTGCCACAGAGCGTGGACAGATAGGTTTTGAGGCTTCGGGGAAGACAGGCGCGTCGCTCCGTGGAGAAGAGTCGGATGGTTGTAATGTTGTGGTGGGAGGGGTGATGTGGTGGGGGAAAAATATGTAATTGTCAAGAGGAATTTCATTATTGTTGTGTGTTTCTGCATTTTTCTGAGTGCTAATTTAGGATGTGGAAAATGTCTTATGTTACAGACGAGGACGTCTTATGTTGAAAGGGGGGATAGTGTTACGATTGTAGAACTAATCAGGTGTGTGTATGTATGAACTGGTGGTGGAGAGGCAGTGTGTGAGGGTATGAAGCGTCGGGCGACCTTGAATGTGAGAGGGTGGGGTGTGTGTGGGGTGGGGCCGGGGGAGGACGTGAGCATGGTGCCACAGAGCGTGGACAGATAGGTTTGAGGCTTCGGGGAAGACAGGCGCGTCGCTCCGTGGAGGAAGAGTCGCGTGGTGGTGTTGTGGTGGTGGTGGGAGGACTGTGTGGTTGTGGTGGTGGGGGAACTGTGACTGTGACTGTGGTGTGGTAACGTCTCTTGCTTTGCGACAATCTAGAGCGATTGGAAGGGATGACGTACACACATATGTACTCATTGTGCTCTGTGCTTTGTGCTGGTGGCTTGTGGCTTTCTCAGTAAACAAAGAACTCCTGAGTGTTTTCCTTCGCCTTTGATTGACCTCGTGATATACTAGCTCGCCTCGCCATAACACACCGAACTAAGGAAGGGCTGTGGAAGTAAGTCTAGCAGCAGTGGGTATTGTAACCACGCCTCCTTCTGCACAGCCTCACCTGAGACACCTGCAGTGGTGTGGTGAGGGTCCAGGAGAGGAGTAGCGTAACAATAGTGTTTCTGTCCTTCCCCCTCTAACCGTAAGGACCCACGGATACACTTATAGGCTACATGGCGCAGTGAGTAGGATCCTGGGAGGACTACTAGCTACGAAGAAAGGAAGTAAGGCAGCAAGAACTCGCCGCGGGAGGAGTGCTTTGTGAAGTATTAACACAGTGTTATGGTGTTTATGCGCGTGTATAGGCCCGTTCGAGTGGGAGGAAGTGTTGAGTCTCTGCCATTCAGGGAGATTCACTGCGAGCTTGTCAGGCACTGAATTCGAGTGTGAGCAACTGTTGTGGTTGCTTGGCAAGCAGCACGGGGGCGACCCCCCCCCTCCCCAAGGCGCCCAGCACCCCACCGCTACACACCAGCCAGACACTCACACTCGTCACCGCACTACTTACTACAGACTCGTTCTAGTCTCTGACGGGCTCAGTTCGAGTTTAAAACTTGTTTGTTTATTCTTGAAAAAGAAAAAAATCCAAGTTGACGTCGGGTTTTTTATGTAGTGCAGTGAAACTACAGAGATACACGCAGTTTAAACACACTGGTAATTTGGGAGGGAATAAAAGTTCACTAGTATCCATGGCGATAATCCAGTATGACAGTAGTGTATCCCGAGTGCGACAAGATAACTGACCTGCCGCCCGGAAACCCCCTATATTTTCAATGAATAAAACTACCCGGTCTCAAAACGTACCCCGGGCTGGAACACTGAAAGAAAAAAACTGATCCCGAAAAAACCTATTTAAAATGTAACACCTTCTAGTTGAAATTAAATACCATAACCCCTCCCTGATCAGCCAGACCCAATCGTAAAGGCGTCCCAGCTATTGTCTAGTTCTGGCGGGGCTTCCGGTCCGTTTTGATCGTCGGGGTTTTCGGGCCCAACTCCCCCCCGGGGGGATGAAATCCGCATCTTTTCTTCAGCCTTGAGATACCCCCAAACTCTGCTCTTGCCTCCACGCAGCCTTAAACCCTCGGGGTCAGTTATGATCGAGACTCTTCGGCCTTTCCCCCGGGTTTTCAGAGTCCCCTCTGATTAATCGTGGTCGTAGCTGCTCTAGATGACGTTCCATACAGCCCTTTTTGGTGAACCTTTACTTTTAAAACGCGGTTTCCCAAACCGCTTCACGACATGGGAGGCCCCGCGGGGCTCTTTGTTTTCGTCTTGGGCCGCAAAAGGCGCGTAGAAAGGACTCCTACTTCGTACAAACGGGAAACTCTGGCTACATGAGCACCCCCATCACGTAAATGCCTGGCGGCCTCCTTAACTTGCTTTCCTTGACCACAGGGCCTGGAGATGGTAGTAACTGTCAATCCGCTTGCGCATCTGACGTTTGTTAGTAGTTCACTTGGTGAAAATCCACTTGAAGTTGGGTGGCCTGTACTGCATTAAAAAACCCCTTTGTGGCGTTTTTTGGCGGTAGCGAAGTTTTTTCTCGGGCCCCGCTTAAAGGTCTGAATCGGCTTTCCGCGGCACCATTAGTTGCTGGATGATATGGGCCCCGTAAAGTGATTTTCTTCGTTCCTTGCAAAATCGGGAAACTTTTTCGTGGGGAAAAACTCAAAGCTTTTTGTCATTCCCAGCGGTGGGGGATAAACCGAAGTGGGCAAAGTCCTGCTCCAATAGATAAATTGTTCCCTTGGATGATATAGACTGCGTAAAATAATGCGGGATACTTAGAATAAGCATCCGTCATCACTAGCCATTGTTCCCAGAAATGGGGCTGATCGAGGTGAAAACGACCCCCTGGTTTTTCGGCAGATCCAGGGTGTTTTGGGCTGGTTTCGCGGTTTATTCTGGTGCTGGGCCAATGAAAACTTTTTGGGGGGAAGTTTTCTCAAATCACGATAAATTTTCGGCCAGTATACAGCTGTTCGGCCAGCCTTCATTGTTGCACCCAAAGTGTCCGGATGTAGAAGCTGGAAAAAATGATCCAGAGGCTCGCGGATCCCCCCGGGAACCATATAGCAGCCCCGTGCTCGTTAACATGAACCGCCAACCTCAAAAATTCCCACGTTGCTTTTCTTGTCTTCCTTCCTCTCTGGGGGCCAACCTTTTTGCAATGCCGCGATCTTTTGATCCATTTTGTCCTTGGTGCTCCTTTGCAGTGTGTGGGGGGTTTGCTAGCTGACGGGGTTTTTATCATGTTATGCGAAACGGTCCATCTTGCATTTCCCCCCCTCAAAACGGGAGTCATCCCGTAGGTAGGCGACTTAAAAGCTTCCGCTTCCGTGGGGGGATTTTTCCTATTTTCAGGAAAATTGGCTGATTTAACTGTAATGCCCCGAGCCAGCCTTTAGCAGCAGGGCAGGAGTAGCTTTGGTTGGTCCAAAAAACGAAGTAAGGTTTATGACATTCCCAAACACAAGTGTCCCCGTAAGATACGGGTGGAATTTTTTAAATGCAAAAGGATGCTAAGCCTTTTTCTGTATTTGGCTGTATTGCGTTGACCCTTTGAGAGATCTTGACATTTTGCAATGGGTCGCTCACTCCCATCAAATGCGGGGGAACGCACCCCCCCACCCCCGACGTTTAAAGCATCGCTAAAACCAATCAGGAACGGATAAAAGGGGCCCAAACACATACCGTAACAGTATTTCCTTCGGGCTCTGGAAGGAATCTTGCTTTCTGCACCCCCTTCCATGTAGAATTTTTCGGTTGGCGATGCGGGGCCGGGTCCCCGGTAAAGCCAAACCTTTTTAGGAACTTTTCCGTAAAATTGTACAGACCCAAAGATCGAAGGCTCGTGCATCGTTGGGCGGGCATCTTGGGGTGACGTCGTCCATTTTTGGTTCCCTTAGAAAACCTCCTTGGAAAACCGGTCCAGATACTCTATGGGGGGGTAAAAAATGCACTTCTCGCGCCCGAAAACAGTCCATTTGCACCCGACGGGAAGTGACCACGGAGATTCCTTAGTGCTCCGCCTTTCATCCGCTTCCCAGTTTCACCAGATATACTGCACCCGGGGAAAGGGTCACTTGTCAGCTGCTCCATTATTTTTAAAAAATATCCTGGTGCAAAAAGAATCCCAAAGGGGAGCGCTTGCAGAGTACCCCTGAGGGTACTTAGTGCGGTTTTCGTTGACTGTCGGGCCCCCACTTGATTTTTATAGCGTCGGCCCAAAATCATCTTGGTAAAGCCGATCCACCTCCCACTTGGCTAAGTCCAGCGAGGCTCGGTGACGTGGGGCCCCAGTGCGGGTTGCGCATGGTAGTCGCCCACACACTCTATCCTGGCTTCACCTCCCCGGGAAAAGCATAGCCTTTCGCCCGGTACCACTGGTTTTTCCCAAGGGCTTAAATTGTACGGTTTTCCCAGACACTCGGGGAATACCTGCTCGTAGGTTGGGCCCAAGTCATTTTGAAAGAAAAGGGACAGCCCTTTGGCTTGCAAAAATGGGCTGGGCTTTTGCTTAAACTAATTTCCCAGTTCGAAGTCTTTAAAATCCCAGTTCGGTTTTAACAATCGGGAAGACTCACACAACCCCCGAAAGCCTTCTGTGTGATTTGTCGGGCTGGGGTCGTTTTAAACTGTGTAGACAGATATTTCCCTCGCTCTCCCGGGGGAAAAACGACCTTGCCCAAAACGGATTCGTTTTTCAGCAATGGCGTCCCTTCCAACCTCCCATTTTGAGATTGGGGACTGAGACACTTGAAGGGGTTTGATGTCCTGTTTGATCGAGCGACTTTGCGTAGTCATGAATCCCAAGACGGCTTTGTGTGTTTGCCGCTGTTCATATCGCACAGTAAAAATTTTGAAAAACGCCTTTTTTTCCAAAGCTGTTCCAATTTTCGGGGATAGGAATTTCCTCTGGTGCCTGGTCCAGCTCCCCCCACACTGTACCCGTATCTGAGGGGAACTTCAGCTTGGGGGGAGGGGCATTCCCATAAAAATTTGGTGGATGAATCACGCTTGGGATTGCTTCACTTCACCATCTTTTCTGCCGCTCTTTTTCATCACACAACTTGAGAGCCCTTTGAACTTGCAAAAGCTGCAAATAGCTCCTTGAACCTGCATAGGTGAGTTTTGTCCCCAGCTTTCCACCGGTAACATTTTAACCCCCCTCCTTACGACTGCGGTGTTTTGGGGAGCGCTTTTTTTCGCGACTGGAAACTTGACAGGGGGTTCGCGTCGGGCGGGGGTTTGTTCCAGCTTGGCGGTACATACACAGTTCCTTGAAACCCTTTTGGCAGCACCTCTACTTCGGTCGCGACCCCGGGGATGGTGGGTGAATTTTCCTTATATCCTTGTTTTAAAAAAAGGGCCTTTAAAACGGCTTCATTTTTAAACAAAAAAAATGAAGGGGGTGCGTAGCCTTTTCGTTTTGGGGTCCCGGATCGGAGAAATCACACGTAGCACGTTTGTGAATACGTGCGGGCCCAAATTTCCGAATAGTTTTACCGGCTTCCGTTGCATGTCATCAAAAACTTAAAACGCTCACGAATGATGAACCGTTTTGGGGCGAACTGGTCTTTTATGAAAGGGGATCATTTTTGAAAAGTTTAGCTCGTTATATCCTTGGGGGGGGTCTGTTGGGCGACAGGTTACCACAAATTATAACAGTGGGGGCTGGTTGGTAGGAAAATTTGCTTTCTTCTCTCACACACTGAATTTGCACCCTAAAGGTTAAAATCCGCCCATAGTCCATCCCCAGCTCAGCAGTTGATAAAAAATGCGTAACTAGGGGTACCGATGTTGGGGCACAACTCCTGTTTATGCTGCTATGGCTTCAATCACGGCTTGCATTTTCTGCTGTTGTTGCGTTGCTCTCCATCTCTGTTGCATCTGCTGTTGTTCTGCTGTGCATAAACTTCAAAATCCCCCTCTCTCCATAGCTGGGTTTACTGTTTGGATCGGAGTCGTTGGAACTGTTACTCTCAACAGTATCCATCCTGTGCCAGAAAATCCCTGTTGATTCTTGCTGAAAGTAAAACTCAAGTTGACGTGCAGGGGGTTTTATGTATGCGTGAAAAGTACAGCAGAGTACCGCAAATAAAACAACACTGCGAATTTAAAATAGGGGAAAAAACACTCTCACTGAATATCCCTGGCGAGTAAATCCAAGTTGTACGTAAGGTTTTTACCCGAGTGCGACCAGATAACTGCTCTGCTCGCCCGAAACCCCATATTTATACATATAGAATGAACTACCCAAGTCTCGAACGAGCCCGGCTGAACACTGAATGAAAAAAACTGATACCGAAAAAGTCCCAGTTAAAGTAACTACCTATAAAGTTAGTAATTGAATACCATACAGTTCCCGTCAGTGTGGACAGAACACTTCACCTGGGAAGCGCGGGAAGGGGGGGGCCTCCCCCAAAATCCACGGCTCCCACGGCGCCCCCACCTCAACATACGAACCCCCCCCCACGTCGCCCACACGGCCGCGCCTTCCACCCCCCTCCAGTGCCTGAGGCCTATTGCTTACGGGAAAACGCGTTACAGGGAGTGATCGGTTTTGTGAAGGGAGTGGACGACTTCTACTGTACGACGAGGCTACCTCACACCCTTCGCCCTATTTAAAATGTCCTGGCCCGGGGTAAGGCCCCCGGGATTATGCTAAACGCCGAAAGCTTTTTTCTCGTACACCGGAGGGGAAACCTTTTTGCGGTACCAGCTCTCCCACGAGGCATCGCACAGACCAAAAAAGTCCCCGGCCCTCAAAAGGCTTACCAACCCCGCTAACCTGCAGCCTCAGGTTTTTCTGGGGCCCCACCAACCGTTGGCAGAGTTCCCCCGCCCCAAATTTCCCCTGCTGCTGCACCCCCTCCGCCGCTGATTACCCCCCAAACGGACCTTTCTGGGATCCTGACCATACCAGCCTTCCAGAGGGGCAAAAGCCTTTTTAGTCCACCGGTCCTCGCCCCCTTTTACCCAGCCCACCCCTTTTCTGCAACGATGCCTCCGACTGTAGGCTCGGGTATGCCCTCTTGCAGGACCACGATGGAGGAGGTTCCACTCGTTTCAGTGGGCTCGCGCTTTCTAACGGCCCCGAAAACCCCCACGCCACCATCGGTTGGTGCTGGCCGTAGTGTGGGCCTGAAAAGTGCAAGTCTACCTCGCCCGGTTTGCGCCTTTTACCCGTCACCGATCACCCCCTCGTCCCTTCCTCAACCATATTCCTTAGACGCATAGAGAAACCCCCGTTTTCAGCGCCTGAAGGAAAATCCCTTTGTTTTCCTTCATGCGTGTGGCGTCAGGTAAAAGGGGCTCTGCATCCCAACCTCTTTCCCAGCCCCCCGTCTGCCATCCGACCAGAGGGGACGTCTCAGACGCTGAAACAGGTCTCTACGCCCGGAAAATGGGAACCCTAGGCTTGGAGTCCCTGGGGGGCACGGCAACTCGAAACGAAGACCCACCCCCAAAGGCGATCTGGCGCCGAGGAAATCCGCCTCGTGGCCCGGGTGATCCCTCCTCACCGAGCTTTTTCGTGTGTGGGAAAGGGTTCCCCCGGACGCTACATCCTTCACAACCCCCGCACCCGTATTGGAAAATACGGGGGACCCGACTTTACCAGGGCCTGTCCCCGTACGGGGGGCCCCGGGGGTTTTCCCCTGCAGCCCTTCGCCGCCGCGTGTTAGCCGCTTTTCATGACGTCACGCGGGCCAAGCTACCAAGCGCCGGGGGAGGCAGGCGTGTATTGGCCCACATGACGCTGACATAATCAACACCGTTCGTGCTGTGAGCCGTGCCAGGGGATGCAGCCGAGTTACAGAAAGCCGTGCTGGTGACGAGAACCCCACCCCGGCCCTTTGAGTCGGTGTCTGCGGACTTTTTCCCCGCTGCGGGAAGCCTTTTTGTGGGTGTCGACCGATGACTCTTGGCTGGCCCGTGGGGTTTTCCCGTGGTTTGGACACACGTCCCCTGCCACCATCCGTCACTTCCGCCCCCCTCTTCCGCGACCCGGGCGTACCTGTACGCCTCGAAAGGGGGGCGGGCCCCCGTTTCATTTTGGAGTTTGCCGGTTCCTGGAGCTTTGGGGGTTTTCCCTCTCTGTGTCGACGCCCCCCTACCCACAGCCAACGGGCCCCGCCGAGATGGCTGTGAAGTCCATCAGCCCCTCATCCTGAAAATGGCCCCCTCGGAAACGGACTGTGATGCTTCACAGAGGGACTCTAAGCTCAGAAACACTCCAAAACCCCACCGGGCGTTCCCAGCCCGATTCTGTTTTACATCCCCCCCGTTTTCCTGTGTGTGTTTTTTTACTCACGCCACGGCCTTCGCGGAAAAGTGGGGCCAGGGGGAGAGCTTGACCCCCCGGGCGCAACGCGTGCCTGTGATGCTATTTCGAGGTATGACGAACATGCTCGACCTCTCCCCCGCTGGGGTTCGACGATAAATCCGCGTACAGGACCCAATCACGAAGCGTTGGGACAGGTGGGCACTGTCTGGGCCTGGCAGGTCCCCAGACCGTTGTCAGGATCCCACGGCCCTTATGGTGGAGAAATCACCTTCCTCCGGCCCAAAACCCCCCATTTTTTTAGAAACCCCCTCCCGGATGGAGCAAGCTGCCTGGTGGACCTTTCCCCCGAAAAAGAGTCGCCTCAAAACTGCTTTACCCCGTCGTTTTTGCGGGTCAAAAACCGGGCGGGCGCTCAAAGGGGGAGGTCGGCTATGACCCCAAGGGGGGAAAGGGGATGTTGGACATTGTATTCGGGGAACATTGCATTTATGTATGTTGGCAAAATCGGGTAACCGGCGTTCCCAAATTCCCTGCCAGTTGGTACCGACGCGCCGTAGGCGTCCGTACCCCGCTGTACTACATTCCTCTGTCCTCCTTGGAATAAGAACTTACAGGATATCTTATATCTATAGTGTTTTGTTCTTCCCCCTCTAACCGCAAGGACCCACGGATACACCTAAAGGATACAGTTATAACCGTCTTCAACTTGTAAATCTGACCATTAGCAGTATTTCTAAGATATTTTGGTACTTTCAACCATTAATTGAGTATGTGGTTAAAATTGTTCTATTCCTATGTATTCTGATTTGTTAAGAATGATGGTATTTTTAAAAATTGTCGGAAATGCCTCATTTTGCAGTTATCTCCCCATTACTCCTGCTTTAGGTGAGGCTACGCAACCAATGTCCTGGTTGGGTTAGTGGTATTATTTTACACACTCTGTGCCTGCTCTCAATTCTAGGTAAAGATGCATTGCGTATGGATTTGGTAGAGTGTAAATTTTAGTTTATGCCACACCCCGAAAGTGCAGAAATAGGTGTAGGGAAAAAATAATAAAGGTCGTAAATGTTTAGGATACTATAGGTTTACTAAATAACATTTCTCTCTCAACTTCACGGGATTTGTGCAGTGCAACTAGTTTAAGTAATCATAAAATAGTTTAGACAGCTTTTCATCCATTATGATTTGCGCCAACATTCTTTGTATTGTAGTCTATTATATGGTCTTTGTATTGTGGTCAATATTGTATTGTATGGTGTAATTGAGGTGATTGCAGGTTGAACAATCTCTTCTGTGAAGAATATTGGCCGATAGAACAAATAAGAAATTGCAAAGAGTTTGTAAAGTTATGACAGTGTATCGGATCATGAAAATCTAATCTTAGTTTTCTTTTCCAGAGCAGCTTGTGATCAAGGCCTTTTAGGTGGTGAAGAAGGCACCAACATGTGAGCCTGGCACATGGTCTTCATCCCAAGATTTTTGTATCTTTAATGAACAGAAGAGGACACCAGTGGCCCGCTGTACAGGACAGCCCCCTGCACATCTGACAGATGGTGGGAATTCTATTATTTATCCGATTTGCTATGAGTTGAGACTTAACACCTCTGGTTGTATAAGTTCTCAGTGGTTTTAGGTAAGCCTGATAATTTTCTGATGCATTTGGGTTACCCTTTTTTCCCTTTAAACCAACCTAACCTAATTTCAGAGATTGATAACTTTCAGGCTCTTTTTTCCTTCTTCTTTCTGTTTAACGTCAGATTTTCCCATAATGTCGTATGAGGTTAGACATCGATGATACTTATCCAATTTTATTGTCGGCTTTCCCATCATTTAGATTTGCAGCATTTTAAATTTTCATGACTTTTCACATATAGTAGCTACATAGTTCATGAATAGTGCGTGAGCAGGATGACAGCTCCCATAAGAGCCATATGATCTTTCCTGTTATAAACTAAACGTTATGGGTAAAATGATATATATATATATATATATATATATATTATATATATAAATATATATGGTTAGGGGCCCGGCTAGAGTGGTGGAGTGCCTGCGGTGGCACTGCCGGGAGGCAGTCGCTGACGGAGGGGATCTACGTGGCCAGTGGGGGTGGAGAGGACGTCTCCTGGCCCATACTTATAGAGATTTAGGATTCGTCCTAGGATTCGTCCTAACCCTGCGTCCTGAGGTTTGGGGAAAGTCTAAACCCGGGCCACACACACACCGGCGCGGCCTGTCCGGCCGACAAAAAGTGGCGGGGCATCGTTCGCCGGACGAGACCCACACACCACACCGCCGCCTCATGAAATGTACAGTACACGTCGACCACCGTGTGAAAAACATAAAATTTGCTGTCCGAAATGACTTGTTGGTGATGGCTGCATGTGCAGCCATATAAAATACCTATATATAATACTCATACTATATATAATACGTCATATATAATACCTATTTATCAAAAATACAATTATAACTGGTACAATTAGTCATTATCTGGCCGAGCGAGGGCGGGCCGCCCCGGAAGGCACCCACACACACGCAGGCGGCAGACCGCGGCGGACGGAATTTCAAGCGTCGACTGTTTTTTCTCCGCGCTGCGACAGTCCCCGCCGATAAAAAACACCCCCACAAAACACCGGCCGCCTCTAGCCACGCCCCTTTTCGTCGCCGGACAGGCCGCGCCGGTGTGTCTGGGGGCCCGGGCTTAAGAGGGCGTTCCTAAGCCGGCCACCACACCGGCGCGGCCTGTCCGGCCGACAAAAAGTGGCGGGGCATCGTTCGCCGGACGAGACCCACACCACACACCGGCCGCCTCATGAAAATATACAGTACAACGTGGGACCACCGTGCTGACAACATGAACCCGCTGTCCGAAAATGACTTGTTGGTGATGGCTGCATGTGCAGCCATATAAAATACCTATATATAATACGTCATACTATATATAATACGTCATATATAATACCTATATATCATAATACAATTATAACTGGTACAATTAGTCATTATCTGGCCGAGCGGGGGCGGGCCGCGCCGGAAGGCACCCACACAAAACGCAGGCGGCAGCCCCGCCCGCCGGGACGGAATTTTCAAGCGCCGACTGATTTTTCATCCGGCCGCTGCGACAGGCCCCGCCGGATGAAAAACCCCCTCACACACACCCCGGCCGCCACTACCCACGCCCCTTTTCGTCGGCGGACAGGCCGCGCCGGTGTGTGTGTCGCCGGCTTAAGACGGCGGCTTAGGACGAAGCGCTAAAGCGCTACATTAGCAAGAGTCTAATTTGGATTTCATAAAATATCACTACTAAGTCATCAGAAAGGGTATAAAAATATCGAAAAACACAAGTTTAAAATATTTCTATGATAATTACTGAAGACTAAAACGAATGAATTCATCTATAAGGATAATTGTCCCAGATATACAACGTTCTGTTAAAAAGACACAAACATTTACATGGTCTTCGCTCTATAAACGAGGAAAGATAATTGTTTTCAGGACGACGGGACGAGACTTCATCCTTGGCCAGCTCTTTCAAGCAAGGAAAAATGTCCAATGTCCAGCGGGGGGGAAATTTTCCGTGCCGATGATCGGCGAAGAGCAAGGCAGATGCTTGACAGGCCTCGCCAACCACATATCGCCGCTTTTCAAAACGAGAGATACGTCAAGGACTACCGGTTATAATGGACGAGGACTTCGCGGTCGTTTTCAAGACACAAGACTATTTTTCCTGGCCTAAAATGGGTGCTTTTCTAATGGAGATAGGGTTATAATGGACGAGAGTTTCGCGGTCGCTTTCAGAGACCCCGACAATTTTTTCTTGGCCTCAATAGGTTGCTTGTTCTAATGAAGTTTTATTTGCGCAAACCCATAAAAAAAGATTAAAAAATGTATACCTTGTTGTTTAAGGTTTTAGGTTAGATTTCATTAAAACCTATATGGTTAGGTTAGGTTTCATTAAAACCCTTACAGTTAGGTTAGGTTTCATTAAAACCTATAAGGTTAGGTTAAGTTCATTTTTTTTTTTTTTTTTTTTTTTTTTTTTTTTTTTTTGCGCAAAAAAAAACTATCTCCATTAGAGCAAGCACCTATTGTAGGCCAAGAAAATAGTCGGTGTCTCTGCAACGACCGCAAAAACTCTCGTCCATTATTACCGGAGATAGTTTTATTTTGCGCAAACCCAGTTTAAACAAAAAAAAAATCGTCACCGAATTTCATGGTACCATTTCCATTAAAAACACTATTTCCATCAAAAAAGCACTAAACTTGGCCGGTAAAGATTTGTCAGAGTCTTTAGGTTTTAATGAAACCTATAATGTTAGGTTAGATATACTTTGTGGTTAAAGGTTAGGGGTAAATCTTAAGAACAAGGCTCCACCCTCCATCTTCTTCTTCTTCTTATAGCCAACAAGCTTGGGGACATGGGGGGAACCGGGGGTTTTTTGGGTGGGGGAGCACACACAAAAGGGAAATATGGCCCCCCAAAAAAATCCCTAAACAGGGGATATTCCCTAGTTCATGAACTTTATCGGGGAAATATTTCCCCATTAATCTATGAAACTAGGGAAATTTCCCAAATTTAGGGTTTTTTTGTGGAGAGCCATTTTTCCCCTTTATGAGTATGCTCTTTTTGTGGGGAGCACACATATAAGGAAATATTTCCCCAAATAAATTCCATGAACTAGGAAAATTTCCCTAGTTTAAGGATTTTTTTTTGGGGGGCCATATTTCCCTTATGTGTGTGCTCCCCCCCCCAAAACCCAGGTTTCCACCATGTCCCCAAGCTTGTTGGACTAAGAAGAAGATAGGAGATTGAGCCTTATTCTAAGATGAAAACCTACAGACCTAACCTAGCACCCCTCTTCGAGCCCCTTGTGCTGTGCACTAACCAACCTAACCTAACCTAACCTGACCTCCCTGCCCTAACCTAACCTAAAGGCCGTGTCACACGGACACTTTTTTCCGGCATCTTTTGGTATTTTTCTACCCAAAAAATGCCCGTAGTGGTGGCAAAAATATGCGTGTTCGTCACACGGCGTTTCGGCTACGAGCATCTTCTACTGGCATCTTCCGGGACCCGCAACCAAAACTAAATAATATAACATTATGGTCGCTGAAAATTTTAAAATCGGCCATGTAGACAAAGTAAGGATCGGCACTCATTAAAAAATAAACAATGTCTTAAAGTAGTAATATAAACGTAGAGCCAACATTTGTGGGCAGCTTAGCGTGGAGACCTTGTTTTTAAGATTTTCCAGGTTAGTTTGGTTTTTATTAAAACCTAAAAAAGGGTTTGGTTAGGTTCATTAAAACCTAAAAAGACCCTGACAAATTTCTCCCGGCCAAGTTTAAGTGCTTTTCTGATGGAGTACGTGTTTTAATGGAAACGGTACCATAAAAATTCGGTGGTGATTTTTTTTGTTTTTTTCTTTGGGGTTTGCGCAAAATAAAACTATCTCCATTAGAAATGCACCTATTGAAGACCAGGAAAAATAGTCGGTGTCTCTGAAACGATCGCGAAATCATCGTCCATTATTACCAAATTGCTGAGTTAGGTTACGTTTAGTTTAGGTTATGTTAAGGTTTTGGTTAGGTTATGTTAAGCTTAGGGTAGATTGGATTAAGGCGTATTTTGTTCATGCCTTTTGGAGTATAATTTTACTCTTTTAAGCTCCGCCCCTGCTTGCCATCACAAAATACGATTGTAGCGCTGCCAAAGCTCTTTCTTTATGTTGCCGAGAGTAAAAGTGTCGTACACTTCATTCCTCTTACAGAGGCTCAAGGATATCGTTAAGGTTGACATTATGAAGGCACAGCAAAGAGTAGTAGCGTGATTGTCTGTATTACACATCGATATCTATTGTTTTGAGCTCTTAGAATGGCCTAGCATTGTTTTCTAACTCTATAGATGGACTTGATATTAAACTGAAATTTTTTAGGGTGCTATGAAAATGTTATTTGAATATCTATTTGCTACACAGCCATTTCACGATGTTCGTCGAGGATGTTTAATGCTATCATGGGCCTGTACGTATGTAGGCTACGTGTACCTACATCTACGTTTCACGAATTATTCTTTGCCCAAACCTAGATGATGCTGGTTGTGATTCATCCCCCAGTGCATCTCCCCGTTTTAAAATCCATGGGCGGGTGTGTGGTGGGCGGGTGTGTGATGGACGTGTGGTTGGGGGGGTGTGTGGTGGCGGATGTATGATGGGCGTGTGGTGGTGGGGTGTGTGGGGCGGATGGTGGTGGGTGGGTGTGTGGTGGGCGGATGTGTGATGGGCGTGTGGTGGGTGGTTTTGTGGTGGGGCGGATGTATGATGGGCGTGTGGTGGGCGGGTGGGTGAGGGGGTGTGGTGGGGTGTGGGTGGTGGGTGGGTGTGTGGTGGGCGGATGGGTGATGGGCGTGTGGTGGGTGGGTGTGTGGGGGGGGGTGATGGGCGTGGGGGTGGGTGGGTTTTGTGGTGGCGGTGGTGGTGGGGGTGGTGGTGGGCGGGTGGGTGGCCTGGGTGGTGGTGGGGGTGTGGTGGCCCGTGGTAAAAGAGAGACCTCCTTACCGTGTTGGCGCTGAATCAGACTGATGAAAATGTTCGTATTCGTGCCCTGCGATAGGTTCTCTAAAAGGCTTTCTTTTTTGTGTGATATAACATATATACCAAATTTATACATTTCTATTGCAAATGTAATATCACTCATGAAAATATTTAAGTATTTGACTATAATATAGCAATAATACCCAGTTTTGGTGCTAAGCCAGCAAGCATCAACGAAAATTGGACACATTGAAAAATTCGAGGGATTGGGAAATTTGTTCCCAGACGTCGCTGGAGAAATTTTAATATTGTGACTTCTTACCCGTTAAGAGTCACCTACTCTCTCCTTACTACTCCTTACCTCTATTAATTAAATACAGTATCCTTTGCATGTCGTGCGCATGTAATGAATGTTGAATTGATGGGGAATTAAGGAAAAGAGAAACATTTACGGGAGGATTTTGATAAGATTTTCTCATGCGCGCGATCTGATTGGCCAGGCTCTTGAAACCACCACCCACCCCACCACTGTATAATTTTACAGGAAACGAGTAAATTCCGCTGCGGGAACGAATCTGCTCAGTTTTCTATGCACGCAAAAGAGTAAAATATAAGTGGGCGGGCTTAAATAAATAAAATTTTACTTCCATGGGCATGGACAAAATACGCCTTAGGTTATGTTGAGTTATTTAGGTTAAAAAAAAATAATTTGATGGTGCGCGATTGTCCGGGTGGTTGGCACGGCCAAATCCTGCGGAATATTTACCGTTTGGTTTAGGTCATCCTCGAGCTGACAATTCTAAACCCGTTTCATAGTGTAGATTTCTTCATTCTGAGTCTTTTAAACCCAATTTCCCCTGGCGCAATTGAATAATAATGCTGATACTTACTACCTATGATCAAGGGTGTCTAGATGAGACACACACAGGAAGCCGTAGTCTATCTTTATTGGAGCGTACAGAGCAGCACGTCTCCGTACTTAGCGAACCCGAGTCTAACTGACGCTGCTCCCCTATGTAGGGATGCCAGCGCTCACCATACATTTTATCCTACAACTTCCCCTCCCCGGGGATTATACGAGGGGCGATGACAATTGCACTTGAATATCAGTGTAACAAAACCACGAAGACAAACCATGATGGCCCGTTACAAAGATAAATATAGACGCATTGCCTATGCTAGATTTACTACACGGGCTAGTACACTCCTCTCATTCTTGTTACATCAACATGTAAAACACACTTTGCCCGCAGTGCTAGTAACTTACATAACGCACACATGTCCTCATAACTTAACGCTAAAACACTCACTCAACATGGTCATATTAACCATCCAGGCCTAGCCACACAGCGGCGAGGCGGGCTGGGCGCGGGAGTGGTGTATCAGCGAGTCTGCCGGGATGGAGGTTGAAAGCGGCATGTGATTCCTGCGGTGATAGTGGCATGCACCTCCGCGACTTGGAGGTAACTGTTTGGGCTGGAATGTGGGCGTGCATCGGCTTGAGGTGCTTGCGTCGTACGTAACAGAAGCCTCACTTACATCAGTTTAATTAGGTTAATTGCCTGTTTCCCTCTCCTCTACACAAACAATACCTGACCTGTCCCAGGTCTTATATAGCTTGATTCTGCATCCAGCACACGCGCTACCAAGGGGTGATGGTGGAGCGAACCTGCCATTTGCGTGATCCTTCACCCACAAGACGGTTTGTGTATGGCTACTGCCGCTCTCGTTCACGCAGTGTGGCGCCCCCAATGTTCGTCCACACCTGTAATTTTTTGCGAGATGCAGGAAACACCTCACGTAGCTGACGGCCCGTTGCAGCTGCGCGGGGACTTTTCAATGTCCGGAGGGGAGTGATTTAGGTACCTGTGCAACAGCGCGAGAAGCAACTTTGTCACTGTAGAGGCTTCGCTCGCTCCTGATGTTACCCCGTCAAGCCTAAATAATCTCTTCGCAGATTTCACTGCAAGCTTCTGCCCGCCCGTTAACTCTGCGGGTAGCGGACCGTGGAAGATGCGAGGAGGGCACAGTTCCTCCCCGCTCTCGAAGAAGGCAGTCATTTTCTTCACTCACTAGATTAGTCCCGGCATCCGTCGATATTTGCCCAGGGCGCGCCCCATCTCGCAAGTAGAGCCTCAGCTGCTCACAATCTTGTTCGCCGGTTGCACACTGGGCAGCTGCGCTACCTCAATCCAGCCAGTTAGCTGTCAGCATAAAGCCACGTATGAAGCACCCGTCCAGCTGAAGGCGTCCACCATGTAATTCCCGTTTATTCGGAGAGATAGGATTGGGATTTCCTATCATACAATTCCCGTGTTTATGTCCGTAAGGCAATTCAATCTTTTTCGTTTCTCGTGCAGTTATACATTCTTCTTTCATTCTCACTTCTATCTTCTTCCCTTACCTTTACTCCCTCCCCCCCGACATTGCCCCGGGTACGAGTCAAATTAGTGGTACACTTATTCGCGATCAGTGATACTAATGGATTCACAGCTTTCATCCTCCCCTCACCCTCCTATCAGATCAAGGAACACTCCTAGATTCTTTCTTTTAATGTCCGTCAAATAGTCACCATAGTGAAAAGCCGATCATAACGATGGATGGATGAGTCCAGTTATTCCGCTAAATTGAAGTCTCCATTTCTATTCAGACTCCCATACCACGCGTCTCAAAAAAAACGCGGTTCGTATGCTTGAAACAAACCCGAATACACACTTTCCCTGGATAGTAAGAGTAAGCAAATATTTAAATTCTTCTATATCAAAGTAACAGAACTTTTTATAGCCGCGCCTTTCAATCATGTATACTTTGTTTTCATTACGTAGAATTAGTCATTGAAAGGTCTGATATCCCTTCAGGAGAGGCCGTTTCAGAGCATTCCGAACATTCCCTTTTTCCCGCCTCTCATCCCAACTTTCGCCTTAGAGTTACCTCTAGGAGCCAGTCCTCTCATTCACTTCACTAAGGTAGAGACCTAAGTACATTCGCTCCTCAATTTCCCCCCCCCCCCTCCTTGTTATGATAATGATCTATATCTATAGTCTCATATATAGGTACGGTTGGTCATTTCACTAACGCATAGGAGCCTTCCCCATCCTTGTAGTGTTTTAACAGAGTCTCGATCTTCAATTCACTACAGACGGACGTCCTCAGTCCGGCCAAAAAATCCCGTCACATGGATTGTTTTAAGTGAAGCGCAAGCAACATTCTTACTCTTTATTCACCCCCCTTATATTTTCCATGTATATTATAAGTATTCAGCGGTATGTTACTCTAAGTGAAGGTAATACTTAGTAGGATTCGTGTGGGAGGTTATGCTCATAAGAGCTTCCCTTCATCAACATGGAAGAAACTTTTTCCTTTATCAAGATGGGAAGAGCTTCCTGTTCAGAGTGTAAAGGTGTTCTTATATCGGATTGAAAAAGCTTTTCCATGGGGTTAGGATGAGAGCTTTCTTAATGCTGGATTAGAAATTATATGTTTTTGTCTGTGTCGCAAACAAGAGACATAATCTTCATTGAGAATAAATAGGAGATGATGTTTCAATATAAGTTTCGTGTGTTTATTGCAAAAAAACACCAGGTGATTAATTCGGTGTTAGGACCAGTAATTCCCACACACTTTCCAAGGAGTCGCTTACTCAGTATAATATCCACGTCATCCATCACGACTACAAGATAATCTAATGATAGTATATAGCTATTCAACACGCCCAGGAAGTAAAACCCATTGACTACTAATGCCTGATGCATGTGGCAGCACTTCCCCTTACCCCTTACACATACACCTTTCCCCTTAACCCCTACCCAGCACCCCTTTTACCCTTAAGTTCATTCCCATTTCAGTACATCTCTCCCGCACGAGAATGTGTCACACTATGCAATGTGAAGTCTAAGCAAGTTTCATTCTCAATTCAAGTTTAAATCAGGAAAATCCTAACCAAATTAATTTCATTCACAATAACAAAGGCACCAAGGTATTAAACTTCTTCTAGGAAAATCCGTGGCCACACACCTGTCTGCTGGAAGGGATACTGCGGGTAGGCGTGAGACAGACGGCTCAGGAAAATCCTAACCAAATTAAATTTTCATTCCAATTAACAAAAGGCACCAGGTATACCTTCTTCATAGGGAAATTCCTGGCAACCACACTGTCTGCTGGAAGGGATACTCGGGGCTGGCGTGAGGATCACCTGGCTCAAGGGTGGCTGTGATGGTGGCGTATCGTTACAGGTGTCCAGGAGGACCGTGGTGCTGCAACATCCCCTAGCCAGACTGCCAGTACACAAACCCGTCTACCTGTCCCTGTCTGAGCATGGAATCCAGGCCTTGGTGGCCTTGCAATGCAGGTTTGCCTGCCACTTGATGGCGCAGCTGCTCCTCAGGGATACCAAACGCAACGTGCCCCTATGGTCATATACTTAGGTCACCAGCCACGTGACAGCCACCGACCATCCTATCCCTGACACCGTAGAATGGCCGCAGGCATTCAAGTCTCCCGCGCTCTGTGGGGATGCAGTTTCCGCTTGCCAGCACTCTTACCTGACCACCAACAACTGGTATGGCCGGGTCCTGGCTGTGATGCCTGAAGGACCACTCCCTCATCCAGGTGAGGCCTCGTTAAAGTTCAGGGCTGACACGGTGGCTGCAGCCTTGCCTCCTGCCAGTTTCCCTCCCCTGCTCTTCATCCTGTCCGATCGGGTGGCGCTTTGAGTGTCAGTATCTCGAGAGGAAGTCCGGCTGGCACAATTCCTTCTACCGGGCAGTTAGCGGATGTGAAGCGGTACTGAATCGTCTTCCTTCCTTCGGCGGAAGAGGCCGGGGTTCACTATAGATCCATGAGTGCTCGATCACGCCAGAAGCTTTAACCCGGGGGCGGTGGTCAGTCACTCCAGGGTCAGATTAGGGGGCAGCCCCAACAAGAATAGGAATGAGAGCCTTGCGGAGACACCAAGCCCGGCGAGGCTTCGCTTCCACATGGCGTATCCCGCCTTCAGCAGCGGTTAGTGACGCTGCCACAGCATGCCCAGGCGCCAGCCGGTCTTTGCAGCAGAATGGTACTTCCACAGATGAACGTACGGCATTGCTGCTGGAGGATGACAAAGCCAGTCCCAGCTTGCTCCAGTCAGTAATAACAGCAGTGGTCCTGGTGGATCATAGTAAGCCAAGCCCGGTCCTTGGCCAACTGACATTCGTTGGCCTTTCGCTGCTCGAGCTTTTCTGCGCAGCTGCTCGTCCCAGTACCCTTTCTTGCCGTGGGCTCTTGAGGATGGTCGCGGAACGGCTCCATAATACGGGCTGTTGCAAGAAGGGCGCCAGCTGGTTCCGAATCCGTACACGATCTCACGTCAGTGAGGAGGTGTGTTCTGGCATGGAGAAGCTCCTTTTATGGCCGCTAGCATCATCTTGCAGGCCTGTAGTGCCCACTCGAGGTGGAAGCCACGAACTCGGCCTCGCGACGGCAGAACTGAACTTCTTCTGGCTTGAAGTGGATGCCCTTCCTGGCGCCACAGCTCAAGGAGTCAAACGTGTGCCAGAATGACCTCCTCGATGGCAGGTATCATAGAGCAGGGTGTCGTCAATGACATTTGTGCTTCCGGGAGAAAATCCTTGGTTGGCGTCCCTCGAATCTCTTCGTGTATGCATCTGTTGCGCGAGCACTGCCCCATGGGTTGTTCTAACAGTACTGATTAGCGACCTCACGGGTATGCCGTTGTCAGGTGCCTGCTTTCCTTCATCAAGCTCGACTTGGTGGATCCCCAGTGAGCGTCCATCACCGTCTTGTAGTAAGTGTGGGGGGATGTCTGACACCATGGTCGAAGGGCGCCGGCGTGTGGTGTGTTTCACGTCGGCACCAGCTTTTACTTCTGGAAGCCTACCGTACCTGCGCGGCTTGGCCTGGACTTTTTTCGCCACCACCACCATGCGCGCACTACCAACTCCGTCGCCTTCAAACTCGCGGGATGGGCGACTCACGCCTCCCTTTTAACATCATCGTCGAGCTGTTGCTTAACCTCGAGCCCTCCATGCTTGGGGACGCGAAGCCAGGGTGTACAGACGTGGGAACTGCGCGTCCCCTCCAGTAGGTGTAATGTGATGCGGCGCGCCTTCCATGACAGGTAGTGGTTCCTGTCAGTGTTGAATGTTGGTCGACGAGAAACTGCTCTCAGCAACCATCTCCTCTAGCCGCGGACGTTTCCATCCTCCAGTCAGCGGCAGCGGCAGCGAGGAGGTCTGGCCGGGGGGCTGCCGGGAACATCTTCGTTATCTCCGCAGCAGGCAACCTGTCGGCGGTGGTGTGTGGGAAGTCGCTGGTGTACCAGCCCCAACTCTTACGGCGGTGCACGAGAGATAAAGCGCTCCACGGACTTGCAAAGTGCACCTTCTCAAGTGGTTGAGCCCCTGGGTGCTGATGTTGCAGGGCGACGCTCCAAGGCAAGGCCAGCGTGTATCCTTGCCAGGTCTCTGAGGCCTAGCCCGACGCTGTAACCCTCGCAGGCCCCCGGAGAACAACGAGCGGTGCTATAAAGTGGCTGGCCACCACGACACACCTGGCTCCGTGTGTCGCCACCGCTGTGGTGGTACACGTCTGACCACCCCTGCGGTGCTAACTGACGCCTGCAAAGTGGCTCTGGCGTACCTGCGGCGCCGACCGTCACACTGTTTACAGAGCCTTGCCAACTCCCGCTCCTGTAGCTCTTGCCGCCTCGCTCTTGGAAGTGCCCCAGGCTTCCCGCATGCATCACGGTGCATGCTGAGCGGGGGCAGGACGCTCTATCGGAGGCTGCTTATACCCAACCAGCGACACTACTTGTGGTTGGTAATTTGGATATTGTGGCGCGAAGCGGCAAACCACAAGCTGGCGGGAGGCGAAGTCATCACGCTGACGTCATCAGGCGTGACGTCAGCGCCCGCCATCTCACATCGCGCGAATTTTTCCCGCCGTGCATGGAGTTATCGTCCCGCCGGCCGGCCTCAAAACGCAACACAGAAGGCCCTAAGGCTCTCCACATCAATCAAAATGTATTGCACGTCGAAACAATTCCTGTTTCAGGGCTGCAGTTCCCACCTATACCTACCCATCACCTTACGCAGAGCATATACTCTGAGATGTTTACACTCGCATTGGTACACTGGAACTCACAATCCATGGCGCGCTGGGCACACCGCACAAAGAAAATCCACTGACAGGCTACGATGCCTGACAAACACTGAAGACGTCAGAACCGCGCACTGCTGATTCGATGCACGCAACACGATTCTTACCCGATGGCGTCCAGAGCGGCCCTTCGTAGGCATGGCCTGCCACTGACCTGTGGTGAACTGCGTCCAGGGCCTCGAATGCAGTCGCAACACACCATGCGAATGTGGCGCACGGCTTCTTGATCCGGCCATCTTGATCGGGACAGCCTGCCTCCACCGACCGCCGCCACGTTTCTAAAGCCCTTGCCCGAAACATTTCCCTCTCACATTTCTACCGTACGTCGGCCCCGGCAGGAGTCTTCCTGAGGGCCGCTGGCCAGCGCATAGACAACGACGCCAGGCTGGCTTGTACAGTGAATGCGATGGTTTCTTGTTGTGCCAGGGAGTTGACTGAGCCTGGTGTCGAGGGACCGAGGACTAACAGTCGGGGCTTGCCAGGCTTGGCGGCTGTCGCAGAGAGGTTAGACCAGGCGCTGGTGGGAACGGTAATCCTACTCCTATGCGCCATGATCAAGGGGGTGTCCTAGGATGAGAGACACACACCAGGAAGCCCGTATTCTATCTTTATTGGATCGTACAGAGCACACGTCTCCGTCTTAGCGAACCGAGTCTACTGACGCTGCTGCCCCTATGTAGGTGAATGCCTAGCGCTCACGCATAAGTATATCCGACAACCTAGAAATCAGTTTCTTTCAACAAAAATGTTAAGTTAGGTTATGAGGTGGGGTTTGGTATATATACAGATGATCAAGAACAATAAGAAAATTAGCACGACTACGGCAGTGGGAAGAAAATAGAGGGGTAATTCGGGAGGAGAGTTTCACGTATTCGTTTTCAGAGACACCAACTCTTTTTTCATTGGCCTACAATCGGTGCTTTGTTCTAATGGTGCTAGTTTTATTTGGCGCAAACCACAAAAAAAATGAAAAAAAAAAATTAACCTAACCTAACCTTATGTTTTAATGAAAACCTAAACCTAACCTAACCTAACCTAACCTAACCTAAAGGCCTCTTCCATTTGCGACATTTCAGGAACCAGTTCACGGAACCAAGAATTCAGGTTTTCCATTTTGCGCCACGAGAAAACCTGGTCCGAGCACGCGCGGTAGTGACATCAGCAAACCTTGACTTTTCTCTACCCACATGGGGAGTGGGTTAGCCTGGGTAGAGTTTTCAGTTCATACAAACACTGCTGCCTTGGTCCTATTTCTCTTATCGTAAAGGGGTTTTTTCCGCATGCACGGGTCTGCAGAGGGATGTCAGACAGGCCTACAGGGCACTGGTGGAGGAAACGTCCCGCGATCTTAACTTGATATGATCCCTTCACATCATAGTGAGTTACCACTTTTTAATGTCCCCCCCCTCTCTCTCTCTCTCTCATCTAGCTCTCTTTCTCTCCTTTTCTCTCCTTCTCTCTCTCATCTCATCCTTCCTTTCCACTCTCTCTCTCTCTCTCTCTCTCTTCTCTACTCCGCTCTCTCTTCCTCTCTCTCTCTCCTCGTCTCTTCGTCTCTCCTCCTCTCTCTCTCTCTCTCTCTCTCTCTCTCTCTCTCCCCCCCCCCTTCCTCTTGCCTCGCCAGCTGAAGTTGTTTTAAACAAAAAACCGGGGTTTTTTGCGTTCCTTTGTGACACCGCGAACCCATAAGCCAGGAATTGAACCAACCCTGAACTGAAGAACTAGTTCCTGGAACTTGGGCCACAATGGAAGAGGCCTTAACCACCTGACCTAACCGCACCTAACCTAACCTAACCTTACATGTTTTAAAGAAACCACTAACCTTTTACCACAAAATATACATTTTGTTTTTTTTTTTTTTTTGGTTTGCGCAAATAAAACAGGCACCATTAGCAATCAAGCACCTATTGTAGGCCAAGAAAAGTACTTGGTGGTCTCTGAAAACGAACGTGAAACTCGCCTCAATCTTACCAAATAAGCTATATGGATATTGTTCCATGCTTATAAATCACGACTTTTCCAATTTTAAAAAAATAGTTTTTTAGTGAGCCTATTCTAATCGCTTTATTCTCACAGATACCATGCTTCATCACCAGTTTGGGTGGAGGATGCACTTCAAGCTGTATCACGATACAATGATATCAAGGCAGGAGGAACATGCCACCTCAAAGGGTGAATAATAACACACTCGGGGTGACTTTGAGTCCATGCACTGATCGCCGTAATTTTTGTCGAGTGTTGCTTGATATGACTCTCCCACTAGCTGTCACATAATAATCCCTTCTCTCCAAGCGAGTCCGCTTGATAGTTATGTTATCAACAAAGTTTTCGTTCAGTACATCTCTCCTGTCACGAAAAGTTCTCAGGAGTGGGTGGATGCACTCCATGTTTCGTCTTAGGACGGTCTTAGGCGCCGCCCTCCTGCTCTCTAGGACCACTTCACAACCTTCTGTCCCTAGCCAAACATTCCATTAGGACGAGTCTTAGCGCTTTAGGATGCGCTCATAAATTATTTAGGACGCCGCGCGCATATTTAAGACTCGAGCGAGTCTAAGCGAATCCTAATCTCTATAGTATGGGTCCTGTAGTATGGGCTAACGTAGGGAGCCCTGTTTGTGCCACTGTGGGGTAAGGCGACGTAACGTCTACCTGTGGACTTGTGGTGCGCCTGTAGTGCAGCAGAATAGTCCATAACAATTGTGAAAATTGATGACTAAAACATGAAATTTTTACCAGTGTTAGTACATACCCATAAAGGTTCATTTTTCAATCGGAAGGTAAAGTCAGATTTACCTCTTGGAGTATAGGTGAAGGTCAATGACCTCAATTACATTGAAATTGCCATTTTTCACGATTCTGTGCGTTTGTCTGTTTTGGGATCATTAAAAGGTATTTTCCATGTTTGGTCCCTTTATCTTCTGTGAGCGCCTATTTATACATAATTCACTGAATGCAACTCATGACGGAAGCAAGTGCTTTAACTGAGGTCATGACCTCAGCAAACAATTTATTATTGAAATCCCATTTAGGTTATTGTGGTGTCCAGAACAGCTTGCATGAAATCGTTTCGTAAGAATCATCTGTGCAACCTTAATTTTCAATGTGCAACTGAACATAGTCTTCTGAGCTTAAGTACAGTAGGTCCAGTTTACCTCAACACATGTATATACATACCGGTGCATGTAATACACACACATTATCCATATAGACTCGCTTAAATATAAAGGTGTCTGATTCACCTACAGCTCCCTAACATGCACATAATGCATTGCACGTGAGTGCAGGGCCTTGGTGCACTTTGTTACAGCGGGCCGTTACATCTCTTATGCAGCCGCGTGATCAGTTCGTGCAAGAATGTTGATGCTCTGGCAGTGTGCGTCCAAAGAGGCTGCCACCCAGAGGCCTCCTTTGTCCAGCCCCAGTCGATTGGATTGGTTAACGGGTCTGATTCAGGACGCAGGTTTGGTTCCAGTCATTGCGCTGGAGAGGATTCACGCTTGATGTGCTGCTGGAGTGGTTGCCTGCGTTTGGGGGAATGTTTTCTGAGCCTAGACTTTGTGTGCGAAGAGCTGTTTCCTAGCAGCGTTTCACTTCCTTGTCACTGGTGCGGTCATACTGCCCACAACGAAGCGCTCCACAGTGACATTGAACTCCTCACTCACATCACTTGGCATGCGTAAGAGTTTCTTCAAAGGGCTCCGGTCAGTCACCTGTGGGAACACTTTCCAAGTCTCCCAGGCAGTCTTCTTCCCTCTGGCCAGCGAAGAAGACACAGTGTCGCACCCTGTGAGGGCATGGAAGATGGGGAGAGTAGCACATTGTCTTGGGTTCATTGGCGGCAGCCATTGGTTGAACATCTATGTACCGGGAAGCTGGATCCAGTACCAAGAGCTATCCACAGCTCGTCAGGACTGATGTTTGTTGAAGAAGCCCACGCAATTACCACAACATCAGTAATCCAACAGGTGCGTATGGCCACCTTTCTGATCCCCTTCTGCACAGCATCTTGGCCACATGTAGAAGCAGGCGAGTGCCGCCTCCTCGTGTGAACATGGGGCTAGCTGGTCAAGTCGGACTCGGCAGGAGAGCACAGGGCCCCATACTTATAAAAGATTTAGGTTTCGTCTTCGACCTCTCTCGAGTCTTAAATATGGCGGCCGGCGTCCTAAATCACTTTCGAGCAACATCCTAGAATCGCTAAAACTCGTCGCTAATTTCGAGTTTTGGCTAGACCGGTTGTGAGGTGTCCTAGCGAGCAGGGCGGGTGGCTTAAACTCGTCCTAATACGTACCATGGAGTGCTCTATTCCCACTCCTGAGAACTTTTTCGTGATAGGATAGTTAGGGCCTACTGGGACGAACTTGTTGATGACATAACTATCAAGTCGATACCGCTATGACCGACAAGGGATTATATCTGTGACAGACTAGTGGGAAATGTATATCACGCAGCACTGAACAACATAGCGGGCGATCAGTGCATGACAAGTCACGAGTGTTTTATTATCACGTCCTTGCGTTAGTCAGTTCCTCCTGCCTTGATCCTGTAATCGGATACCGATTGCAGTTCATCCCACCAACTGTTGATGAAGAATGGTATCATGTTGAAATAAAAGCGCTTTAGGAGTAGTCTCACTATAAATAAAAATTTTAAAAAATTGAATAAGTCGTGATTTATAAGCATGGAACAATATCCATATAACTACAATTTTCCTCTTCCACTGCCGTAAGTATTGATCATTTTCTTATTTGTTCTTGATACTCATCTGTTTAACTATACTCAAACCCACCTCTAGCCTGAACCTTAACAGTTTTTTGTTGAAAGAAATAGATCTAGTATATATATGGTCAACATTATTATCAATTGCGCCATGGGAGCAATTGGGTTTTAAAAGACCAGATGAAGATAATCTATCACTATGGAGGAACAGGTATAGGAATTCTCAAGCTTCGAGGATTGACCTAAACCAAACGGTCAATAATTACACATCTACCAGGAGTTGCGCGTGCCTAAACACACCGGACAATCGCGCACCTCAAATTTTTCTTTTTTTTTTTTTTTTGTTTTTTTTAAAACCGTAAATAACTCAACATAAACTAATCCAAATCTACCCGATAGTTAACATACCTAAACTCAAAACCTACATACCTAAATCTAAACCCTAAACCTAAACTAAACGTACCTAACTCAGCAATTTGGTAGAATGGACGATGACTTCGGGTTGTTTTCCGAGAACACCGACTATTTTTCCCTGTCTTCAATAGGTGCATTTCTAATGGAATATAAGTTTGAATTTTGACGCTGCAACCCCACAAGTTAAAAAAAAAAACAAAATCATCACCGAATTTTTAGGGTACCGTTTCCATTAAAACACTGTATCTCCATCGAAAAAGCACGTAAAACTTGGCCGGGAGAAATTAGTCCGGTCCTTATAGGTTTTAATGAACCTCAAACCTATAACCGTTTTCAGGTTTTTTAAATGTATACCATAACTAACCTGGAAACTCTAAAACAGGTCTCTCACGCATAAGCTGAGACACAAATTGTTGGCTCTACGAATTATATTTACTGTCTTTAAGACTTCTGTTTATTTTTTACTATACTGCCGATCCTTACTTTTCTATCATGTCCGATATTAATTTTGCAGCGATCATAATGTTATTTATTTATCGTGTTCTGTGTTTTGGTGTTTGCGGGTCCCGGAAGATGCCGTATTAAGATGCTTGGACTCGTAGCCGAAACGTCGTGTGACGAACACGCATATTTTTGCCACCACTACGGGCTTTTTTGGTAGCAAAATACCAAAAGCTGCTCGAAAAGTGTCTGTGTGACATACGGCCTTTAGGTAAGGTTAAGGGCTAGGTCAGGTTTAGGGTTAGGTAGGTTAAGATTAGGTTAGGTTAGTGCACAGCACAAGGCGCTCAAAAGAGGGGTGCTAGCTAGGTCTGTAAGTTTTGTCATCTGTAGAATATAGCTCAATCTATATCATCTTTCTTCATGGCCAACAAGCTTGGGGACAGTTTCGCCGGTTCGCGTGTAAACCTGGTTTTGGTGTGGGGGAGCCACAAATAAGCGGAAATATGGCCCCCCACAAAAACAAATCCTTAAACTAGGAAATTTTCCTAGTTCATAGGCCTTTTAATCGGCGGAATTGTCCCTTATATGTGTGCCTCCCCCACAGAAGAGCACACTCATAAGGGAAATATGGGCCCCACTAAAAATCCCTAACTAGGCGAAATTTTCCCTAGTACATAGCTTACTCGGGGTATATATTTCCGCCGATAAAAGTTCATGAACTCGGGATATCCCCTAGTTTAGGGATTTTTTTGTGGGGGGCCATATTTGCCCTTACGTGTGTGCTCCCCCACCCAAAAAACCCTGTTTCCCACCAGTCCAAGCTTGTTTGCTATCAGCAAAGAAGAAGATAGAGGGTGGAGCTTTGTTCTTAGAATTTACCCCTAACTTAACCATAAAGTATATCTACCTAAACATTATAGGTTTCATTAAACCTATAAGAACTCTGCCAAATCTTTTCCCCGGCAAAGTTTTAGTGGCTTTTTCTGATGGAGATATGTTTTAATGGAAATGGTACCATAATAGTCGTGTGTAATTTTTTTATTTTTTTTAAACATGCGGGATTGCGCAAATAACTATCTCCGGTATAATGTGCGAGCAGGTTTCGCGGTCGCTTACAGTGAGACTATCCCGACTTATTTTTTCTTGGCCTACAATAGCTGCTTGCTCTAACTGATGATAGTTTTATTTTTTGCGAAAAAAAAAAAGAAAAAAAAAAATAATGAAAAAAAATTAAACCTAAGCTAACACCATCATAGGTTTTACTGAAACCTAACCTACCTTAAACCACGAATATAAATTTCTTTTCTTTCTTGTTGGGGGGGTCTTGCGCAAAATTAAAAGTTCATTAGAAACAGCACCTATTTGAGGACAGAACAAATAGTCGGTGTCTCTAAACGACGCGAAACTCTCGTCCATTATATACCCCTATCATCCCATAGAAAAAGCACCTATTGTAGGCAGGAAAAAAATCATTCGGTGTCTTTTGAAACGACCACGAAGTCCTCGTCCATTATACCGGTAGGCCCCTTGGACGTATCTCTCGCTATTGAAGGGGCGCGGCGATCATGCATGTGGTTGGCGATGGCCTGTCAGGCATCTGCCCTTGCTTCTTCGCCCGATCATCTCGGCATGGAAACAATTCACCTCCCCTGCACGACATAAGACCTATTTTTGTCCTTGCTTGAAAGAGCTGGCTCCCAAGGAATGAAAGTTTGTCTGAAAAATATTATCTTTTCTCGTCGATACGAGCGAAGACATGTCCATGTTTATGTGTCCTTTTGGAACGAACGTTGCATATGTCTGGTACAATTATTCTTATAGATTAATTCCCTTCGTTTTGTATGTCTTCAGCAATTATCATAGAAATATTAATCTTGTTGTTTTTCGATATTTTTATTCCCTTTCTGATGATTCTATAGTAGTGATATTTTCCATGAAATCCATGGACATCTTGCTAAATGAGCGCCTCAGCGCTTTCGTCCTAAGCCGACCGTCTTAAGCCGGTATTACACGGCACATTTTCTGCTTAGCGGCTATTACACGGCACTATTCCTGCTCAAGTGGCAGATTTCACTGAGTCAGTTTTGAGGATTTTGCTCAATGACATCCTGTTTGGTTGAGGGCAAAAAAAGGAACTACTTCGGAAGCTATTTTTTGCTCGTCATTTGAGTGAGCAAAAACGTTTTCCTGTTATAAAGAACCGAAATTAGTGATGACTATATTATTATTGCAATATCTTTTCTTCTAAACTCTCAAGAAGACATCACATGCTGCTGATTGGAAAGACGAGATGGAAATCTACTGATATGACTTAGTTCAGCACGACAGTCCTACAGTCTGGAACATATATAACCCTTTATTTGTTAAAATACCTTACAAAAGAAAACATGCACCCTCATGCCTGAGAGCGTGACCTTCTAAGGTCATTTATTTACGGGTGATAACACAGGCGACAGGTGTGTTGCGAGGCCGTCAGCGTGTGTAGATGACAGGTGTGGTGGTATATGGTAAGCGAAGAGGCTAAGGTGGCGTGTTAGCACCCGAGTGTGTGTGTCCTGACCTAAAGAAGCGAACGCGTAGTTCCGTCCCTATAACGCGTCAGCCCCGTACCGCCACGGCCACGGGTACGAGCGCGTGGTACCAGTGGTCCATAGAACTACTCACGGGATTACTGAAGTTTTACAATGATCAACAGCCTTTGGCCTATCAACAAAACTATTCTTAGTTTGGTATATTGAAATTGAAAGTAGTTATTTTCGTACGACTGATTTTGAGTATTTTCGTACTACCCTGGTGTCCATTTCGTTACTCTAGTAGTCATTTCAACTGCTGCGCTGAGTGTAACGAAACGCCTGAGGGTTTCATATAGACTACGAAAACACTTTTGGTATAATGGCGAGAGTTTCGCGTCGTTTTCAGAGACACCAACTATTTTTGGTAAACTTTGGAGAAGTCCTTCACCCCTATCGTTTTGTTCTTCCCCCTATAGCCAACAATCCTTGGTAACTGGCGGAGATACGGGGTTTTTGGTGGGGGGAAGCAAATACTAAGTGATTTATGGCTCACAAACAAAATCAGCAAAGTCCACTATACTTAAAAATCAACCTAACCTAACCTTAACCACAAAGTATACCTACCTAACCTTAACCACAAAGCTATCCCTAACCTACCTAACCTTACCACAAAGTATACCTAACCTCACCTAACTTACCACAAAGTGATACTCTAACCTAACTAACCTTAACCACAAAGTATACCTAAACCTAACCTTAACCACAAAATCTACTAACCTAACCTTAACCACAAAGTATACCTAACCTCCACCTTAACCCCAAAGTATACATAACCTAACCTAACCTAACCTTAACCCCAAAAGTATACTAACCTAACCTAACCTAACTCTTAACCACAAAGTAATAACCTACCTTACCACAAGTTACCTACCTAACCTAACTTAACCACAAAGTAGTACCTGAACCTAACCAACCTAACGCTTAACCAAAAGTATACCTAATAACCTAACCTACTTACTCACAAAGTATACCTACCTTAACCACAAAGTATACCTAACGATACTAACCCTACCTTAAACCACAAAGGGATACCTAACCTAACTGGACTTAGGAATTTTTTGGGGGGGAGGCACCTCATATTCATAGCGGCCGTGTGGGTTAACCAAGCTGAGCGCACTCTGGAACCTTTACAGTATGAAGTCAATAAGGCAATACAATACAGTTGCGGTAGTTTCATTTCAGTCAAAGCCGGAAGGATAGTTCCAATTATTTCCCTATTTTGTTTTTGGCCTACAATAGGTGCTGGTTCTAATGGAGAGTTTTATTTTGCGCAACCCCGCCCCCCCCCCCCCCAAAAAAAAAAAATGTAACTGAAACCTAACCTAACCTTATAGGTTTAAATGAAACTTTAACCTAACCTTAAAGGTTTTAATGAAACCTAGCCCTAACATTAAAGGTTTTAATGAAGACCTAACCTAACCTTATAGGTTGTAAGAAACCTAACCTAACTTAACCCAAGTATCCTTTTTTTTTTTTTTTTGTTTTTTTTTTTTTTTTTTTTTTTTTTTTTTTTATGCGCAAAATAAAGCTATCCCTTACAACAGCACGCGATTAGTAGGAAGCGCTATGATCATTGTATCATTACCGCACATCAGGTCTAGTATTCATTTTGCTTCATCAAAAACACAGATCACCGGGGGTGTAATAGTTTCGTTTAGGCAGCTCAGTGAAATCTGCTCATTGAGGCGCTGCTCACGTGAGCAGAAAAGAGCCGTTGTAATAGCGCCTTTAGTAGAGCATCTGCTCACTTATGCAATTTCACTGATCTGCTCAACGAAACCTATTTTACACTGTGATCTTGTTTATGTGAGCAAAATGCATACAGACCTGAGTGCGGTTATGATACAAATGACATAGCGCTTCCTAAATAAGCGGTGGCTTGTTGTAATGGAGATAGCTTTTATTTTGCGCAAAAAACAAAAACAAAACAAAAAGTAATACTTTGTGGTTAAAGCTGTAGGTAGGTTCATTACAACCTATAAGGTTGGTTAGGTTTTCATTAAAACCTTTAAGGTTAGGTTAGGTTTCATTAAAACCTTTAAAGTAATCGTCCCAGACCCTTTCATCCATTCCGGATTTAAATGCAATCAAATCATAGCCGTAACGAGTATATCAACAATACGTTCGTCACTTTTTGTAATCCAGTCAGCCGTTTTTAAATAATCCGCAATCAAAATCTGCAATTACCCGAGTTTTTCAAAACGCTCTCAAGGTTTGCAGACGCTCAGAGGCTCATGCTCGGTGACGCAGCATCAAGGAGCTCATCTTCCCGGGCGCTTTGATCAGAGAGGCCCGTAAACACAGAGATAAATATAGTCTTGAAGATATTTGAGGTTTCTGAAGTTTTTTTTTGCTTATGCCACATACATGCACCCCTTTATGCTTTACTGTGCCCCAAACCCAAATATGGGCGTGTATCCCCCTAACACCCCCACCCCTTTCCCGTGTGCAAACTTTTCTCGAAAGGCAAGCTGTCTTGCTGCACCAGAAAGACAGCGTCCCTTTTTCGAGAAAATTTTTGCACCGGAAAAGGATGGCTTTGTTAGGGGATACAGCTATAGTGGTTTTGGGGGCGGCAGTTGTGTTGAGAAACGGTGGTGGAGGGTAACAGCGTACACTCCCAAAGGTAGGACTCCAACCCCTACCAAAACCAGGTGGCCCTTTTGCCCGGGACCCAGGATAGCAGAGCGGTGGGGACCACGACTGTGAGGCTTTTCCCCTTAACAAGATCAAGTAAGCCTTCACCTCACCTGGTGGTGGAGAACCTGTGGTTGTGGCTGTCACACTTTCTGCCTTCCCGCCCCCATATTTTCCAACTTATGCTGTAGTTAATGCTAGTATGGGTTTCGAGTAAAGATGTTTGACTGTAGCTCCAAAAATAACCCTGGATTTTTTCGAAAGTACTTCATGTGATTCCACACACACAAAGGTTTTTAAACCTTTTTTACCCAAACCCTGTTTTTGGGGAAGTGCCAGGTCCTCCTGCTGAACCTCAGGCTCTGCTAACACCGTTTATCCCCCTCATACTCGGGCTCAAACATATAGGATCCCAGACAATCTGAGGTTCGTTTTTCCCCATAGTATACGCGACCGCGATTTCTTTCGGTGTCGAGAGCATCGTACTCTAGATCTGTCACAGGACAGATTACTGTCTGACACCCAAGTACAATCGTCATCATAAAATTGGCCCGACAGGTGCAGAAGAGTGTCTGCGGCGTCCCTTTTTTGACCATCAATAAAACCAGTCGTAGCCCCGTTTAGGAAGATTTTTTTTTTTGCGCGCTTTTTTCAAAAAATCGTGTTTTTACGGGAAAAGAGGGCCCGGAAATAAAATTTTTTTGGGATTAGGTGTTTTTAATGTAATTTAAATAATTCGGCAAAAAAAAATTTGGGGCTGGGCGATTTCTTTAACCAAAAATTGTCTTTTTTTTTGGGGGGGGGTTTGTGCAAAATAAAACTAGCACCATTAGAACAAGAAACCCATTGTAGGCCAAGAAAAAGTAGTTGTGTCTCTGAAAAAGAACGTGAAAAAACCCCTCCATTATAACATACTTTTAAATAAAAGAAAAAAAACCAAAGATAAACCCCTAAAAAAATGGGGTGTAGCAGTCGCACATAAGTTTTTTCGGACACCTAGATTTGTACACCAAAAAGTTGTTCATAGTCTATATAAAACCCTAGTCGTTTTTGACACTCAGCTCGAGTTTAATTTTTAAAAGGACGAAACGACACCAGGAAGTACGAAAAAACTCGAAATCAGGTACGGGAAAAACTAACAAAAACCGGGTACGAAACATCTTTTGGGACGAAA
>JACEEZ010024100.1:0-10126 GCA_016584305.1 Chionoecetes opilio
AAAACCCCCCCAATTTTTCTTCCAAAAAATTATTACTGCAAAAAAAACAAAAACCAAAAAAACCCAACAAAAAACCAAATTTTCTTATAAAAAAAACTCCAAAAAATCCCTCTTCTTCTAAAATTTTTTTTTTTTTGAACATTCTAGGATTTTTCCCTTTACTAAAAATCTGAATGGAAATTCCATTTCATTCTTGCTAAAACAGCTAAAAAGTTAGGTGTTCTGTGGTGTTGCCCCTTTTTTTTTTCTCCCCCCCCGTTGTTTGCTCTCTACAGGGGCCATCCGCCCCGTATGGAGTATTCTCCATGTTTTTGTGAGGATCCACTTATACAGCTGCCCCTAAACAGGTTGAGTCAAAAGTCATCGTCTCATCAACTCCCCCCTTGGCTGACTGTTTTAATCTTTAATCACCCCCGCAATGTTGCTTCCTTTCTATCAATACCGTTATTACATGCTCACTGTCTTCGAACTCAAACTGCATGCCCCCCCCCCCTCCGCCCCCTCCTGCACAGATTTTTTTACTCATTTCCCCCCTATTTGTCCTCTCCTAATGAAGAGTTAACAGTATTTTTACTCTTCACCTTTTTCCTGGTAAACCGGAACTCTCCCTTTTTCTATTTTTTCCACCTTCCTACGATTTAAATCTTTTCAAGAGAAGAGAACAAGACATCCCGAACTATTTTGGCCCCCCCCCTTTTTTTTTATTTCCTACGGGTTTCTTTTATAGGGATGGCAATAAGCGGGCTTTGGTTACCTTTTTTTGTTGTGCCCTTGGAGTCCTTTGGATTAAGAAAAAAAAAATAATACTATATACTACATGGGGTGTGGGAAGTGGCCTTGGTTAGGATTGTAAGGTGCCTTTCGCTCGCAGGTTGGGGATGATGTCCCGTGATGAGGGGGAGGGGGTGGTGAGGAGAAGGTGTGGGGGTGGGGCGTCAAACACCTTCAGGAGAGGTTTTGTGAGGCGGGGGGAAAGGGCGAGGGGGGGTCACAACACCCCCCTCCCCCCTGCCGCCCCCCAAACCCACTTCATCCCCCCCCTCAGGTAGGCCCTCCTTCACGTTACGCGGCTCCTTGTTTTTTCGACAGACTCAAAAAATCTGAAATAGAGAGTAAAAATTAGGTATCTTAAAAACAGCTTTTTTAAAGAGTTTTGGGTAAAATTAAAAATAAATTTAAAAAAACTTTTTAAAAAGTTTGATAAAATTAAATTTTTGAAGCTTTTTAACCCCTTGAGGCCCACCCCGAAATTTTAAAAACGATTTTAGTGACATAAGCAATGTTTTTAAAAAGCCCTGTTTGATTATTTTGTCAACAAAATAATTTGGTATATTCAGTTACTTTTCGTAATTTTAGGTAACAACAGACAATTTTTTAGCAAAGTAAAGACCGGAAATGAAGGGGGGGGAGTTTGAGGTTGTAAGGAGGTTGAGGAAGCTGTGAAGTAGTGAGCTATTCTGTTTTTAAGGAAATAGACCAAATATCTGACTATTTTATTACACTTTGCCAAAATCACCCCTCTTCTCCTCTTTTTCTGGTAACATATTATCATTTTTTTATTAATATTATTTATATGATCTTTATGTTTTTTATTATCATTATGATCAATATATCATCATTATTTTTTCTTTTAAAATTATCATTTTTGCCGTTGTTTTTTTTCTATAGTCATTATTATTTTATTTTTTATTATATATTTTTTTGCATTATTTTCATTTGTCTTTATTAAATTTTCTGTAGTCGTCTTTAAAATTTTTATTACTATTATATCACCATTACTATATTATTGTTATTTTTTTTTTATTATATTATTAGAACATAATAACAAAAGAAAAAAAGGAACCCACAAGAGGCCGTGAAACCTACACGTGGATTTCCCCCCCCTTTTACTTAACACTACCACATCCCCTTTCCATTTCTATAATCCATAAAATTTATCCAAAACCCCTTTTAAAAAGCCCCCGAAAGCTAGACTCCGCACAAAATACCGTCATGAGTCCCTTCCAATCTTTACCACCCTATTTGTAAACCAGTTTCCCGTATTTTTTTTTAATTTTGCCCTTTCCGCTTGAATCCGTTACTTTTTCGTTAAATTCGTTAAACCCATTATTATTTTATCTCATCTTATTTTGTTGTTGACGTAATCACAAAAACCAGGCTACATGAAAAAATGGCACGGCTGCCGACCCCAAGCTTCCTGCAGACTTTTTTAGTTTATATAGTGGCGCATTGGTTTGTTGGCAATCATATGGACAGAATAAAAGTATCCCCGATACCAAAGGGCTTGTGGCAAATACATCTTATAAAATGATGTAACATTTGAGTCATATGGAAATGGTATGAAGTTTTAAGGGGAATATATTGTTTTTACTTTTCTTGCATTGATATAGATTGCTAGTAGGGGAAGATTTTTAATTTCATTTGGTAAGGAATTCCAAGATCAGGACAAACATTAGATTGTGTGTGTGTGTGTGTGGGTGTGGGTGTGTGTGTGTGTGTGTGTTGTGTGTGTGTGGTTTTGTAAAGGGTTTGGGGTGGGTGGTTGGGGGTGGGGGTGAGTGGTTGGGGTGGTGAGAGAGAGAAAGGGGGAAGTTTTTGTTTCGGAAAAATTTTTTGGGTTTATACCCATGGAGTGTGTAGGACTGTAGGGAGAGGAGAAGAAATAGAGCATCTCGTCTCCTTTATCCGTGGGGTGTGGGTGGTGTGTGTGTTGTGGTGGCGTCCCCCCACAGACTTTACTAAAAGGTCTTCTTTTGTAAATTGATCAAAGTTCTAAGGGAAAAGGAGGCTGGCGACGGGTGCAAAAATGGTGGGGGCTGGTTAGATCATGGCTGGTTAGATAAGGCTGGCTGGCTGTTTACATCACGGGGTGGTTATTTTTTTGGATCGGGGTCTGGTTAGATAATGGCTCAATGGTGGTTAGATAATGGCTAAGGGTGGTTATTTTAAGCTAGCTGCCGATTACATCACGGGCTGGTTAGTTTTTTGGATCGCTGTCGGGTTTAGATTAATGGCTCAATGGCTGGTTAGATTAATGGCTCAATGGGGTTAGTTTAAATGGCCAATGGGGGGTTAGTTTAAAATGGCTCAAGGGCTGGTTAATTAATGGCTAATTTTGGGTTAGTTTAAAGGGCTCAAGGGCGGGTTAGATTAAATGGCTCAATGGCTGGTTAGTTTAAATGGCTCAATGGCGGTTAGATTAAGGCTCAAGTCGGGTTAATTAATGGCTAAATGGCTGGTTAGTTAATGCTCAATGGTGGTTAGATTAAGGGCTCAATGGCTGGTTAGATTAATGGCTAGCGGCTGTTACATCATGGTGGTTAATTTTTTTTGGATCGCTGTTGGTTAGAAAGGCTCAAGGGTGTTAGATTAAGGGGCTCAATGGCTGGTTAGATTAATGGCTCAAGGCGGGTTAGATTAATGGCTCAATGGCTGTTAGATCAAGGGCTCAAGGTGGTTAGATTAATGGCTCAATGGTGGTTAGATTAAGGCCCAAAGGGCGTTAGATCAATGGCTGGGGCGGGTTAGACAAATGGCGGTTGGCGGTTAACTCAAGGCTGGTTAGATCAATGATTTCCTGGTGGTTAGGTTATGGTGCTTTTTTGCCCGCTGGGCCCACTAACAAGCAACCAGCGCTGTAAATCCCAGGCAACCCCAGTGGTCCGTGGCAGCGTCCGTGGGGCCCGTGGTGCAGGGCCGAGGATAGCAACGAGAAAACGAGGGGCGAGGGGGGCGGAAAATGGTTGTTTTGAACGTATACTTTTGAGTTTCTGTTTCTATTTGTTTTCATTGTTTTAATAAAAAATAATTAAAATATTGTTCGTCTGTCTCAAAACCCTAAGTTCGGGGCTAATTACTGGGGCTACTGGGGCAGGGTTTTTTGGTGAAGGTTTGTTTTTAAAGGGGTGACACTTCTTACTCAGGTCAAGGGGTAAGGTAACTAAATGTCCAGAGCCAGGGGGGGCGTGTTGGGTGAGTACGCCTGACCAGACGCTGTGAGGGCCGGGTGCTTGGTGGGGCGGCAGGGAGAGGCAGGGAGGCAAGGATGAAGGGAGGGGAGGAGAGCGGGGAGGTAAGGGGGAGGAAGGGAGGGAAGGGGGGCAGAGAGGTATAGGGGGAAGGGAGGGCAGGGACTTAGGGATTTGCATGGGGGGCAGGAAAGCCGAGAGAGGAGAGGAAGAGAGCAGGGGGAGCAGGGAGGTAGGGAGGGAAAGGGGGGAAAGTGGAACCCAAAAATTTTTTGTGGGTTGGGAACCTTAACTTCACCCCCTTTTGGGGGGGATTTTGGCCCCGCCCCCCCATTTAAACATTTAAAATGATTTTGCCCCTTTTCCTCCTCCCTTTGCCTTCTCTCCCCTTCCTTTTCTTCCTGCTTTTATCTCCCCCCTTCCCGCATCGTCTCCCCTCCCCCTATGCGCTCCTATCCCTTCCTCATACCAAGGGTTACATTGTGAAAAAAAATTCAAAAAAGCACCACAAACTTGCTGGTGTTTGTTAAACCTTTTTAAACCTTTGAACCACTTTTACCACAAACAGGAATCGCGGTGGAGTCCCGCGTCCCGTCCCCCCCAGGGGCGCCCCCTGGGGGGCGCCGGGGGTTTTGCCGCGCGTGGGGTGAGGGTGCCTTCTGGCCCGGCACTGCGCGTCACCCCGGGCTGCATCCCGGGGGTCCAGGTTTGCCCGGGGGTCGCGAGGGGGGGTGTCACAGCCCCGTTTTTTGTGCGAAAGAAAAAATATTGTAAACCCCACCAAATATTTTCCATGTTTGATGGGTTTTTTTCTTTTTTTTTTTTATAACAGAAGGGACTGCGGCAAGGGCAAAAAAAAAAAGGATATAAAAAAATGCTAGTGTCATCCCTAAAAGCACGGGTTCTTAAACCCGAGCTCACCGAACCCCCGGGGTTCCCCGGTGAGCCGTCTCAAGGGGTTTCGCGGAGGCCCTCAGAAACAATTGCAATGTCTTTTATTGTAATTGCTTAATTTTATTATACCGGTTTTTCACCTGGGTAAATTAACGTGAAATTAACGTAAATTTAAGCGTGCGGTGGAGGGATAGTTATTGGGGTGTGTGTGTGCTGTGTGTTTGCCCCCCCTCTCCCTTCCGTGCAGATGCGTAATAGGGGGGGGGGGCCTCGGCCATGGCCCCCCCTTTTGCCCAAAGGGGGCAAAATCCCATTTTCCCTTCAATTTAAATTTGTGAAATATCCCTTCTGAGGCCCTTAAAAGCCCTGAAAAAAGCTTGATTTAAAAAAAAAATGTTCGACACCTCCTCAGCCCCCCCAGTTTAGAGTCTTGTTCGTCCACCCCCCTTTAAAACAATCCTGGTTCACCCCCGTGCCCCCCCCCCCCCCCAAGGACCTATATAGCCCAGCTTCCGACTCCCTCCTTCCCTTTGTTTTATTATCCTTTTTTTTTTAATTTTTTATTTTTTTTTATTAATTTTATTGTACTCTTTATTTTTGACGCAATTTTTACATTTTTGTATCAAATAAAATGGAATTTTATTATTATCCCAAATATACTCATTTTAGGGTATATCTGAAATTTTTGTATTAATCTTTTTTTTCTTCCCATTTTGAGGGGTTCGGGAGTGTGCGAAGGGTTTTTTTTAAGGTTTGGCGCCTTTAAAAAGGGTTTGGAACCCCTGCCCCATAGAGCAGCCAGTAAGAGATTGTAGAAAGGGGGATTTGCCCAAAAAGCCCGGAGTTTTTTTGTTTGTAATTGATAAGTAGCTTCCCCAAAGCGGGGTGTGTTGGGGTGTGTGTTGGTTTGTGGTGTGTGTGTGTGTGTGTGTGTGTGTGGTGGTGTGTGTGTGTTTGTGTGTGTGGTGTGTGGTGGTGTGTGTGTGTTGTGTGTGTGTGGGGTGTGGTGTGTGTGTGTGGGTGTGTGTGGTTGTGTGTGTGTGTGTACAAGACCTTGGCTGTGGCGACGGAGATATAAAGAGGCAAAGATGAAGTACCGCTCGGGGGGGGGGGTACCCCTTATCCCTTCCGTCCCTTGCCTCAAAGCCAAAAAATGAAAGGGTAAGTGTGATACGGGGTTTTTCCCAAATATTCTTTTATCACCCACCTTTGCCGCGTGCAGCCCCGCCCCGCTCCCTTTGCGCCCCTCACGCCCGCACGAGCCCAGCTATTAAAGGAGGGAGAGGAAGAAAGCATAAAAGGGGGAAAAGAATACCTCCGTATAGCAAAGGGTCTTTTATTTAATTTGGGCCCCGTCGAACACATCCTTCCCTGGTTCGGGTGAGGCCCCATTAAATCAAAAGACCCCTTTTCATACGGAGGGGTTCTTTTCCCCCCTTTTTTGCTGCTGCAAAATTTTACTCCTACAAACCCCTCCGTTCCACTCCCCCTCCCCCTCCTTAATTAAAAATATCCTACCCTGGTTCGGAAAGAAGGGAAATTTAAAACCCAAAGACCCTCTGTTTTTACGGAGGTAACTTACCCTTTTACGCTGCTCAAAATTTTTCTCCCGCAATCCCTCCGTTCCGCTCGCCTTTCCCCTCAATCCCTGGTTCGGATCCCACGAAAAATGGGCCCCCCCCTTACGGGGTCCTTCCCCCGTCCAATCTTTGGTAAAAATAAAAAAAAAAACAAAAAAAAACTATTAATCTCGATTTTTCCTAACTTTTCACAACCCTCCCCCTTGTGGGATGGTGGAAGCGGGGAATGGGGTCGAGAATACGCCAGCGCCCCGCGGGGTCCCTGGCGCTTGGGGGTGTGCGCGGTTGGGAGTCCCCGAAAAACATAACCAAAAAAAAAACCCCCAAAAAAAAAAGAAAAAAAGAAGAGAAAGAAGAAAAAAATAAGCCTGAAGAAACGCGTAGATCAAACCAACAAGAATTCCCCGGGGGTGGGGGGCGGGGGTGGGCGCGGGGTTTGTCTTGGGGGTGTCCGGGGTTTCCTCTTTCGGGCCCATGCCCCTGCCAAGCCGTTCAAGGGTTTCTGTTTTTCTGTGGGGGAGAAAGCGTGTCGTTATGTCGAGACCGACCCCACAACAACAAAAAAAAAAAACATTTAAACACCGGGTTTAAACCCCGAGACTTTTCTCTTATAGCCCCTTTTTCTCACCACTATTTTCTCCCGTCCCCACTTCCCCATCTCCTGCTTCTCTTTTTTATATTCTGATTCTTTGATTTGAGAAAGGGCCCGGGGAGGTGGACCCCGGCGTGAGAGGGGAAAAAAATCAAACAAGAGAAAAGCGATAAGGGAAGCCCGATCCTCAAAACCCAATGTTTGACCCCAACACTTTTTATGTTGCACGCTTACTTTCCCCACCTGCGCTTTTTTTTTCGGTTTTTAAGCCGGGCGAGGAGGTGGAGGAAAAGGGCACCCCACACCCCCCACCCAACACACCCGACAGCGTAGTGGGGGGGGTGATGATGTTGTTTTCAGGGCCCTAGGGGAAAATCATCATCAGGGGAACGCTCGCATGTGTGTGTGTGTGTGGTGTGTGCTGTGGGGTTTTTCTGTGTTTGTGTCGTGTCTGTGTCTGTGTCTGGTCTGTGTGTGTTGGTGTGTGTGGGTGTGTTGTGTGTGTGGTCCAATTCACGATTGGAGCGAGAAATGGCTACTAAAAAATTTATTACGAAAACGTAAAGTAAAAGCTAAGGTAACGAACCTCAAATACAACTATCAAATGCAAAATAAGTCTTTTAAATGAATACATAGGAAAAGGGAAATTTGTTTCATCTTTAGTATTAATTTAAAACGATACGCATTGCTTAGCTGCTAGTAAAATGGGGAATATGATGCTGGGGTTTATTAAACGCAACCTTGAACATAAAACCCCCAAATTAATGACACGTTATAGACTCTTTGGGAGGCCGCCTTAGAATTTTGGTTCTATTCAGTGCCTTTTTTCCCCTCTTTTCAAGTGGCGTGAAAACTTAATAAGTTTTTAAAAATGCATATATGAATTGTTGAAATTAATCTTTTGAAAAGGCCTGAGAAAATTAAGATATTTTTCCCAAAGGATCGTGTAGAAACCCTGGGGATTGATTAAAAAATTTAAAATCCTTAAAGGATTTGAAACATTTAAACAAGAGAACCCATTCAAACTTCTCCTCAGTACAAAAGAAACAAAGGTTTTTAAAAATGAATGCTCAATGTTTTACAAGATATACATAAAAATTTTTCAATGTTTGAGTTGTTATCGATGAAAAAAATTACTAGCAAAAAGTTGTCGAAGCCAGCACAAAAACTTATTAAAACATCTAGACGCTCTAAAAGTAAATGGGTTTTGATATTTCCCCACAATCAATCAAACATTGGGGGGATACGCCGGGGGGGCGTCGCCCGCCCACCCTACGACCAATCCCGGGGGTCACACGCGCGAGTTTTCCCCTGCAGGCTCCTTTCCCTACCAAGCAGCTTCGACAAGAAAATAAATTTGCCCCCCCCCGGCCTTTTGGGCGCCCCCTTGGCCCCCTCCACGCCGGATTGTCTCTTAAAAAATACAACCCGATAGGGAAGGAATTTCGGTTCAGGGGTGGTTAGGGAGTGCCACCCCCCCCATAGTTTTTTTGGGTTTTTCCAAAAGGTTTGAGTTTTTCAACCCTATTAGGTAGTTACCCCTAGAGTAAGAAATCAAAACACTTAAATCTTTTTGCCCTTAACAGGTACCGAAAGAATATCCCCTGGGGATCCAAAAAACCCCGGGGCATGCCCCCGGTAAAATTCGGATTGACCCCGCTTATGGCCGGGGCCCCAAAAAAAATTTAAAAACTAAGTTGCCCACCAAAAAGCTTTTATTTTCGCTATGCCCCAAATCCTGGCCTGTTTGAAAGATAGGAAAGGTTTCCTCCTGGGGAGGCCTGAGAATAAAATCCGGATCGAGATTCTGCCCGGAAAAAAAGATCAGGATTTTTTTCCGAGGACCTCCCAATCCCTTTGACAAACAACTTTAAAATATAAAAGGGTTAAAAGGGATAAAAAAAATTCATTGTTTTACAGGAAAAATATACATGCCCCCACACTTAACATTACCCAGGTAAGACCGTTATAAACCCCAATTGGATATTTTACGCCCTCTATCGTGTTTTTTTAGTGGTATTGTAGTTGGCTATTCAACCCTATCAACTTCACTACAAAAATTCATGTTCCCTATTTCTTTAAGGCTGGGATCCTTTTGGGGGCGTGCAAAGACTTTTGGGGGCCCGGGGGCTTTTTTCCCTGGAGGGGCCCCTTTAAAGTTTGCGGGGTTTTTTTTGGGGGGTGGGGCGACGAAGCGAGCCCAACCCGCGGGGGATTGGGAAATTTTTGGAAAATGAAAAATTTTTTTGGCATTTTGCACTTCTCAACTTACAAGCCCTAATAATTTATAAACCCAATAAAAAGTATATGGTACTCAAAAAATACAGACAAATTAAACACAAACCCCAAGGGGTTAAGCCAAATTGTAGAGGATCACAGGGGGTTTTTTTTTGATTGCGTGGCCCTTTTGGGGCCCCCCCCCTCTTGGGGCCCGGGGGGATTTCAAACGCTCCCCCTCGCCCCCCCCCCCTTTGTACGCCCCTGGATTCTTTTCCAACTGTTCTGTTAAAGTAGTTGATAGTTTGTATATGTAGTTAGCGATACCCCTTATAGGCCCAATAGGTCTCCTTGTACTGTTTATTCCTAGATTCCTATGTATTCCTCCCCTCCTCTCCCCTCGCGTTTATTTATTTATTTTTTTTAAAAGAAAAAAATTTACAAAAGAAAAAGGGCCAGCCCGCAACCTTGGGTAGGGTCCCGGCCGCCTGATGAGCCTCGTCGTGTGCGGGGGGCTGAAGTCTGGCGCTCCCCGCCCCGAGGGGGAGGAAGCCGCACGGCCGGGAAAGCACGGGCCTCCAACGGCACCTGCACCGGCGACACCGGGGGCGATGGGGTCCCTCTAGGGGGACTGGAGCGTTCATGGGCGGACCTCCGCGGTGGAGGTGCGCAGCGCGTCACCCCCTCCACCCCCAGGGACTTGGTGCCCTGGCCAAGAGCACCAAGGACAAGGGCGACGCAGCCCGCAGGAATAACAAAGGCCCTCAAGGGCGAGGAGAAGAGACCCCACGCCCGCCACAGGCCCGCGCCAAGGCACACCCGAGGAGGCCAAGCAGGGGGGGGCCCCCTTAAAAAAAAAGTTTTTTTTTAAAGGG
>JACEEZ010024101.1:0-26508 GCA_016584305.1 Chionoecetes opilio
ATGTGTCAGTTGTATCCTCAACGGGGGTCCTGCCCTGGGATGAAATAAATGAAAAATACTCGAGTTTTAACATATGTTTCTTACACATAATTGAGTTGGGCACCCTGAGGTATTTTAATTTCTGCTTCAATTGTACCCAACGTTTACGTGAATACGTTGCACCTATGTATACACTAGTGCAATGTATTAGATAATAAAAGAAGTTGGGTTATTTGCCAAAAAAAGTGCAAAAACGTATAAATTTTGAAAATTTTGAAAAAATCAAAACTTCGATCGCGCTGGGGCCGCCTTAAGAAATTATTTGTATGTTTCTAATATTTTAACATTTTATACTGGTGTGATTTCGCAACTTTTGCCGCACTAGTCGCAAACGTTCTAACAAAAAAATGGAAAAATACCCCCCAAAAAAACGCTCCACCCTACTATACAGTGAAAGGACAATGGTATAATGGTGTACCCACTGTTCCATAATTGTACACATATTGTAGTATGAAGGCAATGGCGAAATATGGTGTACAACCTGCTAGTCATTATACACTATTGTATTATAATGCATGGAGACAATTAAGGTGGGTCCGTGAACCTGAAGTTGATACATAAACACGCTAAGTGGAACTTCCTTCAGACCATTTAGATCTGAAGCGTGTTTTCTTGGGGGAGAATTCGTCTTCTTTTGAGAGTTCGCCTCTTTCGTCTAGACTTTTTTAGGTTTCCTTGACGTCTTTTCCAGTCTAATATTTTCTGAAGTCAAAACGGAGGTAGAGCTAGAGTGACTGATCTTTAACCACACAAAACCGGGATTAAAACACGCTGATGTTATGATGTGTAAGGCGCGGTGTCTCACGAGCAATATTTTCGGCATCCCCGTTTTTGTAGTAAAGACACACGCAGCTATTAAATATACTGTTTATCAACATCTGTCCGTCATTATCCTCATCAACAACTCAAAACTTAACTCATATATCTAAATCATACGTAAAAAATATATAACTAACACGAATGTACCATATCGATGCACGTGTCTTGTATATATAGAGTAAAAACCTATTTATTTATTCCTACCTACTCTACCAAAACTTATTTTCCTCCACTCATCTTATTTTTTTCCTCTCATCTACACTATATCCTATTACTATACAAAATCATACAGCTATATTCCCTATAACAGCACCTTATTTCCCAAACCACATCACTAGAGATACGCCTACGCATCTCTGGACCACCCAAGATTGTAACTTTATCTCTATTTCACTGAATGTGTAGTTGTACAAGTCTGCGTGGCGTCGGCTGCTCCGAGATGGCAGCAAAGGATGCCGAGTACTGGGGGGAAGCCACAAAACACTTTAAGACCATTTTTTCGGTCGGAAATCTAACGACGGAAACCCACAGCGCGGGAAAAGTGTAGGTTGGTCGTAAACGTGCACACTGGACAACGATGCTCAAGACCGGTCTTAGCAGAGATCGGAAGTCGCCAGGCATGCTCATTATTGCTTGGTATGCTAGCAATATCTTTTTTTATAGGTGAAATGTAGACATATGATTGCATTTGGATGGATATTATTCATATATATGAGAGAGACGACACCACACCGCACACCACCCCCGCCAGGGGCTCATCACGTCGGGCAGCAACAGCAGCAGCAGGGATGAAGCCCGTGAGGTGGATGTTTAATTATCACCAGCGCGGGAGATGTCTTTGGTAATATTAGTAGGGGAGCGAGAACCCCTTGAGGATCCTATGATCCTGCGTGCATAGTATCCTATGGTGCTATCACAGGCGTGGGAGCTGACTGTCTTCTCAGGAAGGCACAAGTGAGGCGGATTAACGGCGGTTTTATTTTCATAACTTTTGAGAGGCGGAGGGCGGAGCCGCCAGCTACTCCGCCACGTAGGTTTGGGCCAGGATTAAACGTCTTATATCGTTATTATACCAAGTTAGTGATTATGGGAGATGTTATATATACGTTGGTATATTATCTAAATCAATGTATGTAGGCACCGTGTTGTCACCTTTAAATAAGGGTTGATTTATAGAGGATATGATGAGTGACTGCTGGCGGGGGCAGTGAGGGACGGAGAAATTCTTGCCGCGGGGCATCCCCATATCACAATTCACTATTTCCACCCACATACACACCTTCTACCACAAAAACACTAGCAACACAGCCCTTACTTATATATTAACTATACTGATACATTAAAACTCCTTAAAACGCAAGCATTCCGAATAAAACCAAGAATTACAATGAATTGAGATGACGGGGACAGAGGCGGAGAGAGGCAGGCAGGCAGTTGGCATGCCATTCTTGCACGGAAAATGTCTCGCTGACTTGTGATTGGTCGAGAAGTTTTAAAAACAGTTTGCATTCATCTGGCGGTGACTGATGATGAGCTTGATGACGTCATTACTCGTCCTTAGCCAGTCTGCGCTTCCGACGCGTGACGACCGACCGAGGGCGGCTTTGTAGCTTCCGTCGTAAGGAAAAAGAAGTTATCAGGTAGCGGAGAGATGGTCGTTGCTGGCGATACAGACCTCCGTGCTGTGTGTTCCCCTCCTGGTGGCTAGATAACGAACATGCACGACTTGCATTTGCTACCAAAGTGCCGGTATCAGGCACAAATGGAGAAAAAATACCAAAAGATAGCCGGAAAAAAGTGACCGGTGTGACATGGCCTTTAAGGTCGTGTCACAACGGACACGTTTTCCGACATCTTTTGGTATTTGTACCATTTGAGGCCTGATACTGGTGGCATATTTGGTAAGTAAACGCGGAGTCGCGCATGTTCCTTCGAGCAACTACCCCTGGAATCCAAAACGGATGGAAAATTTAAAAGAGCGGTGTCACATGAGCGATATTTTCCTGCATCTTCTGGTATTTTGATACCAAAAGATGCCCGTAGTGGTGGCAAAAGGCGCCGTGGTGTCACACGGCATTTCGGCGACGAGCATCTCATACCAGAGTTAGCTCAAGATATGTATTTCTTCTATCTAGCTACTTCTACTCCTACTAAATCTATAAACTGTCCTTCCCTGTTTGATCACCATAACCTCAACACATATCCCCGTTTCTATAATAAAAAAACATACGCAGCCTATAAATATCTGTTTTTATCAACATTTTCCGTCATAAACTTTTTCATCAACAACACAAAACTAAATATATATTAAATCATACGTAAAAAAATATAAATAAATAACACGCATGTACAGTAGTGTGCCATTTTGTCCGGACAGTGATTAAAATAATAATTTTTTTTTTTGTTAAATTGATGTTATTCCAAAAAAACATAGTCAATGGTAAGATAGCATGATACATTTAAAATGAGATATAACCACCCTATGCTTTTACAAGCAGTTCCACTCGCTTGCATAGCTTCCACAAGCTGAACACATATATGTCTGCTAGTTCTTCGTCATGGTACAGCCTTAATAACAGCACAAAATCAGCTTCTGCATCGTTCGAACAGTCGTCTTTCTCGATTTCTAAGTTTGATTATAGCCATAGATTCTCAAGGGTTAGACAGGAGAATTTCCCGGGCAATCTAGAATGGTTAGTCCATCCTTTCTTAGCAGAATGTGCGCATTTCGGGAAGTATGGCACGGAGGCGAGATCCTGCTGGAAAATGCCGCCTCCATCAGGCAAGTCCCTGTGCATCACGGAAGCAAGTAGCCTCAGGACTGCCTTGTATTTATCCGCTGTTCATCAAAAATCCTAACATAATACCACGAGCGCATGGCATGGTACCTTGTTTCAGTAGAATAGTTTTAATTTTTAAATATCTAGTAGATATGGACCTTAAAACTGAATACTATGTAAGATCGGTTTTATTATTCATCCAATTTATAATGGAGTTATGAAGCGCCCATTTTAAAGGGCTCATGGAGTACATTCTTATTCCGCAAATTCAAAGTGACAACATGCTATCGTATAAAATATCTACGGCCTTTTATGTGTATACAGGGTTACATATAATTCTCTTTCCTTAATCAACCTGTAGTATTCCATAAGCAGCGTCATTTTAAAGAAAGTGTACATATATTTTTGTATAAGAAATAAGAACGTTAAAAAAAAAAAAAAAAAAAAAAAATTTAAATACTCCTCAACAAACTACAAATTTGAAGGTATATATCCTAGTGAAATCAGTGAATATCAATATAAACAAATATAATGATAATATATGCCGCAGCTCACCATTCTTGCTCTTTCACCACAAAACATATCACCACAAGCGGCTGGATGGTTATATGCCTAATTTCGTTTGTCTACTTGCCCTGTTCATTCTGTTGAGTCAGGCAAAAACATCATACCATACTTGAATTTATGAGTATGTTTATGTATGTTGCTTCCTCACACCACCCTCTGGGCAGTCGCTTGTTTATGACAGCTTAACGTTTAAAGTATGTCATCAATCCCACGCAGAATACCAAAACAGTGATGATGGCAAGTCGCTAGGTTGTCAGCAGGGACGTTAGCGTCTCTGAATGCGGCCCCTGGCTGTCGGCAGTGTTGCCAACTCAAACCACTCATTTTTGGTCATTCAGAATATCCATACAGAAAACCCTGAATAGTCCCTAACGGGTCCCTACGTACAATGCCGATATTCTCCACGCCTGTCCCTACAGAAATAAACAAAATGTAAACAAGAAATGCAGTATTTTTGTATTAAGTGGCAACTTTAGGGACCACATTAATAATTGATCAGGAAAATATATATTATATAACGAGTTAAAACGAGGCTATATTATAACGTTGACGTGGCAGTTAGTGCCAGTGCCCAGCTCCTTTCGAACATCCGGAATTGGTCATGGAAATGGAAAGAGTGGGAGCTTCGTTGCGGGGTCTGGGTGTGGAAGGGCGGGAACGGTGACGCCGGGTTGCATGCGGCAGAGAGGAGGCGACATGTTGGTGGAGGTGTTTCGATCTGCGAGGGTGGTTCGAAAGCAGATTATTATCCTTGAAAGGTTCAGTGGCAATCAGCAGTTGTCGAAGCAGCAAAGTGGGACACGGTAGCAGCAGCTTTCTTGGAATGAGCTAGTGCGAGCAGGGGTCTTGTCAGGGTGAGGGGCAAGGATTAGGAGCGACGGTGACGGTCAGGAGAGAGGCGGTGTGAAGCAACATTGTCTTGCCTTGTGAGGGTGGTTCGAAGCATGCTTCACTGATCTATCACTGGGGCGATAGTTCCCTCTGACGAAGGGCGAGGAGAGTTTGCAACTTGGCCATGCGTTAGCAGTGTGGGCATTGACTCAGAAAATAACGCAAAGGCAGAGCAGAAAAAAAAAATTAATAAAAAACCTAACAAAAACAGAGTGCCACTTAGGCAGAAACACTAGCTACCGACGGGGGATGGTTAAACCTCGTCGAGCAACTATACTACAGCGTCAGGAGGGACTACACTGGCCGCCGTCCTAAACCGGGCGGTCGTACCAAGAAAAAAAAAAAAAACACCCTGACGCGCCCCTCTCGGACTTAACCGACCTATCAGAGTCGCTGCGGTCCCTCTCCACAGACCTTCCAGTACCCCTATAAGGGGCCAACTCATGTGAATGAGCCTATGCACCAACTTCAGGGTTCGCCTGGGGTCTGTGAAGCGACTCTACAAGGGCAAGGTGCGGCAGAAAACTCGTGTGAAAAGACCAGCAGCAAACTTTAAGGGTGGGAATGTCTACTGCATAGCGGGGTGAACACCGAGCGAGAGCGTGCTCGCCCGCGACGGGCGGGGAAGACTGAACTCACTGAAGTTTGGTAGCGCGTGTGCGCGCAGTGTTGCCTACTTCATTTACACTCATATTGGTCCAAATATCCTCTACAGAAACCATGAAAAGTCCCTAAAGTGTCCCTGCGTTACAATGCCAATATCCCGCGCCTTCCCTACAGGGAAATTTTAAAACGTAAAACAAAAATGCACATAACGTTTTTTTTTGATAAAGTGCAAACTTTAGGGACCAGATTTAATGATGATCAGAAAATGTGATATTATATAAAGACGTTACACATTGACCTTTGCCTAATATTCTTACGTACTAGTACCATGTTGAATATTACTATACAGTGAAGGAAATGGTAAAATGGTGACCCACTGTTTCCAGCATTTACAAATTGTTAGTATGAAGGAAAAATGGCGAAAGGGTAACAACCGGTAATCATTCTACACTATTTGTATTATAATTGCATGGAGGACAATAAGGTGAGTTCCGTAGAACCTGAAGTTGATACATAAAACACGCTAAGGACTTACCTTCAGCATTTAGATCTGAAGCGTGTTTTCTTGGGGGAGAATCGTCTCTTTTGAGAGTTCCGCTCTTTTCTTTCTAGATTTTTAGGGTTTCTTGCACCAGTCTTTTCAGTCTATATTTTCTGAAGTCAAAACTACGGATGCAGAAGTGATGATCCCAAAAACGATTAAACCAGCTGATGTATGATGTGTAAGGCCGTGTCTCACGACGCAATATTTTCCGGCATCCCCGTTTTGTAGGATAAGGACACCGCAAGCTATTAAATATCGTTTTTATCAAATCTTCGTCATAAACTTCTCATCAACAACTCAAAACTTAACTAGATATCCTACATCATACGTAAAAAAAATATATAAATACCACGCAGTACCATATCATGCACCCGTTGTCTTGTATATATAGAGTTAAAAACCTATTTATTATCTACCCTACTCTCAAACACTTTATTTCTCACTTATCTTTATTTCTCCTCTCATATACAATAATTACTATTACTATACTAAATCATACAGCTATATTCCGATATACAGCACTTATTTTCCCTAACATATCACATAGAGATGCTCAACACTCTTGGACCATCAAGATTGGTCATTTCCCTTTATTTCACTGCAATGTGTAGTTCGTCCAAGTCTTGCGTGGCGTCGGCGGCTCCGAGAGTAAAACAAACGATGCCAGTAATGGTGGCAGAGAACGAAACATTCGCGCGACTCAGCGTTTACTACCAAAAATTTGCCGTATCAGGCGTTCAAATGGTAGTAGCAAAAATACCAAAGATGCCGGCAAAAGTGTCCGGTAACAGGCCTTAAGCTGATCTATCCCTAAATACGGCTAAATAAATTATGGCTCCATAAATACGCGTCTGAGATACGTGCTTCTGAAGGTTTTCTTTATTTCATCGAAGGAAAAAGGAAAAGTGGAGAGCCTTTATATTTGTATAAAATAAAACAATAGTTTTAACTTTATTTATATGATTTTTTGTGGCCTTTTTTTTTTTTTAATTTTAAAATTATAATTGTTGATGATTGTCCAAAAAATCCTCCGTTCTTAAGAATTTTGCCTTGGGCGCCCTACGCAAGCCTAACCTCAACTTCCATATAACTTTCCAGATGACTTATATACTCCAAGTTCCAACCAAACCTAACACCGCCCCCCATTGACCGTGTAGACACACATACGCCCGCCGAGACACTCCCGTTTATGCCTTTCCCTCCCTCACCTCCTCCCGAGGGGGCCCACCATTCCAGCCGTGCGCCATTGCCCCCCCCTAATTCAACACATCTTTAGGGAGTGGTATCCGTATAAGTTCATCAATTTTATATATTGAATATCATGCAACGAACCAATAAATGACCAACCATAGGGCTCAATATTGCACCCATTTAAAGGTCATATCTTTCAAAAAATGCTTGGGGGGCTTACAGCGCCTCCCCCAGACCCCCAGTGATAAGCACCCACCCCTCAACATATTGGGAGGTGCCCCCCCCCCCCCCAATTATTTTTCATGGCTTCGCCCCTTGACGTTAGGACATGCCCTTACGGTTGGCAACACTGCTCTTCACGCCAGACTTCCTTTGTATAAAGTTTATACAAAAAGCGTCTAAGGTACCCAAATTACAATAGAAATGGACGTTCTGGGCCTCAAGGGCTTAAGTTGTAGAAATGCCCCGCGCTAAGATTGCCCACCCAGCATCACTCAACGCGAAAAATCGAGTACCAGCAGGTAATGCGCATTACGCTGCGCATCGTAAATGCTTGTGTGGAGGGCCTTTAGAGGGCCGCAGGTTGCACAGGCTTGCTGTAGATGTACGCAGTGAAGAACTGGACAAAATATTTTCTTGGATTCAGTGGTGACAGCGGCATGAGAGGCGGAAGCATTGTATATGATATGGCCGACTGAATTATGATTATAGTGATGTATTAAGTATATATTAAATATGCGTATTTTATGATTTGTATCTTTTTTTTCTACAAATAAAAAAACTGGTCAAGCTTCGTGTTATTCGCGTTTTGCACACATTATATGTTTATATTTGAGGTACTTTTAATCTTAATTATACTTGCAAATTCTTATTTTTTTACTATGATATGATCACATGTGTTCAATATTATTTTGCCTTGCTATGTAATATCTGAGGAGCTAAGAGGGAACACCGGGTACGCGCCACCCCAGCCACACACGGAGGTAAACGCCACACCATTGTATTCCCCCAAAGCCTATACTACCAGTACAATTAAGGGTATAGGTAAAAAATAGGTTCTCAAATGATGTTACAAATCAGTTATAATAGAGGGTAGTTGACCGAGCGCACTGCCAATGATGGCCTAATACTCCCTAGCATGGCCATTTATGCCTCTGGGCTAAAATAACCAGTCAGTAAACCGTTATAGTTTTTGCAGTCTCTTCCCCAAGCCCTGATCCTTGGAAACCAACACCAGGTTCCGGTTTTCACACAGAAGTGAATTCGATGTACAACAGTAATCATGTTAAAAACGCCGCACTTATGTCAGCTGCGTGTGTGATGCCCAGAGTGGAGAGGAACAAACCAGGCGAGTGCCCTCACGCAGCAGGGACTGTCTTCTGGCTAATCAAGTCACGCGGATATGTATACGCTCCGAGGATCCAGTGACTGTTTGTTATGATGTTCTGCGGGAAAGTACATGCCTTTAACTACCCTCCTAACAAATGTTTGAGTCAATACGTGTTAAGTTTTGGGCTCACAAGACACGTTGTGGAGAGAAGTATTAATAGGCTGCGGGCGGATAGTTGTCTGACAAGTGCAGAAAAAACGCTCTGTTATGTTTATTTTTCTTTCAAAAAAATGCCATTGCATTATCCATCTTACGTATTTAACCTACACGTAGTAGATTTCTAAGCTTACTCCCTATATATGAACAAAAAAAACAGAATATCTCTTGTGAAAAGATAGGGCATTTGAAAGTTACAAAAACTTTAACAGCGTTTTTCTCCGTGTTATATCGGTGGCGCTTGCCTGGTTTTCCCTCTCGGGCCTCCTGTGTTGTTGTTGCATGTATACAAAAAAATCTATGATGAAAGTTGACTTTTCGAGGACCACATCAATTTCATGGCGGCACAATCCACTGTTATGCACATGTTTAGGGATGGACATGTAATAGTCAGGAGCTACTGAGTGGCAGGGCCATACTTATAAGATTTAGGATCGTCTTAGACTCGCTCGAATCTTAAATATGGCGGCCGGCGTCTAACTCATTTCGAGCGCATCCTAAATCGCTAGACTCGTCCTAATTTCGAGGTTGCTTAGGACAGGTGTGAGGTGTCCTAGCGCGCAGAGCGGCGACCTAAGATCGTCCTAAGGACGAAACATGGAGGCTCCAACACTCCTGAGAAACTTTTCGTGATAGGATAGATGATCCCCTAATGAACGAACTTGTTGATACATAACTCATCAAGCGATACGCTTGGACTTGAGAAGGGGATTATATATGTGACAGACTAGTGTGGAGATGTAATTAAAGTCAACCACTAAAAAACGGCATAGTGCATGACAAGTCACGAGTGTGTTATTATTCATCTTTGAGGTAGTCATGTTCCTCCTGCCTGATATATGTATCGTGATACAGATTGAAGTGCATCCCAACCAAACTGTGATGAAGAATGGTATATGTTGAGAATAAAGCGGATTTAGAGAGGCTCGCTATAAATAAAAAAAATTAAAAATTGAAATAAGTCGTGAATTTATTAAGCCAGTGGAACAATATCCATATAACTCTATTTTCTCTTCCCACTGCCGTAGTTTGATATAATTTTCTTATGTGTTCTTGATATCATCTGTTAATATAACCCAAACCCCACCTCTAACCTAAATTAACAGTTTTGGTTGAAAGAACAGATTCTAGGTAGTATATGTATCAGCATTATTATTCAATTGCGCCATGGGAAGGGAAATTGGGTTTAAAAGAACCCAGAAGGAAGGAAATCTACACTATGAAACAGGTTAGAATTGTCAGGCCGAGGATATGACCTTAACCAAAACGGTAAATATTCCGCAGGAGTTGGCGGTGTGTTGGCGGGTGGCCAACCACCCGCGACAAATCGCGCACATCAAATTTGTTTTTTTTAACTAAATAATCAACATAACCTAATCCAAATTACCCTAAGCTTAACATAACCTAAACCAAACCTTAACATAACCTAAATCTAACCTAACCTAACTCAGCAATTTTGGTAATAATGGACGATGACTTGCGGGTCGTTTCAGACATACGACTATTTTTCCTGGGTCGTCAATAGGTGCATTTTTAAGGAGATAGTTTTATTTTGCGCAAGCCCAAAGTTAAAAAAAAAAAAATCATCACCGAATTTTATGGTACTACCGTTTCCATTAAAAAAACGGTATTCTCTCCATCAGAAACGCACTTAAAACTTGGCCGGGAGAAATTATCAGGGCTTATAGGTTTTAATGAAACCTAACCTAAACCTTTAGGTTTTAATGAAAACCCAAATAACCTGGAACAATTCTTTAAAAAACAAGCGTAATCCACGCTAAGCTGACACAAATGTTGGCTCTACGATTATACTTACTGTCTTTAAGACATTGTTTATATTTTTAATGCGTGCCGATCCTTACTTTGTCACCATGGCCGATATTAAAATTTAAGCGATCATAATGTTATATTATTTAGTTTTGGTTGCGGCGGTCCAGAAGATGCAGTAGAAGCATGGCTCGTAGTCCGAAAACGCGTGTGACGAAACGCGCATATTTTTGCCACCACTACGGGCATTCTTTTGGTAGCAAAATACCCAAAAGATGCCGGAAAAAAAAGTGTCGGTGTGGACACGTCCTTAGGTTATGGTTAGGCAGGTTCAGGTTAGGTTAGGTTAGGTTAGGTTACGTTAGGTTAGGTTAGTGCAACAGCACAAGGGGCTCCGAAGAGGGGTGCTATGGTTAGGTCTGTTAGAGTTTTGTCTCTTAGAATAGAGGCTCAATCTCCTATCTCTTCTATGGCCAACCAGCTTGGGACATGGTGGAAACCTGGGTTTTTGGGGGGGGAGCACACACATAAGGGAAAATATGGCCCCCCCACCCCCAAAAAAAAATCCTTTAAACTAGGGAAAATTTTCCTAGTTCAGGGACTTTATCGGGAAAATATTTCCCTATATATATGTGTGCTCCCCCACAAAAGAGCACACTCATAAGGGAAATATGACTCCCAACAAAAAAATCAATAACTAGGGCAATTCCACTAGTTACATAGACTTAATCGGGGTAATATTTCCGCGATAAAGTTCCTCCAGGACATCTAGGGAATATCCCTAGTTTAGGGATTTTTTGTGGGGGGCCATATTTCCCTTATGTGTGTGCTCCCCCACCCAAAAAACTCGGTTTCCACATGTCCAAGCTTGTTGGACTATCAAGAAGAAGATAGCAGGGTGGAGCCTTTGTTCTTAAGATTTACCCCTTAACCTTAACCATTAAGTTATCTAACATAACATTATAGGTTTCATTAAAACCTATAAGACTCTGACAAGTCTTTTCACTGGCCAAGTTTTAGTGCTTTTCTGATGGAGATAGTGTTTTTAATGGAAAAATGGTACCATAATATTTGGGATAATTTTTGTTTTGTTTAAACTGGGCTTGCGCAAAATAAAACTATCTCCGGTAATAAATGGGCAGAGAGTTTCGCGGTCGTTTACAGAGACACGACTATTTTTTCTGGCTTACAATAGGTGCTTGCTCTAATGGAGATAGTTTTATTTTGCGCAAAAAAAAAAAAAAAAAAAAAAAAAAAAAAAAAAAAAAATCTAGACTTAACTAAACCTTATAGGTTTTCAATGAAACCTAACCTAACTGTAAGGGTTTAATGAAACCTAACCTAACCATATAGGTTTTAATGAAACACTACCTAACCGTAACCACAAAGTATACATTTTTTTAATTTTTTTTTTATGGGTTTGCGCAAAATAAAACTTATTAGAACAAGGAAACGGTAAAACTTTGGAAGAAGTCCTTCACCCCTATCTTTTTTTTCTTCCCCTATAGCCAACAAGCCTGGGGAACTGGCGGGAAATACGGGTTTTTGGGTGGGGGAGGAAGCAAATATAAGTGATTTTATGGCTCCCCAAAAAAAAATCATCAAAGTCACTCTATGTAAAAAAATCTAACGAACCTAACCTTAACCACAAAGTATACCTAACCTAACCTAACATAAACCTTAAACAAAGTATACCTAACCAAACTAACTAACATTAACAACAAAGTATACATAACCTAACCTAACCTTAAACCCACAAAGTATACCTAACCTAACCTAACCTAACCACAATAGTATACCAACCGAACCTAACTTAACCTTAACCACAGTATACCTAACCTAACCTTAACCACAAAAGATACCTAACCTTAACCACAAGTATACCTAACCTAACCTAACCTAACCACAAAGTTACCTACCTAAACTAACCTTAACCACAAAGTATAACCTAACCTAACCTAAACTAACCTAACCACAAAGTATATAACTAACCTAACCCAACTGGACTTAGATTTTTGAGGCACCTCATATTTCATAGCGGCCGTGGTGGGTTAACCAAGGCCTGAGCGCACGCTGGAACCTTTACAGATGTGAAGTACAATAAGCATACAATACAGTGCGGTAGGTCATTTCAGTCAAAGCCGGAAGGAGGAGCTCCAAAGTATGTCCCAAGCACCTATTGTAGGCCAAGAAAAAATAGTCGGTGTCTCTGAAAACGACGCGAAACTCTCGTCCATATAACCCTTCTCCATTAGAAAAAGGAAAACCTATTGTAGGCCAGGAAAAAATAGACGGTTTGCTTTTGAAAAGACCGCGAAGATCTGTCCATTCTAACCGGCAGTCCTTGACAGTATCTCTTCGCGATCATCTCGGAATGTGGAAAACCTTCACACCCCTCCTAGCAGGACATAGGACATTTTCCTTGCTTGAAACAGGCTGGCCAAGGATGAAAGTCTCGTCCTGAAAAAAATATTATGTTTCTCGTCGATAGAGCGAAGACCATGTCAATGCTTGTATCTTTTGAAGGAACGTTGATATCTGTACAATTATTCTTATAGATGATTAATTCGTTGGAGTCTTCAGCAATCATCATAGAAATATTAATCTTGTGTTTTTTGATATTTTTATACCTTTCTGATGACTCTTAGTAGTGATATTTCATGAAACCAAATTGGACTCTTGCTAATTGTAGCGCTCAGCGCTTCGTCCTAAGCCGCCGTCTTAGGACGCGTCTTAGACTTTCCTCGAACCTTAGGACGAAAGGTTAGGACGAATCCTGGGACGAATCCTAAATCTTTATAAGTAGGGGCCCCAGGCCGGAATGTCGCGGGGGAACAACGGTCATTATTAGAGATCGGATTTTATTTTTTATTTTGGCCATTTGAGTTTTTTTTTAATATGTATTTCACCAAAATATGTGATAGAAAAAACATTAAAATATGTGGTTTACTCAGTGCTTTATTTCCGTGAAAAATGCAGGAAAACAAAATCCGAAATGAGAAAACAAAATCAGACAGCGGGGCCCCATACTTATAGAGATTTAGTATTGTCCTAACCCTTACGTCCTAAACATCTCACGGTTAAACATCTCACGGCCTAAAGGTTCCTGCGCCCTAAACATCTTACGGCCTAAATTTGGGTGACAGACAAACTGAATCACGCCCGGGAAAGAAATACGGCCAAATAGACCCGAACTTACCTAACCTAACCTGCCAGCGGCGGCGCGTAATTAAAAAATATATTTAAGAAATTATACTCAGGAACGAGTGTTTCCGATGAAATTGCATACAGTACACCAGTGTTTGTATATGCAGAAGGCACTTCATATAAACACATAGGTGTCCTCGTAGTGAGTATGGTGTTTTTCTTAGATAATACCAATGTTTATTTTCATTATTTCCGCAAGTGAATTACAACTGCATAAAACTGAACAAAATAAAGAGAAAAATTTTCTGAAAGGCATGTCGAGCCACCCTGCACTTTCGGAATATTAAATGTTTTTTTTAGGTAATGGTTTTGTTGCCATTTATTGAAAATGGGGATTTTCGAAGAAAGTTAAGTTATGTAACTGGACCCATGCAAGAAAAAAAAAATACAGCAGCCACATTTTACTGTCCCCACAACGTCCCCAACCTTTTGGTAAATGGGTTTTTCATCGAACACAAAATACATATTTATCTGATAAGAATTGTTGCTTTGGGAATGCTTCAAAACCTTAATTAATTAGTGCCTCATTTAAATGTACCAATTAATATTTGCTCATAAATCTTTCCAATGGTGTAACCAGATTCTCCCTCTCAGGAACTGACGACTTATAGCGCGTTTCGCGACGTTTCACCCGCCCTTGTTCCATCCAGTCTCAGGGGGAGGATGCTGGATAAGTCCATAGAGGTAATGCGAACAGACGACTTACCCGTCCTTCAGGCTCCTTTTGTAACGGCCCTGAGCGTAAGGCACCGACTCAAGTCTATTTTCTCAGTCGATATTTCAGTCGCTTTTGCCCTTCCTTACAGCTCCAAACCTTGGCGTGGGCGTGGTCCGAGAATCCTAACTAGCCATCACGGTGCCTATCTGGCGCTGTTTTAGGCAGCTTCGAACCAATAATCGCAGGTTTAACACTTCTTTTGCTGGGGGAAACAGAATTTTGTCCCTCCTCCCTCCCGAACCAGCACTTATGGGCAAGGATGCAACGCTTTCCCCCGCCAAAAGCAGTTTTCCATCACAATTTGAAGTTCAACGCAGGTTTTGAACCACTTATATATTTCTGCATTGGGACTGCCCTACACCATGATAAATCGTTAAGGTTACTGATTCCGGGTGAACACAGTGAGTGAAAATTTAATGCAAACCAAATTCCGAATAAGGAGATTATGAATAAAAAAAGTGAAAAAAAAGTTTATACACTATTTCATTTTTGCTCTAATTATCTTATTCTAGGTATAGTTTACTGCAATTTTTATAAATTCTGATATGCACTAATGTCTGCGTGAGGTGATGGTATGTTCATCTGTCCTAAATATCACTGGTATTATGATCAATACCGTTAATAGTACACATTTTAGTGCGGGCGAAGCACCCTGCCGGCCCGACGCCCCCGCCCGCCTCTAACCACACACAACACAACTTTCTTATCACCAGCATTTACCCCCTAATAGTGCCGCCATTTAGTCTTCCACGATCGATTCATACACACCCTTGTGTTATGCCATACTTAGCAACTAACTAGTGGGTCAAGGCAAACGAAACACAAAAGTGATCCAGGTTTTAACGAAGTTTTTAATTTGTTTAATAGTCAACTAAATAAACTAACACCATACCATAACCACCACCACTTTAACCTAAGAGTGCTAACGTTAAGGTTGCTACCACAGCATGAATACATAGTATACAACAGTTACTACAACAGTACAGTTGGTGTGAGCTCTACAAAAAAAATCCTATAATACATAATATATAAAAAGGTGGAACAGACTCAAGTGTTGGTTGCGGGGTTAACCACAGGAATGAGGTCTTCACCTTCAACGAACGTCCAAAACCATCTGGCTACTTCCATGGTTTCAGCGTTCCGAACCTTTCTGACACGTCCAGCTACCATACGTCATCATTCATGACACGTCAGGCGTATTAATTCCTTACAATTACCTTATAACTACTATTCTTAGAATTACATATATAATAAACATACATTTAATAATAGAAAATAGATCATTTTTAAGGTGGAACCATAACATACCATACCCCCGCCCTTAAGATAAAACACAACTTTTAGTGTTTTTTACACTAACCAAAGCTATGAAAGTTGTCGCAGATACTGGCCGTCTGCAACGTAGGTTATCACGCCCTTTGATATGTCTGATTTCTAAATTATAGGGCCTGCAATATCAAAACCACCTGGTTTAACCGTTGGTTTTTGTTTTTTCATTTTAGTCACAAACGTTTAGATATTATGATCACTGTGAAACCGTTATTTTACTACCAGTACCCCCCTAAATATACTCAAATTTCTTTTCTCCAAAAGCCACAATAAGGATAAGCTCCTTTTCTATTGGTAGAAGTAGTTCTTTTTGATGATTTTTAAATTTTACTGACATTAGGTTAACTGGAGTTAAACACCGTCTTTGTCTTCCTGCTCAGACTGCCAGCTGCAATATCACTAGCAGTCCACGTGTAGTACAAAGTTTGCTAAATTAGATCCTTGCAGTACAGGGCTAACACATTAACAAAGATTTCATTTTATCAAAGAATTTTGCACCTTTCATCCCACCTCAGTTCTTTTCGCTAACTAAATCATCAGGAGACTTACTACCTTCGGCAAATTTAGGACAGACTTTCTATAATAGCCGGCATCCTAAGAACCGTTGCATCCTTACGATTTCTGGGCAGACATATTACAAATGGCCTCAATCTTTTGCTGATAATAGGAGAAACTTTTCCACAACCGGCTTTTGACCAAGAAACTAATTGGTTGCTGCCCAAACTCACTTTTAACTAATTATAGTCCATGAGCTTTTCTTATCCTATCAAATAGAACCTGAAGGTGTCTATATGGGATTTCAATCATTTGACTGTAAATAAGATCATCAATATAACAATTACTCCTTCTAGTCCTTTTCTATTACTCCAGATGTTATCTTTGATATGTACTTGGTGCATTTTTTAGGCCAAAAGGCATAACTCTGTACTGATAAAAAGTCCGTTGGAGTAATTGACAGCACGTTATTTCTTACTCTCTAAGATAGGTACCTGATTGTAGACCGCGCAACATATCAATTTTTTGTCCCTAAAGACTGCATGCCCACAGAATCAATTATATCAATCAACCGTATGAAGAGGATAACAATGCTCCTTTCGTCAAAGCATTTAACAACCACGTCTATCGTCCGTACACATTCTCATTGATCCATCTGCTTAGGTATTAAAACACAGGAAACGCCCACTCACTCTTACGAGCGCAACCAATTGTTACTGGAGTAAAAATTCTACCTCGTCCTTTCATAATTTGCCTCTTTCTGAGAAACACGATACGGATCTTGCTTCACAGGATGCAGCACCACAACTAGTACAATATCATGCTCTACACTGAAGTTGTTTTTGGGAACATCAGAACATATATCATTAAACTCATGCAAAAGGTAGTTTTAATTGCATTGTTGGATGTTTTTCATGACCTAGCTTTGAATCCATGAACTTAATTACATCATAGTTTTATTAGTTTAACATCCACCTTTATTGTGACATCATTTCTACCACTTCATTATTTTGACTGTTCTGAATTGACCACATAAACATTCACCACTTCACTCAGTAACATCCTGTACCCCTCAGTATATTCTTTTCAGTAGATTGATTATGAACTAATCTTAATTTTTCTTCTCTACGTCCTGTGTAGCAATAATATAGTTTGTTTCCCCTCCTTGCCGTAGCACTGAAATGGTCCTTGATACTTGGCTTGTAAGGGATACTTAGGGTCTGGTACTATAAAAGCACCTTATCTCCCTCTGGCAACCTCCACTCACCCTAGATTTGAACATCATAGTGGAGTTTCATTTGATTTTGTGGCATTCAAAAGGTTGGTCCTAGCAAGGCGTGTACTTGTTTTAGTCTCTCCCTCACTTTCTGGTTCTTGACAGTCACACAGTTTCTTCTTGTCTTCATCTATCCAACTCTCCGGTAATAGTTTTTGAAAAGTCCAAGTAATCTCTAACCGAACAACATTTCGTTTGGTGAGTATCCCAAGCTTTCTTGTCGGGTACTCTCCGGATAGCATATGACTAGTGGCACCCGCATCCCAATCCTTGTTTCAGTCCTCAACGCAGTACTTGTGAGCATGGGATTTTCAGGGTTTTGATGCCATCGCTCTAGGGCAACCTTGACTCTCTGGTGATATGCAGATGGACAAGTGTTTGTTTTAATCCCAGAGTAAGACATAAACTTACTTGAATATATTGGCTGTAAATTGCTGCCGTGATCAGATTGGATTACTGTGGGTTAGACCGAACTTGGTAAATATTCGGAGTAGCACAGGGATAATTGTCCTTGGTATTTATGCTTCTAAGAGGGGAAAAAAACGGCCTCAGGATAACGTGTGGCCCGACACATGAGTTACATAAACTGATTACCCTGTTTCTAGTTTTGGGGAGATGACTAACCAGTCAATGATGACTTGAGAAAAAGTTCAAACACAGCCGGAATGGGGTGCAAGGTCTTCGGAATCACTTGGTTTGGTTTACCGGCATCTGGCATATATGACAAGATCTGCAATATTTGGAGATATCAGACTTATTTCCGCCAATAGACAATAGTCTTGTCACTTTACTGTAGTCTTTGTTGACCTACCTAAGTGGCCGTTCCAATAGATCTGAGCCCAATGTAACACACATAGGACGATAGCAGCCGGGTACGCACAAATTTGTCCCTCACTCGGTACCAGGTTTCATCTGCCGGTACATCGGAGGTTCTGAACTTCCTCATAACATTCCACACTGCACATAATAACAGACAATGTCCTCTTCTTCCATTTCATCCATGTCTAAGGTCTTATGAAATAATGAGGTCAAAGTAGGATCTGACTTCTGAGCGTCCAATCAACATTTCCCGATCCCACCACAACATTCACTCATATCTTGGACTCCAAGACTAACATCAGTACTTTGATATTTATTACTACATTGATTGGTCAGTTGGGTTACCTTCTAAAACTTTTCTATCCCAAACAATATACCAAGTTTTCATCATCTTCCCAGCTACCACCCCGCAGTACCCCACAATCCTTGTTCATATTTCACGGGCCTTGCTACGTGTAACGCACACGCGGAAACAACCCTGGATTTCCTTTCACCTCAGCAACAGGGTCTTTATCTAATGGGAAGGAACCCACAATATACGGTACTACCCGCTACGCGCAACATCGTTTCCCATAGAAAAGTACCTCTATCTACTGGTAATGATCTTGAACGCAACTGTATCGGCTTCGGAAAGCAAATCAGTCTTTGAGCTAGAGCCTCTGCTAAGTGTACAGTGGTAGATCCACCACTCCCCCAAAAGTACGTGCTCACCAGTGTAAGACTTCATCCAGAGAAAAGGAATGGACTCCCTTACCACACACTATGATACGCCCAGTATCCCGCAAAATAGTAACTGACAGGCGTACTATCTTGTCGACTGAGCCGAACCCAAACGTAAGGGCTGAAACAATTCTTGGGATCCTTTACATGTGGAACTTATCATCGTTGCCCAAGGACCTGTTGCAAATTCTGTTGGTCGAATCCAATTAGCAATATAGCTACTTCAATTTTACCCGGAATCCTGTTTTCCAACTTGGGACATTTGAATTTGTGGTGCCCATGCTTCTTACAATAATTACAAAAAAGGTCTATTTTTCAGGGCACCACGCTCATATTTAAACATTTGTACTGGTAGGCAACATTTCTTATTACTAACATTACTTACAGGCGTACTATAAAACGGGATACTCGTTTTGGATAAGACCTGTTTTTTCATAACCCGTTTTTCGGGTTCTGCAAAGGGGATACTATAATTTATTCTCTGCAAGAGATGCAGCTTACTAATGTCTTTCACTTCTTTTTCAGCAAATACAACGAGTAGCTAACTGTCCTGAGGTACCCCCTTAAGTATTGTTCCAGTACTATGACTCACACAACTGTTCAAAGGGGGCGTAGTTACATCACCAGCACCAGCCATCTATTTCTTATTTCGTTAGGAATGACCATACCTTCCTATTGTTTTTTGGGTTTTTTTTTTGATTCGGTTTCCTTAAAGCTGTTTCGAACTTTGCCCTATAAACTATTCTGTAGTCATATGCCTGAAGTCTGAACCTTTCATAGTTGTATAAATTACTCTGCTGATGAACCTTTCAGTGATAGGTAATTCGATTAAACCCTTCCTTTTAGTGAAGTCTGACTAAAACATCACGCAATATAGATCAGGCCAACTAGTGTTTTTGCAACATGTTTCAAATTGAAGAAAAATTCTTCTGGTCATATTCGTTAAAAGATGGATCCATTTAGTAACTCTGTCACAGTCAAATCCTCCTTTTTATTCCTATCTAATTGAACTTACACTTTTCATAACATCTCAAATGAAATTCTCGTTCCACGTTCTCGTCCTGTAATTTTTTCTTCTCTCTAATTGAATTTCCACCATCTCTAATACTTTTCACTTGATTCAAGGTTCTCAACAGAATTCAAAGCTTCAGTACGTCAGTACCTCCATGTAACAAGGCCTTATCACTGCACTTTTCTCTCTTCTGCTTTCTCATGAACTTTTAATATTAACATTATAATGAAAGAGCTAATTTGATCCACTCTGCCTTCTTTAAATCAGGCCCCTTCAGAATTTTAACGGATGGTTTTCAGCAATAAAACCTTACTCAAGTCAAAAGGCATTGTTGCTAGTGAGTCACAAGTCACGTAACACAATCACAAGTGCACACTCACCATTCCGGAGGTGAATCAACAATGTCCTTAACACAAATCCCATCACAGGTGACCACATCGCGTTAAAACAATAACCATCACTGGTCACGCGTAACACATCCCATCGCAGTGACCCTCTCGACTAGGCCCCCAATTTCTGTTATGGCCATAATTACAAACTAACTAGAGTCCAAGGCAAACGAACACACAAGTGATCCAGGTTAAACAAGTTATTTATTTGGTTTATAAATAGTCCCTATATAACTAGACGACCATACATAACCACCACCAATTAACCCCTCAGAGTGACTAACTTTAAGTTGCTACCCAGCATGAATACATATTATACACATTTAATACACGTACAGTTGTGGGGAGCTCTACACAAATCCCTATAAAATAACTAATATATAAAAGTTTGAACATACTCAGTGTTGGTTGCGGTTACCGCGAAGGAGGTCTTCACTCACGACGTCCAAAACCAGTCTGCCTACTTCCATGGTTCAGCGTTCACAACCTTTTCTGAGGGGAGGGGGGGGGGGAACACGTCAGCCACCATCGTCCATCATCATGCACGTCAGCGATAATTAATCATTAACATTATCCTTTATAATTACATATCTTAGAATTACATATATAATAAACTCCATTTTAATAATATTAGAAAATTAGCCATTTTAGGGGGAACCATAACTACCATAACACGTCATTAACTTTTTTTCCTTTTAACATAGCTTTAGAACTTCTTTGGTTTGCTTTGCTCATTTCGGCATACTTACGTCAATTTTTTCTTTTCCTCTTCTCCTCCTCCTCCTCCATCTCTCCTCCTCCTCCTCTCCTCGGAGGAGAGAAGGATTACATATAGGATTACTAGATTACATGAATAACAGACACCCAGGAGCCTTATTGGTCCTAGCTAGGGTATCCTGCTGAACTACATACTAATACTATCAACTTACTTGTAAGAACAGTTGGAAATATACCATGTCCTAAAGAGGAATAGGAAACATGGAAGTTTTCATAAGCAAATGAAGATATGAAAAATACTAGCAACAACTACCACTACCACTACAACTAATTGATACGGGGGACTAGATACGAATTCGCACTATCAATACCCATTTACTTTACAGTGCGCGTCAAGTCTGTTTTGAATGTAGTTATTGTGCTGGCTCCGACAACATTTGCTGGTAACTTGTTCCATCGATCAACGACTCTAACATTGAAATAATTTTTACGGAGATCGGTTGATGCAACGTTGACCGTTTAGTTTTAAACCATTATTTCTTGTTGTCACTTGAGTGAAAGCTCGAATAGGTTTTCTTGATTAATGACATCAAAACCTTTTAGGATCTTAAAGGTTTCTATCAGTCCCCACGGATTCTACGATCCTTTAAGGAAAACATATTAAGTTTCCGCAGTCTCTCTTCATAAGATGAATTTCGCAGAGATGGAATTTGTTTGGTTGCCTCTTCTTTGCACTGATTCCAATTTGGCTCGATCTTTTACGAAACAGGGCGATCAGAATTGAAACGGCATATTCCAAGTGCGACCTAACCAAGGACGTGTATAATTGTGTCATTACTTTCGGAGTTTTTATGTTCAAAGTTACGTTTAATAAAGCCAGAACATCATATTTGCTTTTTACTGGCAGCTAGGCAATGCGGACTGGTTTTCAGATCATTACTGATGATGACACCTAAATCCTTTTCCTGCTGTACTTCAGTTAACGATTTAGTTTGCATTTGATAGTTATATTGAGGTTATCTTTGCCTATATGCATTACTTTACATTTATCGGAATTGAATTTTAAGTCATTTATCACTCCAATCTGATAGTTTGTCGAGATCACTTGTATGAGTTCGCAGTTTTCTCTAATATATGCTTTACCGCCTAATTTGGTGTCATCTGCAAATTTCGGTATTTTAGATACAAGTCCGCAGTCTAGATCGTTGATATATATCAGAAAAAGAGTAGGACCCAAGACCGAGCCCTGAGGCACCCCACATAGTAACATCTAACCAATCAGATGCCTCGCCATTTATTACTACCCGTTGTTTACGATTTGAAAGCCAATCGCCAATCCATGAACATAATTGCTCTCTAAGCCATTTGCCCTTAGCTTGGTCAACAGTCGCTTATGGGAACTGTATCGAAGGCTTTCTGAAAATCAAGGTATATTACATCCGAGGGAATTTTAGCGTCCCAGTTTGAATAAATGACATTAAAAAAATCCAGTATGTTTGTTAAGCAGGATCTCTTATTTCGAAATCCATGTGGGAGTTTAGTATTGAGTTATTTCATCGAGAAAAGACACTATTTTATCCCGCAATATTTTCTCAAATAGTTTAACAATCACGGACGTTAGACTAATTGGGTGATAATTACTTGCGATGCTCTACTCCCTTTCTTGAATATCGGTGTAACATAGCTAATTTCCACATACTAGGAACATTTTTGTCCCTAGCGATTTATTGAAAATAATCTTTAATGGGAGCGAAAGTTGACTGTGACATTCGCAAAGTAGTCGCGGCGAGATTTCGTCCACCCCACGGATTTTGCTGGGTCAAGTTTCAGCAAATACTTTGATATTTCGTCTACTGTTATCTCTCCTATTACCAGTCCATCCCTTTCGAGTCCCGCATACATGTTTACTGGTTCTGGTAATGGAGTTTCGTCTTCTTTAATAAATACCGCATTAAGTGTTCATTGAGTACGAACGCCATACACTTATTATCATTTACCAAGATATTATTATTATCTTTCAGTGGCCCAATACTTGTTTTGACGTTTTCCTTATTTCGAAACGTATTGAAAGAACCTTTTCGGGTTTGATTTGGATTCTTTGCAATTTTTTCTTCATACTCACGCTTTTTAGACTTTATTAGTCCTTTGCAGCGACGTTTTACGTCATGTATTCTCTAGAATCGCAGTCTGCATTTTATCGTTTGTAAACTTTATACGCTCGGCGCTTGCTGCCAATGATTTGTTGGATCTCATTATTCATCCAACTGGGTCTGTTAATGTTATTCAAACGTTTTCTTACCATGAGAAACATGTTTTTCTACCACCGATTGGAGTTATTTGTGAATACATTACACATGTTTTCGGCGTTATTACCATTTAGTAGGTCAATCCATTCAACTTCGCTTAGTACCCTGATGATCTTCGTGAAATCTGCTTTATTATAATTGGGACTAGTAACCGATTTTCTGTGATGTCTACATTGCATTTTATGCCGCATCTGATTAGCCTGTGATCACTGTTTGCCAAATGTTCACCTATATCGCAGTAATCAATCAGATCAATGTCGGTAGTAAAAACTAAATCTAGGATACTATTATCCCTTGTAGGCTCACGGACCACCTGATTTAAATATACTTCGTTCACCATATCAAGCAATCGCATACCTTCTCTATCAGCAGAATTATTATTCCAGTTTATACGAGGTAGGTTAAAATCTCCACAAATAATTGTATCGTTATTATTGTTGACAACTGACTTTATCTCGTCATACAGGAGGCAATCTACTTCCGCATTAAATTTTGGAGGACGATATATTCTCCCAATAGATAGCAATTTACCGTTTAGCTTAATCTTTGCGTAGACTGAGTCATAATGATCTTGTTACTTTATCGATTCGATTGCCTGCAAATTTTCTTTAATGTAAAGATGACACTCCACCTGCTTTATGCGTGCGACAATTTAGGAATGTCTTATAGCCTGGAATGGCTATTTCAGGTAATAAATGTTTATCTTTTGTGTTGACCCAACTCTCAGTGATACTAAAGATATCTGGCGTTTCGGCAACAACGTATGCTAATAATTCGTTACGCTTTAAAATAATGCTTCTGGCATTTGTGTAGAGTAATTTAAGTTCCTTGATAGTTTTGGTAACCTTGCGTGAGGGTTTACTGGCAGGGCGTCTACGGTCCACTGTTACAGGGCGCTTGATTAAGTTACTTTGATTAGTATTTGCGGAAACGGGACGTGACCCATCGTTGCTGTGGGGTAAGAAAGGGGTTAAGGTGATGCTGCTACCGCCGTGCGCTCGTCGTTTTTTGATCTGTAAGAGGAAACCTTGTCATTTCGCAGACGTCCTAATCGTGCATGGCCGACGGGGCTGAGGTGGAGTCCGTCATCCCCAAACAGGATGGAATCCTCAACCAGGATGGGATCCTCGTAGAAAATATCCCAGAAATTTGCGAAGTCTACATTCTTTCTTAGACTTGGTAAGACTAATCGTGATGATATTGATTGATGTTGATGGTAAATACATCTTTTTTCTCTCATATGAGATTATTAACCTGCATCACCATTCATTTTTCATGCTGCTGAAGATTACGTTACTACACACACACACACACACACACACACACACACACACACACACACACACACACACACACACACACACACACACACACACACACACACACACACACACACACACAAAGTACTACTATTTCATATACCAACCACTAATCACCACTACCATAAAACCACCACCGCCCCACCACCACACCACCACCACGACTACCACCACCCCCACCACCCCCCACCACCGCCGCCACCACCACCACCACCGCGCCACCAACCACACCACCACCACCCCACCACCACCACGACTACCACACCACCACCACCACCACCACCACGACTACCACCACCACCACCACCGCCACCACCACCGCCGCCACCACCACACCAACCACCACCGCCGACCACCACCACCACGAAAACCACCACCACCACACCACCACGCACCACCACCACACACCACCCCACCACCCAACACCACCACCACCACCACCACACTACCACCACCACCACCACCACCCCACCACCAACGCCCCGCCGCCACCACCACCACCACGACCACCACACCACACCACCACCACACACCACCCACCCACGCCGCCACCACCACATCCACCACGACACCAACCATCACACACCACCACCACACCTACCACCGCGCCACCAACCACCAACCCGACAACCATCCACCACGACAACCACCACCACTCACCCTCACACCACCACACCACCACACCAGCCCCACCACCACCACCACCACCTAACGACTACCACCACCACCACCACCACACCACGACTCCACCACCACACCATCCCGGGCGAGGGCTCTTATCCGATCTAGACAATGCTGGGACCTCACACACCACACACCCACCCTTCGACCAAGGTCGCGTAACCACACGCACACATTTATGTGACACTCATGAGCGCGGCGGTACCGAAGCCGACCCAGGATGGTGCCGGAACCAACCACCGAGCCTTGGGTAACATCCACACAGTGTGTGTGTGGTGTGGATGTGTGTTGTGTTGTGTGTGGGGTGTGTGTAGTAAGTGGGACTGTAGTTTAATCTTCAGTTGTGGTTAGTGCTTGAAAATATGCATGTGGTAATCTTGTATGTATTACCCAGTAATGATTGAAAACAAGCTGGATTTTACATTGTTTGTGGGTTTTGTGGTGGGTGTGGTTTTTTTGGGTGGGGTTTGGGGTGGTGTTGGTGAGTGGTTTGGGGCGGTGGCCTCATCGCCATGTTTACTCAGGTTCGGAAAACCGCCGCATTTTCTGGTAGCGGGGGGAGGGGCCCCCACCATTTGTCTTAGTAAGCTGGCACAAACCCCAACCCAATACCCTTTTAGTTTGAAAAAGGGGGAAATTATTTACGGGAAACCTTAATACCAACCTCCACCACCACAGACCAACACCCTTAAACCCCCCAACCTTCCTGCGTACCCAACACACTTGGGGTTGACGTGTGTGGGGGGGGGTGTTCGCAACGGGTGGAAACA
>JACEEZ010024102.1:7500-42500 GCA_016584305.1 Chionoecetes opilio
GGGAAATGGTTGTGGGGTATGGGTAAAGGGGAAGGGGTGGGGGGTGGGGGGATGGGTGGTGAAGGGGTTTGGGGGTTTGAGGGGAAAGGGTGGTAAAGGGGTGTGTGGTGATGGGAAAATGGGTGGTGGGGGTGGGGGGGGGGTGGTAATGGGTGAGTGAAGGGTGGGGGTGTGGTGGGGGTTTGGTGAAGGGGTGTGTGGTGTGGGTAATGGTGATTTGAATGGGGGGGGTTGGGGAAAATGGGTGAGTGAATGGTGGGGTGGTGTGGAAAATGGGGGGTGTGGGTGTTGGTGTGGTTGGGGGGGTTTGCCTGGGGGGGGTGAGGGGGTTTGGGTGGTGTGGTGTGTTGTGGTAAATGGGTGGTTGGGATGGGGGGGTGTGGGTTGGGTGTTATGGGTGTGTGGTGGGTTTGGGTGGTGTGGGGGGGGGGTGGGTAATGGGTGGTGTTGGTGTTTGGTGCGGTTGGGGGGGGGCTGGGTGGGGGGTGTGGGTTGGGGGTAAAGGGGTTTGGGGGGTGAGGGGAATGGGTGGTGAAGGGGTTTGGGGGTGAGGGAAAGGGGTTGGCTTTAAATTAATTTTTGTCTACACCCCTGTTTTCCCAGAAAGTTAGAAGGGGCTATTGAGAGTCTGTGTTTGGGGGCCAAAGGGCCCACCAAAAAGTCCTCCGCAGGAGCTAAAAAAAAAGTCCGCCCGGAGGGCGCTTTGGGGGCTATTAATATAATTATATATAAAATTTATCTCTCGGGAGTATTAGTAGAGCATGGTGTAGTAGTTATAACGGTAGTAGAAAAAAAAGTAGTAGTAGTAGTATAGTAGTAGTGTAGTAGTAGTAGTAGTAGTTAGAAAGAAGAAACAGCATTAGTAGTTTGTAATTAGAGTGTGTAGTAGGGGGATAGTTTTTTTTAGTGAAATGTAATGTAGTAGTATGTATTTTTTCCCCTTTAAGTTTTAAAATTAGTAGTATTACTGTAGTAATAGAAATTAGAAAGGAGTAGTAGTAGTGTGGGAGAGAAATAGTAGTAGTGGAAAGTAGTGGTAGTGTGGTATTGTAGTAGTAGTAGAAAGTAGCAGCAGTAGTAGTATTGTAAAAATTAGTAGTAGTAGTGTAGTAGTAGTGTAGTGGGAAAAGTGTGTAATAGTAGAAATAGTAGTAGTATTAGTAGTAGAGTAGAAAGTAGTAATAGTATTATTGTAATAGTATTAGTAGTGGAAAGTATAATAGTATTAATTTTTATTTTATTAGTTTATTTTAGTGGGTAGTAGTAGTAGTAATAGTAGTAGTATAGAGTAGTATAAGTAGTAGTAGTAGTGTGTAGTAGAAAGTAGTTATAGCAATAGTGTAATATTTAGTAGTAGTAGTAGAAATAGTAGTAATAGTATTATTAGTGTAGTGTAATAGTAGTGGGTAGTAGTAGAAAAAGGTAAAGTAGTAGTAGCAGCACAGCAGCTCAGCAGCAGTATTAACCCAGCCAAAACCCCCAATCTGCAGCACCACGCTGCACGGAAGCTGACTTAGGGGGAATAAACACAAACCCTTCCCCGGGGAAACCTTTTAATACAGGTTTTATTGACCCTGGGCAAGGGTCGTGTTTATCCCTTGGTGGGACACACACAACACCCCCGGGCGCATTTTTGCCTTCTCGGGAACTAGTATGTGGTGTGGGGATGTCTTTTAAAAAATCCCCGTTGCCCCAAGCTCGGACGTAAACATGGGGGTGGGGGGCTTACTAAATTCGCGGGGCTATAATCTGTGCTTTAAAAATATATTTTTTATTAAGCCCTAGGTTGGGTTGGGTTTGGGGTTGGGGTTGGGTTTATTTTTAGGTTAGGTTAGGTTAAATTAAAAAAGTCTAGTTTAAAAAAAACAGTTTATTTTATAGTCCAGCTATAACGTGGCTCCCCCCCCATGTGACGTCACAGCTTGGAAAACCAGGATTGGCTAGAGCCTCCCCCCCCAAATACTTTACCCCAGAGAACGGCAATATGCATCCCGGTGATCGCGTTTAAAAGGGGGGGACACTTTAAATACGGGAAAGGAAATTTCTTTTATACATTTTTCCCTTTTTTTAATTTTGGTCTTAAACTCGATGCTATTTAAAGGGAATCTATTTTGATCCCTAGAACCCACAAAATCAGTACTAAAAAAATTATTTAAAAAAAAATTACATTAATTTTTTTAAATTTACATAAAAGTTGATTTAACATGGTAGTGTCAAATTTAAAGTAATTCGATGAATATGATGGGAACTGTGGAAAAATGAACTGATTTGGGGAAAACTTAAGTGAATTGCTAGATATATGTGCGTGTTTTTTAGAGAACATATTTTGGGCCCCAATCTTAAAAAAACAAAAAATTTTACATACAGAGGCAGTTTTGGGTTTTAAAAAATTTTTTCCCCCAATAAACCCTCCCTTCTCTTATTTTTATTTTACCTACTCTTTTTCCCCCTCTTTTTTCCTTTCCTTATTTTCTTATTTTATTTTTCTCCTCCTCCTCCTTACTTATCGTGACCCACTCTCACCTACCTTTTTCCCACACGCAGCCCCGTCATAAGTCACCCTTTACCTAGGGCCTAGATAACCCGAGGTCCCTTGGGCACGGATTAGGTCAAAAATTTAAAAGGGGATTGGGGGGTAAAAAAAACTGGCTTACTGTTGGGTATAAAAAATGGCTTACTGATTGGGTGGTAAAAAAAAATGGCCCTTTTTTTAGGTTTGGGGGGTAAAAAATGGCTTTACTGTTGGGGGTAAAAAAATGGTTTTTCTGATTGTGTGGTGAAAAAAGGGTTACTGATTTTTGGGGGTAAAAAGGCTTACGATTGGGGGGTAAAAAATGGCTTACGGTTTGGGGGTAAAAATGGGTTTGTGATTGGGTGGTAAAAAATGGCTTTCTTTATTGGGGGGTAAAACTGGGTTTCCCGGGGGGGGGGGGTGGAAAAACTTTCTTACTGATTGGGTTTTTAAAAAATGGGCCCCACTGATTGGTTGGGAAAAAATACCTAAAAGATTGGTGGTAAAAAATTTGGTTTTTCTGATTGGGTGGGAAAAATGGCTTTCTGATTTTGGGGGGTAAAAAAATGCTCCCTGATTTTGGGGGTAAAAAATACCTAACGTTTGGGGGTAAAAATGGCTTACTGATTGGTTGGTTTAAAAAATGGGTTTCTGTTGGGGGGTAAAAACCCCACCTAAATGATTGGGGGGTAAAAACTACCTAAAAGATTTGGGGGGTAAAAAAATGGTTTAGATTGGGGGGGTAAAAACTCTTTCTGTTGGGTGGTAAAAACTACCTAATGATTTTGGGGGGTAAAAAAATTTCCTAACTAGTTGATTGGGGGGTAAAAAAAAAAATGGGTTACTGATTTTGGGGGGTTAAAAAATGGGTTTCTGATTTGGGTTTTTAAAAAAAAAGGGGTTTCTGATTGGGGGGTAAAAAAAAAACCTAAAAAGATTTTTGGGGGTAAAAACGGGGTTTAAATTATTGGGTGGTAAAAAATGGCTTTCTGATTGGGTGGTAAAAAAAACCTAAAATGAATTTTGGGGGTTAAAAAAAAAAAAGGGGTTACTATTGGGGGGTAAAACCCGGGTTCTGTTTGGGGGGTAAAAAATGCTTACTGATTGGGGGGTAAAACTGTTACTGAAATTTGGGGGGTAAAAACTGGGTTTCTGATTGGGTTGGGAAAAAATGGCTTTCTGATTGGGTAAATAAAATCAAAAGTAAATTTTACTATGAAAAAAATTGATTTAAGGGGAATAAAGAAAAATTACCAGCCTCTCTCTCTCTCTCTCCTTTTTCTCTCCTCTCTCTCTCCCCTCACGAATCAGTAAAAACCCAAAAACACCTAATAAAAAATAAAAAAAAATAATCTAAAAATAACCCCAAAAAAAACCGCTTACCGGGTTTACCCCCCATCTGTGTTTTCCCTCAGATTCTCCGGGGGGCTGAGGAAAATCCTGGCCCGAACTGACGGGGGTAAAAATGTGCTGTGGTGAAAGTGAGGGGGGGGGGGGGAGGGAGGGAGGAGAGAGGGGGGGAGAGAGGGGGGGGAAAAAGGGGGGGAGGGGGGGAGAGGGGGGGGGGGGGGGGGGGGGGGGAAGAGGGGGGGGAAAAGAGGGAGAGGGGGGGGAGAGGGGGGAAGAGAAAGGGAGGGAAGGAGAGGAAAAGGGGGAAATGGAGGGGAAGGGGGAAGGTAAAAAGAGGAGGGAGGAAGGGGGAGAGCCCAGAGGAGATAGGGAAAAGAGAGGAAGGGGAAAGGGGAAAGGGGAGGGAAGGGGAAAAGGGGGGGTGAGGAGGGGAAAAGGGGAAAAAAGGAAGGGAAAAGGGGAAAAAGAGGAAAGGCGAGAAGAGAAGAGAGGAGAGAGGAGAGAGAGAGAAAGAGAGAGAGAGAGAGAGAGAGAGGAGAGAGGAGAGGGGAGAGAGAGAGAGAGAGAAGAGAAAGGAAAAGTTGGTTTGGGTGTTGGGCACTATTACCCAATTTGTGGCAGGTTGAGTGTGTCCCCATTGGTTCCCAAACCCCCTGTTATCCCATAACATTTAAAATAATGGTAAATACTAAAAAAATTTAAAACAATAAAAAAATAACAAAAGTAATGTACTTATATTGGATTTTTTTTTAAATTTGTGGCTTTTTTTTAAAAATGATTTTCTTCTAAAACACACACACCCCACCCACAACCCCCCCACACACTGAGGGGAGAAAAAAAAGAAAAAGAAGGGGAGGAGAATTTTTTAAAAAAAAGCAAGTAGATAATTTAGTATAAAGGGAAATTTAAAAAAAAAGTGACATTACAAGCCCTTTATTCAACCTAAGTTACAAAAAATAAATACATCCTTTTTCCCCCCTAACACACACACACCCGCACGCCGGCCCCGCACGCCGCACGCGCACACCACCACACACACACACACACCCGAGAGAGGGCCTACACAGCGAAAAACACACATACAAAAGAGAGAGAGAAGAGGAAAAGAAAAGAAGAGATGAGAGAGAGAGAGGGAGAGAGAGAAGAGAGAGAAGAAGAAGCGAGAGAGGGGGAGAGGGAGAGAGAGAGAGAGAGAGGGGAGAGAGAGAGAAGAGCGGTTTCAAAAAAAAAAATACATACCTAAAATTTTTTCCCCCGTGGCAATTGTTAAAATTTTTTCATTCCCGGGCGACCTCCCCTTTTGTTCCCTTGAAACACAAAACAACACACACCACCCCAACACAACACACACACACACACACACACCACACACCCAACAACCCCCAACCCCCCAACCCCCCCCCAACCAACAGCCCCACCACACACAGCCACCAAAAAACAACAGCCACACACCCACACACACACACACACACACATACATACCCGGGGCCATTACACCATCACCAAACAACAAAAAACAGTGTTGTTGTCTCACCCACAAAACTGCGGGCCCCTATCTTAAACCCCAAATTCTTTACACGCCCACAACACCCCAGCCGGGGGTGTTTCCCTCGTTTGCCCGCCCTACGCAAACCGGGGAGAGGGAAAAGGCGTGGAAAAAAGATGCAAAAAAATAAAGTAGCGGTTGGGGTTTTTGTTATTTTTGTAATTTGTGGTGGTGGTTGTAAATGGGTTGGGGGGGGTGGTGGTAGTAGTAAAGAAAGGGTAGTAGTAGAAATAGCGGTTTGGGAGTAGAAAAAAGTATAGTATAGTAGTATAGTGTAGTAGTAGGAAATATTAAATAAATATAGTAGTAGTAGTAGTAGTAGAGGGAGAAGTAATTAATTTTTACCATTTTCATTTACAAAATAAAGAGATGAAAACCTTATACAAGACAGTCAGGGCCCGAGACCAATCTGCGAGGACCTCAAACCGCACGACCTTCACGGGGAGACGGGGTGTCAATTAGATCAAAGGCAACTATTTCGAGCTTGGGTAAAAAAATAGCATCAAATATTGCCTTACTTCAAGATGGACAAAGGGGGAAAATGTGTTGAAATTAGATTAAGGAAGCATTTGGGCGACCACTGAGAAAGTTGCATATCTTAACTATGATCGTTTGGTAATGTACCCAATAATTTTAATAATAGTGATTATAATATAATAATAATGGACTATTAATAACTCCTAATAATGACCTAATATGTACTAATATACACCCGATTGAACAAGTATTTGAACATATGGTTCCATTCTATCTGGAACACGCAAAAATTCGGGGGGGGGAGGTTTTCCCTTGCCCCCCCCCCCTGCGCGTTATGGCTGAAGGGAGGGTGATAGGGATGAAGGGATTAGGTGATTAGGTGATGAGGGATTAGGTGATGAGGGATTAGGTGATTGGAACGAGTGGAAATGGGGGCAAGGCAGGGTTGGGAGGGGTCGGGAAGGAGTTGGGAAGGGGTCGGGGGGTCGGGGGGTCGGGGAGGGGTGGGGAAAAGAGACGGAGGGGTCGGGGTGGGGTGGGGAAGGGGTCAGGAAGAGTCGGAAAAGGGTCGGGAAGGGTCAAGAGGTGGGAAGGGTCGAGACGGGAGGGGTCGGAAGAAGTCGGAAGAGTTGGGAAGGGTTTCGGAAGGGGTCGGGAAGGGTCGGGGGGGTCGGACGGGAAGGGGGGAAGGGGTTCGGGAAGAGGTCGGGAGGGGTCGGGAGGGGGCGGATGGGTCGGGAAGGGGTTTCGAAAGGTCGGAAAGTCGGGAAGAGGTCGGGACGGGGTTGGAAGGGGGGTCGGGAAGGGGCGGAAGAGTCGAGAAGGGTTCGGGAAAGGGTTCGGGAAGAGGTGGGGTTTGGGGGTTTCTTCAACGCCTTCCAGTGGACAAAAGCCGATAGTGTGAACCGCCGAACTCCAGTCACGTTTTTAGTGCCAAAAACCCACACTGTTGATTTGGGATACAGAAAAACATACTATAAAGGAAAAGAAACCGTCGATTCTCTATACCATATTAGAAAGAAAGTAACAAGGAATAAAGTATCGGAGTAAATAAATTTAACCTAATCAATATAACTTCAAAAACGTCGTCTGTCCTAAACGAATATAGAATTTAAAGGAAAGCAAACAAGAAATCAAGTAATCTAAATTGAGGTCAAAAGAAAAACCCCTTAACTAATCTAACTTCACGTCTCATAACCAAAAAATCTTAGTACTTTCTTTCTTTCCGATCTGTCGTACTACTCTTTCCCTATTATTTTTTTTGGGTTTGTTTCTCTATCCCGAATGTAGGAAGGGAAGCAACGGGAAATTTCAAGTATTGGGTATACGCGTCCGAGAAATACACCGTGACTGTCGAACACCGATAGATGTATATTTCCTTTCCAAGGGATTGACACAATTCCCCTTTTAACGCATATTTTTCCTCTTATCCTATCCACAAAGACCAAAACGCCTATAAAAAAATTACTTTAATACATAAATAGAGAAATAATTCCTGCACCTTATCACCTAAAGCTTAACTCACCTTAGAAGAAATAAAACTGGCTGCCACTCAATAAGAGGTGAGAGGAATTGCGAAGGTGAAATTTGGAGTGTGACAGAGAGAGAAAAAAAACTGTGGGTGGTTGGGGGGGGTGGTGGTTCCGTGGGGATGGTGGTGGTGGGTGGGGGGTTCGTGGTGGTGGTGGTGTGGTGTGGTGGTGGTGGTTCGGGGTGGTGGGTGGGTGGTTGGGGGGTGGGTGGGTTGGGGGTGGTGGTGGTTTGGTTCGTGGTGGTGGTGGTGGTGGGGGTTGGGGGGGTGGTTCGTGGTGGTGGTGGTTCGTGGTGGGGGTGGTGGTGGGGGTGGTGGTGGTGGTGGTGGTTCGTGGTGGTGGTGGTGGTGGTGGTTCGTGGTGGTGGTGGTGGTGGTGGTTGTGGTGGGGGTGGTTCGTGGTGGTGGTGGGTTCGTGGTGGGGGTGGTGGGGGTGGTGTGGTGGTGTGGGTTTGTGGTGGGTGGTGGTTCGTGGGGTGGTGGTGGGGGTGGTTCGTGGGGTGGTGGTTCGTGGGTGGGGGGTGGTGGTGGGGGTGGTGTGGTGGCTGGGGGTGGTGGTGGGGGTGGTTTGGGGGTGCTGGGGGGTGGTGGTGGGGGGTGGTGGGGGGGGGGTGGTGGGGGTGGTTGGGGGGGTGGTGGTTCATGGTGGCTCGTGTGGTGGGGGTGGGTGGTGGTGGTGGTGCGGGGGACAAGGGTTAAGAGGCTGGGGACGGTTTTGGGGTTGGAGGAAATATATGGAGGATTTCGAGGAAGTTTGAGGTTGGAGGAAATATATGGGGATGCGAGGAAGTTTGAGGTGGAGGAATATATGGGGATGCGAGGAGAGGGGGAAAGGGGAAAAAGAGAGGGGAGAAGATAGGTATTGTAGAGTCCTGGGGTTATGAGATGGGGGTTTAATAAGTGACTGGTGCTTCACGAATTCTGGGGGTAGTGTGGTTCCAATTGGGGTGCAGGCTGGGGGAAACTACCTTTTTTTCTCTCTCCCCCTCTCTATTTTTTTTTTTTCTTTCTGTCCTTCTTTTTCCTCTCTCTTCTCTCTCTCTCCCTTTTCTCTCTTCTCTCTCTCTCTCTCTCTCTCTCTCTGTCTCTTCTCCTCTCTCTGGGTCTCTTCTCTCTCTCGTCTTTCTCTCTCTCTCTCTCTCTCTCTCTCTCTCTTCTCCTTTTTCTCTCCTCTCTCTCTCCCCTTACTCTGTTCTCGAAACCTTGGAGACAATTATGCCACATTTAGGTTCGCTATTGTCGGCAGCCCTTTAACACCGCACAGGAGGCTTTAATCCTGCTTGATGTACTTACCTAACTGTCCCTCTGTGTGTGTGTCCAATGCCATGCAGCCCCGGGGTTTCCCAAATCTAATTTCTCCGTTACTGTCCCCCTTCCTGTCCTGCTCTCTCCCTGAACTTCTTTTTTTCTTTTTGGGGGGTTTCCCCTTTTTTCTATTTTTTAAACCGTTACATCTCTGAAGATTTGCTTCTATGAGGCAGTTTATGTCTTAAGCTACTATCCTCGTATCCTGGCTTTATTTCCGCTTTGGGCCCCTTTCCGGATATTTGCCAGTTTTCTTTAGGTCCAAAATTTTATTTTGTGTACCGTTTTGTGTGCAACTGGTGTGATAAAGACATGGATTTAGGAAGGAAAGAAAGAGGAGAAGGATTAGTACACAAAGTACGGGGAAATGCGATGTGGAATGAAGGTAAATTATGTTTCAATAGATTGCTCATATCCTTCTATGAACAAGCCCCTAAATCACGGAATTAAAAGTCTGACTGATTGTTCTGAGTTTTTCTTCCTGGCAACAGTTATTTGTACTTTTTAAGGAAAGGAGGAAGCACAAAAAAGGCACTAGAAACACTTCCATACTCTGTTAGGATAGAACAGTACAGGCAATCTATATACTGTAGACCATTCCTTCATCCAGTACTGTTTTTTTCGTACGAGGGGCCATTCAGGCCCTTTTGAGGAAAGAAAGAAAAGTTTTATTCGGTCAAACACATATGGGATTGTTCGTGAGTGTTTTGGAGGAATGTGTTATTGCCCAAGGATTGGGAGTTTGAGGGAATAGATGAGCTTTGTGTCCGTCTTTGGCAGCTTGACGGGTGTGTCTGGTTGTGTGTGTGTGTGGTGTGTGTGTGTGTGGTGTGTGTTGTGTGTGTGTGTGTATGGTTGTGTGTGTGTGTGTGTGTGTGGTGTTGAATCATCGTTGCGCTATTTTACGCATTTTTCTTGCAGTTTGTCATGGAATCGAAATTGCGTATCGGTAATGTCATGTTTTTATCAATTTCATACCCAAAACAAAATTGATTCACTAAACTGGTCGTTCTTTTAGCTTTTTTTTATTCGTCTCCTGGTTGGGACGTCATTAAAACAAAAAATAAAACAATTATAATCACGCAAATGTTGCCTTTCCTGTTTACCCTCGTCATTGTTTTTGTTAATTGGTAATATAAGAGACGTGCGTGTAGTGAATGTAGTGAAGTGAAGTTAGATGAGGTTAAATTTTATGTTACCTTACAATAAGAAAATATAAATATAAAAAATTTCTTTTCCTTAATACGGTGTAAGACTGTCGACGGTTCCTTTTCCTCTATCTATGTCAAACTGACAAGTGCCTTTGTGAAACTATTGCGGCAAAAATAGTTGGATTAAAAGGATTAAATAGGATTAAAAGGATAATTTACAGATTTCTTAGTGTTTCTGTTTTAGGTTATAAGGGGTAAACATGTGTGTCAGGAGGAGGAGAAAAATGTGTTAAAACGTGAGAAACGAGAGAAAAATATACAACTGTTAAATGTCTCTGTGGAACTTGGAAAATCTTGGAGAACTGGTACAACCCTAACGCCACAAAAAAGAGTCAGGACATAACTATCTTCTACCGGGCTTTCTTCTCCACCGCTCACCAGGAAGAAGAAAGAATAATATCACAAATCGTCCAACCGTAACGTGAAACCTGCAGACCAAGAGAGGAGAATAAAGCTACAAATTTACTACAAAAACAAGAACACCAGCAACCTCCTTCTCCGTAACAGCCCAAGCCAGACGAAGGAGACAAAACAAAAGTCCCATGTCGTATATAGGATCACATGCAAAAGAGGAAACTGTGAAGTCCTCCCCTCATCCTACATCGGCATGACGACAACGAAGCTGTCCAGACGTCTTACTTGCCACCTAACTTCCGGAGCCCCAAAAAGTCACCTATTAGAACAACATGGCATCATCATAACAAGAAGCGCTGTACATAAAAGAGATCAATCCCAAACTTAACGTACAGGCAAACGACCTACAAGCTCTACCCAGCATGAAAAGAACAAAAGCAAATAACAGCCTACTCACAGAAAAGCCAAGCGAAGACCAAACAACCAATCAGCGTCACCCACTCAAGAAGACGAGAAGCAAAAGCTATCTACCAATCACCGTGCCGCTAATAGGCTGCGTGGCAGCAGACCGGCTATAAATAGCGCTTCACCTCGCATCTTATCATGCTCACCTCAACTCCTGGAGAAAACATCTTCCATATGCTGCTGAAGAAGGGTTCTTAGACCCGAAATCGCGATACAGCAAACATGACAAGCTACGGCGAAGTCATAAAAGTGATTACAAAAGAGAATAAGACACTCTTAAGACAAAGAGAAAATATCTTTAAGAAGATAATAAACGCTGAACTAGCTATCACTTTTAACGATATATATATATATATATATATATATATATATTATATATATATATATATTATATTATATATATTATATATATATATATATATATATATATATAAAATGAATCAATAAAAGATGCTGGAAATGTCACAACCAAACAAACGCAAACAGAGATATTTCTGACGGACATTTGCTTGCCTGTCTGTCTGTCTGTCTGTCTATTTCACTCCTGTACCGTCTCTTATCGTTCCTCCCGTCTACTTGCCCGTCCATTTATCTTAACCTGACGTATATTATCCTATCTTTTTTTTTTTAGAGGGATAGACAGTTTTGGGGAGAAACAGAACTAGGAAGAAGTTGAAAGAAAAGGAAAACCATGAAAAGCACTGCCATCCTCCTCGCCCTGTTCTTCCCTCTATCCTTCCTGCCATCCCTGTCTTCGCCGCGTGTATTATTATCTGCGTCACGTCACCTTAAATGACTCACATATTTGACAGGTTAATTTTAGACCCTTTTTTCTTTCCTCCAAAACTCTTGCCAGGGAATCAGCTTGACAGCATAATTATGTAAGGTGTTAGGCTCGCAGGGGTTCCCAACAGGGGGGTCGCGAAGGATTGGCAGGGGGGTCGCGAAGGCTTGGCAGGGGGGTCGCGAGGCCTTGCTAGAAATGGCTTAGGAGAATATTATTTTTAACTCAACCATATAGTGGTCTATGACTCAACGATTTAATTTTTTTTATGCTTTTATATTTTTCTTGCTTTTGCTTCAGTGCAAAAAACGTGTTTTGATCATTATTATCATAAATGTGTGTTCCTATATGGCGGGAGGCACGAAACGAGTCTCTCTGCGGCTTGCTATTTATTTATTATAGTATGCCAAAGTTGAACCAATGCAGTAATTTAGCTTGTTAATAAATAATTACAGAATTCATGAATCCCTTTTTTTACGTTTATTTCCCTGACCTTGACAGCAAACAAAATGTAGATCAAGCTGCTGATAGCAGGGGTCCTGTGGGTGTCAAGATTTTGGGAAAGGGGTCGCGAGTGCAAAAACGTTGGGAACCATTGTGTCAGAGAGAGAGAGAGAGAGAGTAATAATAAAGTTTTATTTCCACCGGCAGTGGTTATTCGTTACATACAATTATTTTCAAGATAATAGCTACATAAATTAAATTACACAGTTTTGCATTAAAACATTAAAAATATAAAATTATAAAATTGTAAAATAGAAAAATAATCGATATTAAATATATATACAGAATATGCTATCAAAAGTAAAGGAATAAAGCATTATTAAAGAAAAACAAATATATAAGTAAAATCATTATAAAAGGTACATATATTTCTACCTAAGAATATACTATATACATTAAAAGAAAAAGTTCTATACTAAAATTCATTTCCATCCCGAAGTACAAGTTTGAGTTTAGTTATGAAAGACTGTAGGGTGTTAGCATCTTTAACTAGCGACGGGAAGCTGTTCCATAACTTGGGGCCCCTTACAGAGAGAGATCTGGCCCCCATGTCTGTGTTGGTCTTAGGGACGTACAGGTGATCTCGCTGTCTGGTGGTGCTACCAGTAACGTCCCCTACAGTTGGAAAAGTCAGATTAGGATATAGATGGGTCATATACTTGAACATAGTGACCCCTGTGTCGTGAGTTATTTGGTCTTTAACATTCAGCCATTGTAGTTCTTTCAAAATTGGAGTCACATGATCGTACTTCCTGGTTTTAAACCATCTACTACTTTGCTGCAAAATTCTGTAGTTTTTGAACATTGTTTTAGGAGAGTTGTGTTTGCTGTGCCCCATATTACATTGCAATAATTAATAATGCTAAGTACAAGTGATTGTATAATTGCTGTGCGAGTATCCTTGTCAAAATTTTTCTTTTTATTCTATTTAAAATACATTAGAGATCCGGTTATTTTTTTTACTCTTTTCCCCATACATGTTTGTTAAAAGTCATGTACCTGTCCATGTGTAGTCCAAGGTTTTTTACATGTGTGGGGTTGAAGGGTTTTGTCGTGGTGCTGTATAGTGAGATTGTCTGGTATCTGGGATAATAGTTTAAAAGGTACCTATGAACATACACTGTGTTTTCTTATATCAGTAGTTAAAACCATTTTTCAGAAAGTACAACTTTGCTTTATGTAAGGTTTCCTGTGTTTTCTGAATGAGGGTGTCAAGGTTTTGATAAGGTTGTTGTGTAGGATTTGTGTGTCATCAGCGTATTGCACTAATATACAGAGAGAGAGAGAGAGAGAGGAGAGGGGCAGGCAAAGACAGATAGACAGACAGGCAGCTTTGCTTTCACCAAAAAAACCCAACCAGCCACCCGGGGGGGGGGGGGGGGCATCGGGGGGGGGGGGGGTGGGCTATGGCGCGTGGGGCGGTGGGGGGCAGCGCCAGGGCACGACTGTGTACTAGTGTAGGGGCAGCAGCACGCGGCTCCTCCTGCCGTGCCTCGCTCATCCACAAAACCCGGGGAGGAAGAGCAGCGCCGCGACCTAGGCCACGGCGTCTGGCGCGCCCCTCACGTGCTCTGCGGGGCGGGGAGTCAAACCGTGGCGGGGGGAAGCCAGCGCCGCGCCCCGCAAGGAGGAGTCGCTCTCCTGCTCGCCGCCGCTCCCCGTGACAGGGCCCCACTGGGAGCAGCTGCGTGCCCCCTCGGAGGCTCTCGGCGCTGGCCAGTACAAGGGGAGGCGTGCCCATGAGGGCCCGAGTGTGTCACGCCCACCGCACACTCCTGCCAGCAGTCCCGCCACCACAGGGGAGTGTCTGCTGCCGCGGGTCCCCGTGCAGCCCACCGAGGAAGCGTGCTCTGATTCACCCCGGAAGGGCAACGCGCCCTGCGCCCAGTCTGTGTGGCCAACACAGGTTCGGGGCGGCGGAGAAAAATGGGCGTCCCCCACACCCGAGCCCCGCCACCGTATGAAGGGCGCCGGGTGTTAGCCGGGACTGGTGCCAGCTTCCCGGGGTATGTTGTAAATTTTTTTAATTTTTGGGGGTTTAATTTTTTTTTATGTAATTTTTTAGGGGTAAAAAAACCTTGTTTGGAAAAAAAATTTTTTTAAATAAAATTTCAATTTCCCAATTCAATTTTGGGGGGGGGCAAGGGGCCCGGGGGGGGGGGGCGGAAAAAGGTCGCCTTTTTTTTTTTTTTTTTTTTTTTTTTTTTTTTTTTTTTTTTTTTTTTTTTTTTTTTTTTTTTTTTTTTTTTTTTTTTTTTTTTTTTTTTTTTTTTTTTTTTTTTTTTTTTTTTTTTTTTTTTTTTTCCCCCCCCCCCCCCCCCCCCCCCCCCCCCCCCCCCCCCCCCCCCCCCCCCCCCCCCCCCCCCCCCCCCCCCCCCCCCCCCCCCCCCCCCCCCCCCCCCCCCCCCCCCCCCCCCCCCCCCCCCCCCCCCCCCCCCCCCCCCCCCCCCCCCCCCCCCCCCCCCCCCCCCCCCCCCCCCCCCCCCCCCCCCCCCCCCCCCGCCCAAACCCCTCTCTCCCCGGGGCCCCCTTTCCCCCCCTACCCCCCCCCGGGGTCACCACGCCGATTTCCCCATGCGGCCCCTTTTCCCCATACCAAGCCCTTTTTCGAAAAAAATAAACTTGCCCCACCCAGCCTTGTGGGCCCCCCCTTGGCCTCCTCCACGTCTCCTCCATCATTGTCTTTTACAGTAAACCCAGGGAAAGGGGATCTTTTTTCGGGGTAGCGTGCCACATCCCATATAGCCGAAGTTGGCGCTGACGGACTATCAGTAATGGCCCTCGATTCATCTCAGGGTGCAATCGCTGTTTTTACCGTAATCATCCAGCGATCCCCCATGATTCGCAAGCACTTATTCCAAAGGCATTGTTTGTCTTTAAAATCACTTTTTAGTGTCCTGTCTCACACCATAAAAAGCAGGGATCAAAAACGATTTGAAGACCCGGGATCTTTGTCCTCCTGCACAGGTACCGACACCCCCAAATCTTCCGCTGAGCAAGTCCAAAACACCGGGGGGTATCCAATCCCCGAAAGACTTTTTGCGTGACCCCTCTTTATGGACTGCGCTACCAATAGTAAAACTTTCCAAGATCTAAAGTCTTCGCCACACGCAAAAAAGACTGCCTGCTTTCTATTTAAAAATTTCCCAAACCCTGGCCTTTGGGGTTGGTCTTGAGCCGGGAGACCTCAAGTCCCAAAGGCTTTGCCTCCTCGTGCAGCGCCTCGAAGCCATACCAGGACCCCCAGCACTCGCAAGATTACTGCATCATCGCAAAAAAAAGATCAGTGATCTTGTTTTTCCGACGGATCCCACAATACTTTGTCACAACCTTGCCCAATCCCATCCCATAAAAGTTTTTGAAAAGTGATGGGAAAGGACGCACTCTTGCCTCACTCCTTATTCACGGAAAGAAGCTGGATACCTCCCCACACTTCACAGCACTCTCATCCCAAATCCAAACCGTTTAAAACCAAAATAGTCCTTGCAGAACCCCTCGAAGTCGCAAAAGATCCCAGAGTGACTAAATGAAATGATAAAACCCTTCCTGAATCAACATGGTTGCAAGCACCCCCTGTCAAAACTCCGTCGGCTTTTTCCCGGGACACAAGTGCAGGATACGGTCCGTTGTTGCTTACCAGGCGTAACCCGCTGCTGAGGTCTCTGAGCTTCCCAATGACTGCAATCCGTGCGCAATAATGGGAAAAGCACCTTCCCTGGTACGCTACATGTAATCCCGCGTAATTGTTCGCCCTCGGTCCCCTTTCCCTTTCCGATGGGACGCCCACCCCCTTTTCCCAGTCAGGGGAAGGGTCCTGTTACCACACGGCAGTCAGGACAGCATACACCCCGGTCAGGGCCTCACCCCCAGCTATGAGGAGCTCCGCCTGATTTACAACACCCTGCTTTCCACCCCTAAAATTTCACAACCTCTCTACTTCGTCAAAAAGGGGGTGCGGTTTCGCTGGGAGGATGGGCATCCCTCCCTGAAACCCCATTGGTGTGAAGCGCCATTGGGGTCCACCGTGAAAAACTCCCAAATACTCACCCAACGACTCTGCCCACCCATGTCCGACAGAGGCGCCCATCGCTTTTTCGAATAGCACTCGCCCGAAAAGGGAGACGGGGAACGGACTTCTTCAGGCTGGTAGCGGTGGGAGGCTTAGCTTTAAAATGAACCCCGAAAAATCCTCAGCGAACCCAGGGGCGAGTTTGAGGGGAAGATTTTGAGTTTTGCAGCCGCCAAAACCTCTCTAAAACGCCTGTGCGCGACTCGGGGGCCCCTTCAGTTGCCCCCGAGCGCCCAGCCAAAACCTTTGGGGCCTCTGGGGTGTGACGCTATGACAACAAAAGGGCCGCCCAAACAGAGACAAATTTTTGAAAAAATTTTGCTTTCCCCTCCGTTTACAGTCGAAAGACTACAATGTTATCCCCAGCATGCATTGACATCACTGCAAGTACTGTACTGGGCCTATTAAAATTTAATATAAAAATATAAATTGGAGTGATAATTTCGAATATAGTGGCCCAAAAAACAGTGGGGGAGATGAATTTTTTTAAAAGTTCACATTCATCCCCTTTATAAGCATTGGGTTTTTTTTCCCTATTTTTTTTTAATATTTGCAGTTAAACCAATAAAGATCGGGGGTTTAGTATCCGACCGTTTCATTCTCGTCATAAGGGTATTTCTAACCCCACAATGCCGGCGGGGTATATGTGCATTTTAAAACCAATACACGATCGCTGGATAATACTGCAGTTTTGTTCTCATCGCTAAGGAGTTTTTAAGACCCTGGCGTACCGGTGGGGGGGGGGGGCTGCGGCCAGGCCCCCCCCCCTTTTTAAAAAAATTAAAAATAAATTATTTTTTGTAAATAAATAAATATATTATTTCACAAACCCCTATATCTACAGTGGGCTATGAAAAAAAAAAAATATTTAAAATATATTATATTAAAATATATAATAAAAAATTTTGGCCCCCCCCCCTTTTCATTTTCTGGTACGCCATTTTTATGACCCCTACAAAAAAAACAAGGGGGTCTGGGGGTAAGTAAGGTTGCGTATCAAGCCCAGGGTTTTTTTTTAACTTTTGGGGGTTTTTGGGGGGAGCACTCCCCCATTATGCCAGGAGAGTATTGGTTGAACTGCACATTTACCGCCGCAGGAATAAAAAAAACAAGAAAGGGCTGGGGTGGCGAAACCCCCCGCTTCAGTGACTTAAAGGTTTTGTAATCAGGGGCCCGGTTTCTGGTTATTTAGGGCCGGGTGGTGTAGCCCCCCGTTTGGTAAAACTTAAAAACAAAACTCCACCCCCTATATTCTTTTACCAACAAGCTTGGGGACATGGTGGGAAAACCGGGGTTTTTTTGGGGGGGGAGCACACCTAAGGAAATTGGACCCCCCAAAAAAAACCCCAAAATAGATATTTCCTAGTTCATGAACTTTATTGGGGGAAAAATTTCCCCCTTAAACTATGTACAGGGGAAAATTTTCCCCAGTTTAGGGATTTTTTTGGGGGGGCCATTTTCCCTTTAGTTGGGTCCTTTTTGGGGGCACCTATAAGGGGAAAAATTTTCCCCGTAAAAAAAGTCCTGAACTAGGGAAAATTTTCCTAGTTTAAGGATTTTTTTTTGTGGGGGGGCCCTATTTTTCCCCTTTTTGTGTGCTCTCCCCCCCAAAAAACCCCCCTTTCCCAATGTCCCCCAAACCCAGCACCCTCTTGGCCCTCGTGCTGTGCACTAAACCCAACCTGCCCTAATCTAACCTACCTAAACCCACTCTAACCCAACGGGGGGGGGGGGGGGGCCCCCGTCCCCCCCGACCAAACCCCCTAGGGTTATACCTACTACTTGATTCGCACTCTTTCTCAAAAATCGTCGTCCCTTGCGCATCTCGCTGGGCTTAGTTTTTCTCAGGGAACCTGAAATTTAAAATCGCCATTAGGGGAAAGAAGGGTCGCACTCTTAAAAAATTAAAAGATGTGTTAAGGCAGTAATATATACTAGAGCAACATTTTTGGGGCCGCTTGCGTTAGCCCCTTTTTTTAAAATGTTCCGCCAGTTATTTCAGAAGGTATTGGTCAAAGGGAGTATTGGTTGAAAATCTATTTTTCCATTTCTTTTGCTGTATTTCAATTATTTTTACCTTTTTTTAAAGAAATACTGTAACCCCTTAATCTTTAAAAAACCCCCTTTTTCACCCACCATTTGGGGAGGTTTTGGTTTTGGGGAAGAAAGGAATTTTTTTTGGTTAATTTTTACTATTAGGATGCATAACAGGGGGCCGGGGGAGGGGGGCGGGGAGGTATTTCCTCCAGATGTGTAATAGTGGCAGCAATGATTGTAAAAATACTTGATAATTTAATAGACCTCTAAACAATCCAGTTTCATTTGTTAAAAAGCTAGGTTACTTAGCAAATTTTTTTAGTTTAGGGAAATTGAAAATTTAGTTTTGAAAATAATAATGTTTGACAAAACCCCAAAAAATAAAAAAGGAGATTTTTGTTTCAGAAAGTCCCGTTGCTGTAAAAATATGCCCAGAGTATCTCTTAATGGCAGGTTACTTATGAAATGTCTAACTCTGAGTTAGAGGGGAAAACAACCTGCAATACATAAAGATTATTTTCACAGTAATCTACTTTTAAGCGAACTGAAGCTTCTTGCTATCAATTACACTGTCTATTTTCTTTAAATTTAAACTGCCTATTTTGTCGACAGTTCCCTTTTTGATCTTGCATGATATTACGCACAATATAACTTTAAAAACTTTTTAACAGTATTTCTGCATTCAGAATTTCATACCAGGGGGTATGGGGTATCCAACAAGAAATAAATTTTTTCTTCATTTTCATTTATTCCAAGTGAACCGTTACCAAAAAATTTTCCCCTCGGGGGTGTACCACGTCGGCGACAGGTCTCAGTTGGTTTTTTTCGCAGAATTCTATTTGGGGAAGTTTTTTAAAAACCTGTTCACGTATCCCTACAAACCCCACCGCCAATAACACTATAGTCTCCACTGACATATATGTCGTCAGGCCAATTTACGAATTTTTTTTATCACTACGATCATAATTGTTTGCTACTAAAAGGCATGCACGTAGTTTATATTAAGTACCTTCTTCAGTGGGACATACAAGTCATAGTATGCTAAAATTAGTAAGATTTAGCGCCTGGCGACAAATGCGTGGGGACTATAGTGTTTTGACGGTAGTTGGTTGACGGGGGCCCGAGATTCCCAACATTTCCCTCTCCAGCGCAATTACCATTACAACATAATCAAATAGTCGTCAGGGAGCTACGCGTACGCCATTACCTTCCGTATTTTTCTGGCGATAGGGGCAGTAGAGGAAAATTTGAGGGCAAAAAATCCCAGTCTGAGCTGTGGCGTCGTCGTTTCCTGGTAAAGGCGGGGGTTTTTTACAAATTTTTAACCCCCTGCAGGGGCCCCAAAAAGGTTTGATAGGGGTACAGAAAACCCGAACGGGGCGAGCCCTCAAAATTTTTCTTCCAAAGCACCCTGACAACCCTCCTTGTCTCTCCCCGGGGGTTTTTATCGGCGGACAGAGTCCTGTGCTGGCCCGGTTCCCCAGGCCTGGCAGCGCGACTCTCCTCGATTTTCTCCAGCTCTCTCGAGACAAAACCAAAGCCTTGACCCCGGGGGCTCCCCAATAACTCCGGCACCTGTAGAGTTTCAGTTGAAGGTCCACTTTAGGGTCCCCAACCCGAGAAATTTAACGATTTAAAGACCGCTTCATGGCACATTCAGTCCTTATTTTTAAGTAAAAAGTTTTTACCCTTGGATTTTCTGGCGACAAAAATTTTTCCCCAGTCGTGACTTTCCAAGATCAAAACTCAAAACCCTGCATTCTTAAAATTCAAAGTCCAAAAAGGTAGGTCGGTCCCTTACAACTCCGCTCCGGGAATTAAGGTCAGGGGATTGGTTTGAACAAAACCCAACTACCTTTGGCTTGCTTTCAGAAGGGAATTTGTGTTTCTATCGGGGCCAGGGCCAAAAAAAACCCGTAGCCCCTCAAAATTTTTTTTACGAGTTTGGGGGGTTTCTTTTCCGTCTTCCACCCGCCGTGGCGGACCCCCCAAAGGGCTTGGCCAAACGGGGAGACCTTGTTCCCAGTGGGCATGTTGGAAAAGGGGCCAGAAAACTGGCTGTGGCCTGGGGGAGGCCGGCGGGGGCTTTAATTTTACGAACATTTATACTGGAAGGGGAGCTGGGGGTTGTGGCCAACAATGGGAAAGAATGGTTTTAAACCCGAGCCCCGCCAAAAGAAAAGCCCGGATGGCAAGCTTCCCGTGTTTCGGGGGTTCCCAAGGGGGGAAGCCCAGGCACTACTTAATTTCCCTTCCCCCCCCTTCCCCCCTCCTTCCTTTTCTTTTCCGTTCTTCCCCCCTTTTTCCTCTTTCTCTTTTCATTTATTTTTTTTATTTTATGTTTATATTATTATTTTTATTATTATTATTTTTTTTTTTTTTTGTTCCCCTGGCGTTTGAATTTGATATTCAAAATTGGGTTTTACGGGGGGAGGTGTTTATTCCTACTTTTTATTATGTTTTGGTAATATTGCTTTTTATTAATTTCCAAGCCATCTTCGTGTTCCCTAGTGCTTTTTTTAAAAGGCGGGCAAGGTTTAACCGGTTTTTCCACCGGGGACTTTTTTTTTTTAATTTTTCATTTTGTTTATATGTAAAACAAACAAAACCCCAAAAAAAAACACAAAACCCTTTGTTCCCCCATTAAAATCAAAATGGGAATAAAATTTGTTGTTTTAAGGGGAAAAAACATAATTTGTATAAAAATAACAAACGAACAATAAAAGAACAAAAGTTAACAAGAAAATCAAAATACTTTCAACCGGAATTCCACAACTTTTTTTAGTATTAAATTTTTTTTTTTTCCTTTTCCTTTTTCCACTTCGTTTTTTTTTCTCTTTTTTTTTTTTTGTTTTTTTTTTGTTTTATTTTTTTTATTTTTTTTATTTTTTTTGTTTTTTTTTTGTTTTTTTCCCCCGGTTTTCAATTGGGTTATTGGTTCAAATAATGGACATGTCCCAGGAGGAGGGGAAAAAGGGAGAAAAAAGGGAATGTTGAGAGAGAGAGAGAGAGGAAGGGGGGGGAGGGAGAGGAAAAGGATGAAAACAGGGCCCCGGGGGGGGGCTAACTTGCTCGGGTTTATTCCCAAAAGAGGGAAAGGAGAATAAACGGGGGAGGAGTGGAAAAGAGAGAGGGGAAGAGAGAGAGAGAGGAGAGAGAGAGAGAGAGAAAAGAGAAAAAGAAGAAGAAGAAGAAGAGATAGAAAGAGAAGAAAAAGATAGAGAGAGAGAGAGAGGAGAGAGAAGAGAGGAGAATAAAATAAAAAAAAAAAAAAAGATAATAAAAGATAGATAGAAAAGTTTTTTTAAAAATTTTGTGATTTGGAAAATTTGGGATAAAATAAATTTTTCAATATATAGATAGGTAAGAAAAATTTTCCAAGAAATGACTGGGGGAAAAAAGAAAAAGGGTTTAAAGGAGAAAGGGAAAAGGAGGAGAGAAGTAAGGGAAAGGGTTTTTTTGGGGAGGGGAAAAGGAAAATAGGGGAAAAAAATATTAAGGGAAGAAAGTATGAAAGAAGGGGTTTAAAAATTTATATTATTTTAAGTTTTGTTTATTAATATGGGAAGGGATGGGTTTTTAAAGGGTGTGTTAGAGGTTTAAGCTTGAAGGGAAGGGAAGGGAAAGGAAGGAAGTGAAGGAAAGGGGGGTAAGGAAGGTAAGGGAAAAGGGGAAAAGGGAAGGGGTTTGGGGAAAAGGAAGGAAAGGGGAAAGGGAAGAACCAAAAACAAACCCAAAAACACAACCCCCCAAACACAAAACCCAAAAACCCAAAGGGGAATAAAACACAAAACCCCCCACCCACACACCAACCACCACCACCACCGGGCAACACACACACACAAAACACACACACAAAACCCCTACACAACACACCACACCACCACGCACCACCACCACAGAAAAGCACCACCACACCACAGCACAACCACAACCACACACCAACAAAAAACCCAAGCAAAACAAAGAACAAAACCCAAACCAACAAAACCAAACAAGCGACGCGGATGCCAAACCCCAGGAAGACCAAAGGGCAATAAAGCGGGGGGAAGGGGAAACCGGCGAGCACAGAGCGCACAACCCAAAAAAAAAATTTTAAACACAAAACCCAAGGAAACAAAAAAACAAAACTCCAAAAACAAAAAAACAAAAAAACACGCATTAAAAAACCACAAAATTAACACATATTTTCCAAATGATTAAAATAATTAAACATCCTACTAAAACATAAATTAGGCCCCGAAAAGCTAAAATTAAATAAGAGAGATCAAAATAGGGGGGAATGGAATGGGGAGAGATGGAATTGGGATGGTGCGAATAAAGCGAGATGAAAAAATTTAAAGGATATTATTTTAAATGGGGAAGGATAAAAAAGGGAAAGAGAAAAAGGGGGAAGATAAAATTAGGGATAAGAGCTGGGTAGGATGAAAATGGGTTTAAAAGGAATAGAATAAGATGAAATAGAAAGGAACAAAGAGAGAAATAGAGAAAACCAGAAAAAAGAAAGAGAAAAAAAAGGGGCTGGGGATGCAGAATAGGGATGGGGAAGCAAATAGGGATGAGATGCAGAAATAGGGATGAGATGCAGAAATAGGAGAGAGAGCAGAAATAGGGATGAGATGCAGAAATGGGGAAAGGAATGCAGAAATAGGATAAATGCGAAATAGGGATGGATAGAAATAGGGATGAAGCGAAATAGGGATGTGAGCAGAAATAGGGATAAGATGCAGAAAAGGGATGAGAGCAGAAATAGGGATGAGATGCAGAATAGGGATGAAATGCAGAAATAGGATGGATGCGAAATGGGATGAATAAAAATGGGGAGATGCAGAAATAGGGATGAGATGCAGAAATAGGGATGAGATGCAGAAATAGGGATGAGATGCAGAAATAGGGATGAGATGCAGAAATAGGGATGAGAGGGGGAAAAGGGAGAATGCAGAAATAGGGATGAGATGCAGAAATAGGGATGAGATGCAGAAATAGGGATGAGAGATGCAGAAATAGGGATGAGAGATGCAGAAATAGGGATGAGAGATGCAGAAATAGGGATGAGAGGCAGAAATAGGGATGAGAGATGCAGAAATAGGGATGAGAGATGCAGAAATAGGGATGAGAGATGCAGAAATGGGATAAAGAAGAGAAAAAAGAAAATTAAAATAATAGATGCAGAAATAGGGTAATGAGGAAATATGAATAAACGTAAGAAAAATAAAATTAAAATTAATAAATAACAACGATAATAGGATAATGAATAGCAACACTTACATGAATAACAACGATAATAGGGTAATGAATAGCAACACTTACATGAATAACAACGATAATAGGATAATGAATAGCAACACTTACATGAATAACAACGAAGGAAAAGTAAAAAATTTGAAAAAACCAGAGGACATTAAAAGAAAAAGAAACGGGGAACAAGGGGGAAAAGGGACACAGGCAGGGGAAAAATGGGGCAAGGGAAGGGAGGGGAGGAGTGGAGGGGAAAAGACTGACGAGTGGAGATAGACAAGTGAGGGGAGAGAGGAGGGGAGGGGAGAGAGGAGGGGAGGGGAGAGAGGGGGGGGAGGGGAAAGGGGAGGAAAATTTAATGGGCAGCCAAAAAAATTTAAGTTTAAAAGCCAAAAGGGTAGGTCCGGAAAGTGGGGTGTGTGGGGGTGGGGTGTGTGTGTGTGTTGGTGGTGTGGTGGGTGGGTGTGGGTGGGGTGGGTGGGTGGGGGGTTTGGTGGGGGGTGTGGGGGGGTGGGTGGTGTGTGTTGTGTGTTGTGTGTGTGTGTGTGTGTGTGTGTGTGTGTGTGTGTGTGTGTGTGTACAATCACTCCGCACATCCGGAAGTATGATTTGGCCTTATCATTTTAGTTAAGGGACCAAAAAACGTACCACAACCAAAAGAAAGATGCAATATTTGAAATGACGCATCCGAAAGTATAATTTTGGCCATAATATTATATTCAATGGACCAAAAAACGTCACACAATTAACGGGAAGACGCAAATACTTAACAGCCCACCCAAGGGAAACCTCTGCCGCCCCGCACCCAGGCAGGCACGCCCTCCAGGCACTGCGTAGCTACAGTGTTAGGTAAAATTTAGAGTCCTTTCCCGCCCTTATTAGTGGCCTTTTTTCCTCCAGACCTTCACAGATCCCTTCAGATACCTCTAACACGTAATTATAAAGTGTGGGAGGAAAAAAAAAAAAAAAAATACTAACCTAAATAACTCTAACCTTTTGGAAAATCTTTGTTCTTTCTCCCCTTAGGTCTCGCTAAGGAGGTTTTTTGGTAAAGTTATTTGGTTGGAGGTTTAAGGTTAGGAATTTTTTTCTTCTCTCCCCCCCTTTATATTACGTTTTAAAAGGGTAAATTTTTAGGGATTTGGTGAAGTCTTGGGGAAAAAAACCCTAAAAAGGCTGGGGAAAGGACCTCTAGAATTTTACCCAGTTTTGGACAATTTTGTTAATTTCCACCTCCTAATACTCATTTAGTAACATAAATTGCTGCCTTACATAAAAAAGCCCCCCCTCCCCCGGATGCAAAAGCCTCCGAAAGCGGTCCCTCGGGACACGCAGGGGCCCCCAACGGGCCCCAAGGCCTCCCAAGGGCTGGGCCCACCGACCAAGCGGGCCCACCGCCCCAATTTTCCCGGGCACCAGCCTCCAACCCCGGCGGGCACCAAGGGGGGACCGGGACCACCCGGGGGGCCCAACCGCCTCCCAACCCGCGGGCACCCAAGGGCCGGGGTGGCACCACCACGCCTCCCCCACCCGGGGGGGCACGCCCGCCCTTCCCCCCCCGGGCGGCACACACAAAACCCCAAGGCCCCTCCGGGACCCACAACCCGGTTTCACACACAACCCTCAAAACCACACCCCCGGCACCACACGCCTCCACACCCGCGGCACACCCCAGCCTCCACAACCCGCGGCACACACACCCTCCACAAACCCCGGGACACACACGCCTCCACACCCGCGGCACACACACCCTCCACACACCCCGCAACACACGCCTCCCACCCCGGCACACACACGCCTCACACAACCGCGGCACACACCCCCCACACCCGCGGCACAAAAACCCTCCACACCCGCGGCACACACACCCTCGCACACCCGCGGCACACACACGCCTCCACACCCGCGGCACACACACCGCCTCCCCACCCGCGGCCCCCACACCCCCACCCCACCAACCCCCTCCACACACCCGCGCACCACACACGCCTCCACACCCGCGGCACACACAACCCCGCCTCACAAACCCCCGGCACACACACGCCTCCCAACCCGCGGCACACACACGCCTCCTCCCCCCGCGGCCCCCACACACGCCTCCACACCCGCGGCACACACACCCGCCTCCAACCCGCGGCCCCACACACACCCCCCACACCCGCGGCAACACCCACCCGGCGGCACACACACGCCTCCACACCCCGCGGCAAAACACACGCCTCCACAACCCCCGGCACACAACCCCACACACAAACCCCGGCACAACCCCGCGGCACCAAGCACAGCAACAAGGGCCCCACAAACGTCAACCCCCCCCCCCCTCCCCAAGCCTCCCACTCCGCACATTTTCCCTAAGGAAGTCCCCAAAAACAGGCCCCCCCCGGACACCCCGCCTCCCCCGGAAACCCGTTAAGCAAAAACTCTCCCCCCCAAGTCCCAAAAATCCCTAAAAATAGAATGGAAAAAATGGGGGTATCAGTTTTTTTTTTTCCCCCGCTTTTTTGACCACCATACACGATTCGGTGGTTTTTTGAAGGCGTAAAAACCTGAACCGGTTTTCGGTCTCATCATAAGGAGTATTTCTAATCCCTAGGTACAACAGCCGTCGCAAATCAATATAACGCAAGGGAGAGGCTAGAAACCCCCCAGTGAGGTTATGTTACGTAATCAATGCCCAGGTTAGGTTAGTTAACTAGCAGGGGGTCTGGGGGGCAGTTATGTCAGGAGAGTATTGGTCAACAGGGAGTATTGGTTGACACTGCATCATTACCCAGAATGTGTCAGTGTTGATCCATAAGTACAGTAACTCCTTGTCTCCCTTCACCCACAAACTACCGCATCTTAGGCTTCCAGTTCTCTACGCTTTGTATATTTCTCAACAATTCACCACGGAAGCAGAACTCTCGCCACCTAAATCAGGCTAGGCAACATTTCTACAAGGTTTTTTTCCTCTTCCTAGATTTCACAACCATACATATATTCGCTACCCGCTGTAAAAGAAGACATGAATAACAATAATAATAAAAAATGCAATTACTTACCTTCTGAAGAGGTGGTGGGTAGTGCAGAGGAGGTGGTGAGGCAGGCAGGCAGGCAGGGGGCGGGGAGGGGTAGCGGTAGATGTTAGCGGTGGCAGGGTAGTGGTGGCAGGGGGCGGGAATGGGGGCAGGGAGAGGGAAGGTGGGCAGGAGGAGGGAAGGGGGCGAAAGGGTAGCAGGGGAGGGGGCGGGAAGGGGGGCAGGGGGCGGGGAGGGTAGTAGGGTAGCGGGTGCGGAGTAGCAGCGCGGCAGACCAGGAAAAAGTATCGCACACACACGTTTCTTAAAATGACACTGACTCGATACACTGATGTTCTCTGTCTATTGTCTTCCCTTTAGCACTTGTTCCTTAGGTGTTGTTAAGGATAGTCTTGCGTAGTAGCCGCCAGCACGCCGGGACAAGGCAAGACGACGGTACAAAGACGACACACGCAGCACACACAACCTCCACCGCCGCCCCGCTACCTACTGGCGGCCTGGGGTTCACAAGGGTCGGTCTTGGAACCCTCGCCGTTCGAAGCACATCTCGTTCACTCGCCTGTTAAGAGTGAATCATTGTTATTGTTTCTTTCCCTATTAGTCTATCTGTGTTATACGGATATGCATGAATGTCTCTTTCCCTATTCTCTCTCTCTCTCTCTCTCTCTCTCTCTCTCTCTCTCTCTCTCTCTCTCTCTCTCTCTCTCTCTCTCTCTCTCTCTCAAGAAAGGGATAAACATATGAGGAGAAACACAGGAAGAAATAAGAAGGGAAAGAAGGAAAGATGGAAGTGGGGACGGCAGCGAGTAAAATAGACAGATGAAAATTTAAAGAAAAAAGGAAGAAAGGGTGATTGGCAAATGGTAAGAGAGAGAGAGAGAGAGAGAGAGAGAGAGAGAGAGAGAGAGAGAGAGAGAGAGAGAGAGAGAGAGAGAGAGAGAGAGATATAAAGGACACATATATCAATGAAACTTCAGAGTTCACAACAATACATAAATACATTCAAAGTGCTTCATACACAATTCTTCAAAATGAGGAAAAATTTCACAGTGGCGGGGCGTAAAAAACACGGGAAGGGGAGAGTGTAGTCATAAATCTATAATAATATAAGCGAAAGTGTGTGTGTGTGTGTGTCTGTCTGTCTGTCTGTCTGTCCGCGATAGGTGCCGCCCCCCGTCGCGGAATCCCACCATATGTCACAGTTTTGGAACCACCTCGACCAGGGGAAGGTTTTGAAACCCCCTTATGAATGATCCCATCACTTTTTTTTTTTTTTTTTTGCAGCCTTTATGCGAGAATTGTGAAAAAAAAATGTGGGTGCGAGGAATTGAGGAAACCTTGGATGTGGGGTGATGGGTAATGGGTGAGTGAATGGGTGGGGTGATGGGTAATGGGTGTGGGAGTGATGGGTGAGGGGAATCATTATGGGTTGGGTGAATCGGGTGATGGGTAGGAATAGATGGGGGCTGATGGGTAATTGTGTGGTGCAAGGGTGTGTGGGAGGGTAATGAAGGTGAGTGAATGGGTGGGGGTGTGGATGGGGTAATGGTGTGAGTGAATGGGTTGGGGGAATACATACATTTCTACATCCATGATTTCAGGAAAGTAGAAGGGGCTATCTGGAGAGTCTGTGTTGTGGGCTGGGCCAACAGTGGGCGAAGGCCCACCAATAGCCCTAATGGGTGAGTGAAGGGTGGGGGTGATGGGTAATGGTGAGTGAATGGGTGGGGGTGTGTGATGGTGGCGTTAATACATACATTTCTACATCCATGATTTCAGGAAAGCTAAAGGGCTATCTGAGCAGCTGTGTTGGTGGGCCGAAGGCCCACCAATAGCCCTCCGCAGAGCTAGCCAAAAAGGCCGCCCAGAGGGCGGCTTGCGGCTATGTACAAAGTTTAGGAGACAGCCAGCAGCCACCGCCAGCCAGCCAGCCAGCCAACCGCCACCAGTACACCAAGCACAGCCAGCCAACCAGCCAGCCAGCCAGCCAGCCAGCCAACCAGCCATGCAGCCAGCCAGCCAACCAGCCATGCAGCCAGCCAGCCAACCAGCCAGCCAGTTAACTAACCAAACAGCCTGCCAACCAGCCAGCCAGACCAGCCAGCCAGCCAGCACAGCCAGCAGCCAGCCAGCCAGCCAACCAGACAGCCAGCCAGCCAGCCAGCCAGCAAGTTAACCAACCAAACAGCCAGCCAGCCAACCAGACAGCCAACCAGCCAGCCAGCCAGCCAGCAAGTTAACCAACCAGCACAGCAGCAGCCAAGCACAGCCAACCAGCCAGCAGCACCACCAGCCAGCCACGCCAGCCAGCCAGCAGAGCCAACAGCAGCCAACCAGACAGCCAACCAGCCAGCCAGCCAGCCAGCAAGTTAACCAGCCAGCCAGCCAGCCAACCAGTCAGCCAACCAGCCAGCCAGCCAGACAGTCGCGACACTCAGTCAGTCACAATTAGCGGGTCTGAAGTGACTAGAATAAAGAAGCGAAGACCCAAACGTAAGGCCTTGCCAGACGCACCTTCCCTCCTCGCCTCGGAGCATAAAAAGTGTTCACGGTGGCGGCGGCGGCGGTGAATTCACTCCACTTTACTTACTGTTGATTTAAGGCAAAGGAGAAGTATAAAAGTTACGTTGCGTTTTTATTTTAATGTTTATGTTTCCACGGGCGTCCATTTCAGGTTATTATTGTCCTGCGGGAGTGGCTGGCGGGGGTCCCAAGGCGGTGTTTTCAAGGGTCCCAAGGCGGTGTTTTCAAGGGTCCCAAGGCGGTGTTTTCAAGGGTCCCAAGGCGGTGTTTTCAAGGGTCCCAAGGCGGTGTTTTCAAGGGTCCCAAGGCGGTGTTTTCAAGGGTCCCAAGGCAGTGTTTTCAAGGGTCCCAAGGCGGTGTTTTCAAGGGTCCCAAGGCGGTGTTTTCAAGGGTCCCAAGGCAGTGTTTTCAAGGGTCCCAAGGCAGTGTTTTCAAGGGTCCCAAGGCAGTGTTTTCAAGGGTCCCAAGGCGGTGTTTTCAAGGGTCCCAAGGCGGTGTTTTCAAGGGTCCCAAGGCAGTGTTTTCAAGGGTCCCAAGGCGGTGTTTTCAAGGGTCCCAAGGCGGTGTTTTCAAGGGTCCCAAGGCGGTGTTTTCAAGGGTCCCAAGGCGGTGTTTTCAAGGGTCCTAAGGCAGTGTTTTCAAAGATCCCAAGGCAGTGCTTTCAAGGGTCCCAAGGCAGTGTTTTCAAGGGTCCCAAGGCGGTGTTTTCAAGGGTCCCAAGGCGGTGTTGTCAATGATCCCAAGGCAGTGTTTACAAGGGTCCCAAGGCGGTGTTTACAAGGGTCCCAAGGCGGTGTTTTCAAGGGTCCCAAGGCGGTGTTTTCAAGGGTCCCAAGGCAGTGTTTACAAGGGTCCCAAGGTGGTGTTTACAAGGGTCCCAAGGCGGTTTTTACAAGGGTACCAAGGCAGTGTTTACAAGGGTCCCAAGGCGGTGTTTTCAAGGGTCCCAAGGCGGTGTTTTCAAGGGTCCCAAGGCGGTGTTTTCAAGGTGCTGAGCGACGTTTAAAGTGTTGCTACAAAGAATGAGAAAAAAATACACTCGTTATACACAGATAAACGCGACAATAAAACCTACTTTAACGGCAACACAAGTACGTAGGAAAGAAGTAAATATAAAGACACAGCAAATACACGTTAGTAATGATAAAAAATAGTCATATAAAGGTGAAAGTATCAGTAAAATAAATAAAATAAAAACTGTGGGAGGATGTCCGTATGAAAGAACAGTAAACAACACCGTAAATCCATGTTAAGCCTATAAAGAATGAAGGGGAGACCAAGACAGGCATGCAGTGACGATAAATACGACGTTACTAATGATACAAATAGCCTGGAGAAAGATATGAAGGTGTTAGTAAGGAGGTGTCAGCGGCAATAACTCGCGGTGGTGTGCGAGGTGTGAATGCCTGGCAGACGGTGACTTCCACAGCCTGATTCACGACCTTAAGAACATAAGAACATAAGAAAATAAGGAAGCTACAAGAGGCTGCGAGGCCTACACGTGGTAGTTCCTGTCACCTAACACTACCTACATCCACCTTTCATCCCCATCCATGAACCTATCCAGCTCCTCTTTAAAGCTCCCTAATGACTCCGCACCAACAACCTGTCTACTGAGACCATTCCATTCATTCACCACCCTATTTGTGAACCAGTTTTTCCCTATTTCCTTTCTAAATCTACGCTTTTCCAGCTTGAATCCGTTACTTCTTGTTGTACCCTGGTTAAAAGCCGTAAGAACTTTTCCTACCTTTCCTTTATTAAATCCCTTTATCCACTCAAAAACTTCTATCAGATCGCCCCTTACTCTGCGTCTCTCGAGTGAGTGTAATTTTAATAACTTCAATCTCCTCTCATAACTAAAGTTACGCATCCCTTGTATAATTTTGGTCATCCTTCTTTGCACTTTTTCTAACAACACTATATCCATCCTGTAATATGGAGACCAAAACTGAACCGCATAGTCTAGGTGAGGTCTGACTAGAGCCAGATAAAGCTTTATAATAACTTCCGCACTTCTACTTTTAACACTTCTGGTAATGAATCCTAATACTCTATTAGCTCTTTTTAGCTCTATTAGCTTCTTCCCTCCCTCGGCCCTCGGTGACAGATGGCGGCGTCCCGATAGCCCGAGAGAGGGAAGGAAGGGGACGAAGGAATGAAGGAATGAAGGAAGAGTGGAATAGAGTGATAAAGAGATGATAAAAGGAGGTAAGGTGAAGAAATTTAAGGAGGGAGATGAATGTAGAGTCGAGAGGGAGAGCAGAATGGCGTGCTAAAAAGAGAAAGAGATGATAAAATATAAGGAGAAGGAGGAATGGAGGTAGGGTGGAGAAATATAATGAGAGAGAGAGAGAGAGAGAGAGAGAGAGAGAGAGAGAGAGAGAGAGAGAGAGAGAGAGAGAGAGAGAGAGAGAGAGAGAGAGAGAGAGAGAGAGAGAGAGAATCCTTGACCCTTGAGAATCTGGTTAATCAAGAACTAAATAATGTAGCTAATTGGTTATTAGCTAACAGACTTTCAATTAATATTAACAAAACCCACTTCATTATATTTGCAGGGAATAAAAGTATTAGCCAACACACCTCAGTAAAAATTGGAAACTGTGATATTCAAAGATGTTCTTCAACAAAATTTTTAGGAATTATGATTGATGAAAAGTTATTATGGAAGGAGCATGTGAACTATATTTATAGTAAAATTACGAGGTCGTTAGGAATTATATATAAAATTAAAAATAATCTTTTAAAAGAAACATTAATCATATTGTATTACAGTTTGATATATCCATACTTACAATATTGTAATCTTATTTGGGGCTCAGGTTTAAAAACTATATTACAGCCGTTATTACTGCTACAAAAAAGGGTCATTAGGATGATTTCAGGGGTAGGACGTTGGCATCACACAGACAACTTATTCGTTGAACATGGTGTATTAAAAGTTCAGGATATTCATAAGCTAGAATTGTTAAAGTTTGTATATCTTCAGCTAAGAACTCCCACAGTCATTGATTTTGTTAGAGTATCTAATGTTCAGAATTTTAATTTAAGGAACAATAACATGTTAAGACCTCCACGACCACGATCAGAAGCCAGAAGGAGATTCGTAACATACGCAGGCTGTCTCGAATGGAATAAACTACCCGAGTTTAGCATGAATACAAACAACTGTGTTTCTTTTAAGATAAAAGCAAAAAAATATCTTCTAAACGGATGTAATAATTCAGTTACTGTTTGATATCATGAGTAAAATCTTTGTAATGAGTAATATGAGTTTAAATGGGAAGTATGTTTTGCTGCAGCCTTAGTAATATTTATATACATGTTTATGTATGTGTATATAAAAAAATTAAAAAATATATAAATCTACAACAACAACAACAACAACAAGAGTGATAATGTATATTAAGTATGTGGTGTATATGTATTTGTGTGTGATGTATAAGTATATATGTGTGTGTATGTGAATGTATGTATATGTGTGTATTTGTATGCGTATGTGTGTATGTGTATGTATGTATATGTGCATATGTATGTGTATTTGTATGTGTACGTGCGCGTACGTGTATATGTGTTTGTATGTATATATTTGTATATGTGTTTGTGTGTATGGTTTGGGTTTGTGATTATGTGAATATGCGTATACAATACTTCTAACTCTATGAAAAACCAGATATGAGTTTACAGTATGAATAGGTACGTATGTATTATATTAGATTATGTGCCCTAGGTAATTATTGAAATTTACGTAGATTATTTTTGGGAGCTCTTTAAAAATGTTTACATTAAAAGAGCTCTGCCTTGATATTTGTGATATGTTAATTTTCTTCGGGTTAAAGATGGGCAAATAAACAATTTTGACTTTGACTTTGACTTTGACTTTGAGAGGCGATAAACGAAGAGAAAGAGGAAGAATGGGAAAGGAGAGATCGCAATAAAAAAGTTGGATGAGGAAGAAGGATGGAGGAGAGAAAGGGGAGATAGGGTGAGGGAGGAGGAGGGGAGAGAGAAGGGAGATGAGGTGAGGGAGGAGAGGGAGGAGGGAGGAAGGAGGAGGGAGGAAGGAGGAGGGAGGACCTAATCTTCGGCGGGAGGGAAATATCATGACCTGTAGCCATCCATGGTTGGCATTCTTGTCTCAAAGTTTATACCGAGAGTCTGACAGAAGTGCATTCCTCAACTTGCCTCCCCTCCTTCCCTCCCTCTTTGTTATTACCTCAATAAATACCTCCACGTCTCCCCCTCCCCCCCTTTACTTCCGCCATTCCTCCTCCTCCTCTTCCTCTTCCGTCCCTTACTTCCGTCATTCCTCCTCCTCTTCCTCTTCCTCCTCCTCTCTGGATCTCCGTGGTTTGTGACTTTATGAGGTTGTGATTGGAGGACGCCACACAAGGTCGCTGGCTCGAGGCTTAAAGTCGCGCTCCGGCTTGAGGTGTCCCGTAAGGCAGACCTTCTTCTCCGTGGCGCCGCCTGGGCCGCCGCCGCCCTGCAGGAGATCGCAGCAGGACAGCTGCGAGGCATTGTCCTGGTGGCGAAGGAGCCCACCAGGAAGGGCGTGCTGCAGGAGGCCCCCTGACCTCCTCCCCACCCAAGGATCCTAGCGGCAGTGCCTTCGCAGGTTGAGGCGGCCGCTGGGGCGAGACAGCCGCGGCAGGAGGCCGCTGTGCCCTCTCCCTGGCCGCGGACACCCGCGCCTGAGGAGCAGTCGCCCCCCAGGACCAGGACCAAACGGAGGAGGACACTGAGGAAAACCAGGAAGGAAGGAGAGGACCCACCACCACACCCGGAGCAGCTGATGGAGGTGGACGCCGCCCTTCCCCCCATGGCCCCGACGCCAGCTGCCAGGGCGCGCCTGGCTGCGGCGCAGGGCAGTCATCTGCCTGACGCTGCGAGCAGGCCACCCAGACGCTGGCGAGGCAGTACGCGTTTCAGGAGGCCGACCTGCTCGACCTGCTGATCTGCTACGAGCACCTGGTGTCGCAGGAGACAGCGGCCCTGGAAGAGCGCCCGCACTAGCCGCCCTCCCCTTTGCGAGGAGACTGCTCAGGGAGGGAAAGCCCCTGCCAGGGACCCTGCCAGGGACCCTGCCCAATGCCCACCGCCGGGCTCTATCACTTACTCCTTTCATCCCCACTTCCACCTTTTCCTTTTTCCTTCTCATTACCTCCGCCAACGAAGTTGGAGGGGTTATGTTTTCACCCCGATCTGTCTGTCTGTCTGTCTGTCTGTCTGTCTGTCTGTTTGTTAGTGTACAGGATTTCTCGAAAAGTTACGAATAGATTTGGACCAAACTCGGTATACCAAGTCTATTTAGAATAAGGAAGGACTGATTTAATTTTGGATGAAATCTATTGACAAGTGTTGCCATGGCAACCAAGTGATGAAATATTCGGCCGGAGGTATGCACTCCTACTGAGTGCATATATATATATATATATATATATATATATATATATATATATATATATATATATATATAATATAAGCGAAAGTGTGTGTGTCTGTCTGTCTGTCTGTCTGTCTGTCTGTCTGTTTGTCTGTCCGCGATAGGTGCCGCCCCCCGTGGCGGAATCCCATCATATGTCACAGTTTTGGAACCAGCTCGACCAGGGGAAGGTTTTAAGCCCACTTATGAGATGATCCGATCTTTTTTTTTTTTTTTTTTTTTAGCAGCCTATTAGCGAGAATTGTGGAAAAAAAATGTGGGTTGCGAGAATTGAGAAAACCTTGATGTAGGGTGACGGGTAATGGGTGAGTGAATGGGTGGGGTGATGGGTAATGGGTGTGGGGTGATGGGTGAGTGAATGGGTGGGGTGATGGGTAATGGGTGTGGGGTGATGGGTGAGTGAATGGGGGGAGGTGATGGGTTGAGGGTGATGGGTGATGGTTGAGGGAATAGGTGGGGGGTGATAGGTAATGGGTGAGTGAATGGGGGTGTGGTGATGGGTAATGGGTGAGTGAATGGGTGGGGGGTGATGGTAATGGGTGAGTGAATGGGTGGGGGGAATACATACATTTCTACATCCATGATTTCAGGAAAGTTAGAAGGGGCTATCTGGAGAGTCTGTGTTTGGTGG
>JACEEZ010024102.1:47500-72500 GCA_016584305.1 Chionoecetes opilio
GAAGGGAAGAGAAGAGAAGAAGATGAGTGGTGGCAGTTGTAGTGGTAGTGGTGGTGGTGGTGGTGATGTTGATGGTGGTGGTGATGGTGGTGGTAGTGGTAGTAGTAGTAGTAGTAGTAGTGGTATTTTTTTATAGTAGTAGTAGTAGTAGTGGTAGTAGCAGTAGCAGTAGCAGTAGTTTGTGTAGCATAGTAGAGTATAGTAGTAGGGAAGTAGTAGTAGTGTTAGTAGTGTTAGTGTGTTAGTACAAATAGCAGTCGTAGCAGTAGTAGTAGTAGTAGTAGTAGTAGTAGTAGTGTTAGTAGTGTTAGTAGCAGTAGCAGTAGCAGTAGTAGTAGTAGTAGTAGTAGTAGTAGTAGTAGTAGTGTTAGTAGTGTTAGTAGCAGTAGCAGAGCGTAGCATGGGAGTAGTGTAGTAGTAGTAGTGTGTAGTTGTTAGTAGCAGTACAGTAGCAGTAGCAGTAGTAGTTAGTAGTAGTAGTGTAGCAGTAGCAGTAGAGTAGAGTAGCAGTAGTAGTAGTAGTAGTAGCAGTAGCAGTAGCAGTAGGGATAGCAAATAGCGTAGTAGTAGTAGGTAGAGCAGTAGCGTAGCAGTAGCAGTAGCATGTATAGTAGTAGAGTAGTAGCAGAGCAGTAGCAGTAGCAGTAGCAAGCAGTAGTAGTTAAGTAGTAGTAGTAGTGGTAAGAGTAGTAGTAGTAGAGAGAGTAGAGTAGTAGTAGTAGTAGTAGTAAGTAGTAGTAGAAATAGTAGTAGTAGTAGTAGTAGTAGTAGTAGTCTCTGTTTTTTTGTCTGTGTCCTTTAATAGGTTCTCTGTATCTATGAAGTCATGGCGGTTATATCTGATTACTCTCTCCTCTCTCTGCTCTGCTATAATTTCTCTTGTGTTTTTACGTGTGTGGTTGTGTGTTTTGTGTGTGTGTGTGTGTGTGGGTGTGGTTGGTGGTGTTGTGTGTTGTGCGGTGCGTGTTTTGTTGGTGCAGGGGTTGAAAGGGGGCAATGAGGATAATTGAATCACCGGGGCAACAGGTCATTGCTACATTGCATATTAGGAGCAAAGACGATTTTTTTCCTCACTGCATCATAATTGTTTAGTGATGGTAAAAAAGGGGAGGGGAGGGGAGGGGAAGAGGGGGAAAAGGGGGGGAAAAGAGGAGAGGAAAAGAGAGAGAGAGAGAGAGGGGAGGGGAGAGAGATAAAAGAGAGAGAGAGAGGGGAGAGAGAGAGGAGGGGAAAAAAGAGAGAGAGAGGGGAGAGAGAGAGAGAGGAGGGGGCGGGAAGTTCTGTCTCTTTATTTTGGAGTAGGTTTTTGGTGAAATAAAGGGTTACAAAAGGGTTTCAAAGGAAACAAAACACAAAGACCGATAGGCCTTTACAAGGGGTTTTTTGCTTTAACACACTACACTAACTAGATGATAAAAAGAGAAGGTAGGAAAATGAAGGCTCCCCCCCCACCCCCCATCCCTCCAGCCCAAAGCTGGCCGGAAAAAGAAGTGATACCATGCAGTAAGAAAAACTGCATGGAAATTTTTGAGGAAAGTTTGAAAGCGTAAAAATTTGGTAATACACTAGTTTGTGGGGGGGGTTTAGTGCTTGATAGATAGGTAAAGTTTTTGTGGTTTTTTAATGGTGGGAACACAGGGGGAGGTTCAAGGGTTTGGGGGGCCAAACCTTTTTCCTGGCGCTTTTTGGAAAAAAAGGGGGGAAGTCAAACAAGGGCCCCAGCTCCCTTAATCCCCTGCGGGGTTTTTTACTTTCCATGTAGGACGGGGCCCAACCCCTTTAAAGCCCCTGCACAGTGACCCCGGGGACCCCTTTAAAAACCCCAATTTGGGGGCACCCAAATGACAGGGAAAACCCCTTTTGGGCCACAACCCCCACAGGGCGAAGTAGTAGTGGGGAACCGTTAAATCGGGGCTATCTGTGTGGTTATGAGGTTCCAATTAGTTTGGTGTAGGCTCAGGTTTGGGAAATTCAAGGGTGGGGGGGGCAGCCCTTTCCGGCGCTTTCCCTTTGGGAAGGCAGGGAGTCAATCAGGCCCCCCGCCCCCCAATCCACCCGGGGGTTTGTGCACTTTTTTAAGTAGGGGCGCCGTGCACTTTAAAAGCCCCCTTTCAGGGAGTGACCCCTGGTAAAATAAATCCCATGGTGGTCACTAAAAATGACCGGGGCCCCACGAACCACAGCCCCTCACAGGTCAAAAATTGTAGTAGTGACCGTTTACTCGGGGCTTTTCTGGACGTGTGGGAGGGGTTTGTAGCGCGGGGCTCGCAATCATTTTTCGGGAATGATGTAAGTTCAGAAAGGGCCCGGGGGAGAAAAAATTTTTTTATTTCCCAGTAAACAGTGACAAAAGGGGTTTGGGAAAGAAATTTATGAGGCGAGGAGGAGGAGAAGGAGGAGGAGGGGGAGGGGGAGGGGGAGGGGGGAGGAGGGAAGGGGGAGGAGGAGGAGGAGGGGGGAGGAGGAGGGGGCGTAAAAGGGGATTAGAGTCCCTGAGAGATTACGGGGGAGACGAGAGAGAGAAAGAGAAAGGAAAGAGAGGGGAGAGAGAGAGGAGGAAGAGAAGAAGGGAAAAGAGAGAGAGAGAGAGAGAGAGAGAGAGAGAGAGAGAGGAAGAGAGAGAGAGAGAGAAGAGGGGGGGGGAGAGAGAAAGAGGGAAGGGGGAGAGAGAGAAGAGAGGAGAGAGAGAGAGAAAAGAGAGAGAGAGGGTGAGGGGTGGAATTCCCGTCTCTTTTTGTTTAAAGTATGGACAGGTTTGGGAAAGGAGGAGGAGAGGAGGAGGGGGGAGGAGGAGGAGGAGGAGGGAGGGGGGAGGAGGAGGAGGGGGAGGAGGGGAAAAGGGGGGCGTAAGGAGATTTTGAGTCGTGAGAGTTACGGCTGGGGGGACGAAGAGAAAAAGAGAAAAGAAAAAAGAGAGAGAGGAGAGGAGAGAGAGAGAGAGAGGAGAGGGGAGAGAGAGGAGAGAGGAGAGGGGAGAGAGAGAGAGAGAGAGGGAGAGAAAAGAGGGGGAAAAGAGAGGAGAAAAAGAAAGGAGAGAAGGGGGAGAGAGCGGGGAGAGAGGAGAGAGAGAGAGGGGAGAGAGAGGAGAGAGAGAGAGGGGAGAAAAGAGAGAAGAGAGAGAGAGAGTCATATTCACACAATTTTTGAAAACGTAAATGAAGGAGGGAAGTTTTTTTTGGGGGGTAAACCCTAGAGAATGGTTAGTATTTGTAGTAGTAGTGTATGTGTAGTATTTGTAGTAGTTTGTATAGTATAGTAGTAGTAGTAGTAGTAGTTATAGTAGTAGTAAATAGTAGTATTTGGGAGTAGTATAAAATTTGAGTATAGTAGTATTAAATATTATAGTAGGGGAGTGGGAGTGTAGTAGTAGTAGTAGTAGTAGAAAAATATAAATTTGTGTAGTAGAGTTTGTAGTAGTTTGTAGTATAGGAAATAGTAGTAAATTTTTAGTGTAGTAGGAGTAGTAGTAGTTTGGTAGTAGTAGAGTAGGTTTTTGGGATATGTTAATAAATACGGTTTTAAAAAAATTACTTCAAGCCCAAAATGGGACAAACAAGCACCACACACAACGCACACACACACCACCCACACCACACACACACACCCCACCCAAAAACCCCCCCACCCCCCCACACCCCCACAAAGCCACACACCAAAACACCCCCCCCACACCACCCAACAACACCACACACAAAAACACACACAACAACGACACACACACAAAACACACACACACACACACCCACCCCCCACACCCCACCCCACCCCACCCCCCCCCCCCCCACAACACACAACCACACACACACCCCACACACACAACCCCACACACAACCACAAAACACCCCCACACACAAAACCACACAACAACACACACACACAACACACAAAAACACACACACACACACACACACAACAAACACACCACAAAAAACAACACACACACACACACCCCACACACACAACCACACACACAACACCCAAAACACACAACACCCCCCCCCACAAACCCCCCCCACACCCAAAGCACAAACACACAAACCCCCACAACACACCACACAACCCCCCACCCACAAAACAACCACACACACACACACCACAAAAAACCCCACCCCAACCACAACACACACCCACCCACACCCCAAACACACCCCACAACCCCACACACACACCACACACCCACACAACACACACACACAACACACACCCCACACACACCCCCACAAAACAACCCCACACAAAACAACCAAAACCCCACACACACCCAAACAACACACACACACACAAAAAAACAAAAACAACCCACAAAACACCCCAAAAACACACACCACCCCCAACCCCACAACCAAAACACACACCAAAAACCCCAACACAACACAACCCCAAACCCCCCCACACACAAAACACAACCACACACACACACACCCCCACACAAACCCCAACCCCACCCCCCCACACCCGGCATGCGGGCCCCCCCACACACAACACACCCCAGGGCCCTCACCCCCCACACAGGGGCATGCCCCCCAAACACACACATAAAAAAAAGGGTTTTTTTTTTATTTACCCAGGATGGGTTTTGGGGTTTTAAGATCCCGAGTTCGACCCCGTGCCGGGCCCTTCCTGCCCTTTTTGCACCCGTAATTTAGAAGGGGTCCCTCACCGGGCTGTTACTGGGGGGGTGTTTTTAAAGGATAAGTGCAAATAGGAAGAGGGGACGACGTTTCCCATACGTAGACCTGAAAGGCAAAAAACCCGGGGGGTTTAAAGCAACAAATACATAAAAGGGAAAAAACTGGGCTGGAATTAGACTAATAGGAATTAAAAAATTAAAGGAAAAAAATATAATAATAATAAGGGGAAAAATAGGGTAGAAAAGACTGAAAACCAATTTGGGTGTCATGAGAAATTGTATTATATTATCATCCTTATTACTATCATTAAACCCTCCCTTTTTTTCCCCCATATCCACAATGCGTTGATGGCGGCGCCCTAGAGAAGGGGTTTAAAATTCATTTATAAAGTTTTAGGTTGGTTAAAGGGTTTGGTTTTGGGGTTTGGTTAGGGGGGGTTAGGTTTGGTTTTTGGGTTTGGTTGATTTTTTTTTGGGTTTGATTATGTTAAATTTAACAAATTTAATAAGTCTAATTTAAATAAAACATACAGATTTAGCCCCAGCGATCCCTTAAGCTCCCCCCCCCTGTGAGTCACAGCTTGGACCAGGTGAGGGCGGAACCCCCCACCACTATTCCGACACCCAAATATGTGTCCGGGAATCCCTAGTAACTTTCAAACTTCCTGCCTTCCTACTCTCCTTCCTACTTCACTGACCTAAACCTCATTGACTCATTGACTCATTGCCTCATTGACTCATTGACTCATTGACTCGAATACTCTGTTATTCATCATTCCCTAACAACAATCTATTACAACTCATGTCTATTACCGTGCTACAATTCACTTTTTAAACCGTGCTTACATTCTATTTTTTACCTTTCATAATTCTACATTTACCGTGTACATTTCTACTATTTACCGTGCTTTTCAAAGTTATTTCTACTATTTACCGTGCTAAAAATTCTACATTTACCGTGTTTACAATTCTACTATTTACCGTGCTATAATTTACATTACCTGCTAAAATTTCTACTATTTACCGTGCTATAATTCTACTATTACCGTGCTATAATTTACTATTACCGGCATAATTCTACTATTTCCCGTGCATAAATTTACTATTTATGGCTATAATTCTACTATTTACCTGCTATAATCTCTATTACCGTGCTAAATCTACTATTTACCGGCTATAATTCTACATTTACCTTTCTATAATTACTATTACGGCTATAATTCTCTATTTCCCGTGCTAAAATTTCTACTATTTACCTGTAAATTTCTACTATTTACCGTGCTATAATTCTACTATTACGTGCTAATCTACTTTTTAGGAATTCACTATTTACCGCTATAATCTACATTTACCGTGCTATAATTCTACTATTTACTGTGCTATAATCTACTTTTTCCCGTGCTATAATTCTATATTTACCTGCTATATCTCTACTATTACTGTGCTATAATTCTACTAATTTACCGTGTATAATTCTACTTTTAACCGTGCTATAATCTACTAATTTACCGTGCTATAATTCACTATTTACCGTGCTATAATCCCTACTGATTTACTGTGGTGCTAAATTCACTATTTCGTGCATAATTCTACTATTACGGGGCTATAATTCCCTACTATTTACTGTGCTATAATTCACTATTTACTGTGCTATAATTCTACTATTTACTGTGCTATATTCTATATTACTGGTCTATAATTCTAAATTTACTGTGCTATAATTCTGCTATTATGTGCTATAATTCTACTATTTACGTGCTATAATTCTACTAGTTCCGTGCATAATTCTACTATTACCGTGCTAAATTCACTATTTACCTGCATACTAATAGGTATAACTATATTACCGTGCTATAATTCTACTATTACTGTGCTATAATTCTACTATTAAACGTCTATAATTCTGACTATTTACGTCTATAATTCTACTATTTACGTGTGCTATAATTCACTATTTCCGTGTAATTCTACTGATTTACACGTGCTATAATTCTACTATTACCGTGCTAAGAGTTCTACTATTTACCGTGCTTATAATCTACTATTTACGTGCTATAATTCTACTATGGTTACCGTGCTATAATTCTATATTTACCGTGCTATAATCTACTTTACCGTGCTAAATTCTACTATTTACCGTGCTATATTCTAACTATTTACCTGCTATAATCTACTATTTACCGGCTATAATTCTACTATTACCGTCTATAAATCTACTATTACCGTGTATTACTTTGTGTATAATTCTACTATTTACCGTGCTATAGATTCTACTATTTACCGTCTATCATTCATACTATTACCGTGCTATAATCACTATTTACCGTGCTATAATTCTACTATTTACCGTGTCATAATCTAACTATTCCGTGCCTATAATCTCTACTACTCTTACCGTGCTATAATTCTACTATTTACACGTGCATAATTACTCATTTACCGTGCTATATTCTACTATTTACCGTGCTATAATTCATACTATTTACCGTGCTATAATTCTACTATTTACCGTGCTATAATTCTACTATTTACCGTGCTATAATTCTACTATTTACCGTGCTATAATTCTACTATTTACCGTGCTATAATTCTACTATTTACCGTGCTATAATTCTACTATTTACCGTGCTATAATTCTACTATTTACCGTGCTATAATTCTACTATTTACTCATATCTATATTTCGCTAACTCATTATTTTCACTTTGCTAAACATTATTTACTCATTGACCACATTTCTAAACATCAAAGTAAAAACATTATAGATCCTTTTTTTCCTAACAGTCAAGTTTTCAATGGGTTATATTTTGTCCTGTTCGTCGAGTTTTTTCCGATGCATTTCTGTCACAATTTTTTATTTCTGTATAGAGGATGAAATTCAATGTACAAATTCTTTCCCTTGTCAGTCAGTAAAGTCTTGAATAAAACATTCTTTCCTTCCTTCCTGCTCTCCTGTCTATATTTTTACCTTTTAATTATTCATCTTGTTTTTATTTGAATATTAATCTGACGTTCTCTTGTGTTGGGATCAAAATTTTTCTAATATTTTTCTTTCTTCATTCATGCAATTTTTTCGTGTCTTCCATTTCGACTTCCTCACGCGCCATCTCTTCCCTTCATCTCCTTCATTCCATCTTTTAGTTGCCTCCTCCTTTATCACTTATTCCTCCTCCCTTCTTCTTCTTCTTTTCTTCTTCTTCTTCTCTTCTTCTTCACTCTCTCTCTTCCCATCGTCAAAGTCTCTTGTTATAACTGACATGCTTCTCTCTATCTTTCATTACTACATTTTCTTTCTTGACTTTTCTCTTCTTTGTTTGTTTCTGCATTCGTACCCCTTCCTTCCTTCCTTCCTTCCTTCCTTCCTTCCTTCCTTCCTTCATTCCTTCATTCATTCATTCATTCATTCCTCCTCCTCCTCCTCCTCCTCCTGTCCCAACAATAACAAGTTCATGAGATGTCTTATTGCTCTCTCTCTCTCTCTCTCTCTCTCTCTCTCTCTCTTCTCTCTCTCTCTCCTCTCTCTCTCTCTTCTCTCTCTTCTCTCTCTCTCTCTCTCCTCTCGCATCCTCTCCCGTCCTCTGCAAACTTTTCCTTCACTCCATAAATGGAGGCATTGAGGTTAGCTAATCCTTATCCCGGCAAGCGCGCCCACCCTCTCACTCCGCCTCCACAAGGCTAGACTCTCTCTCTCTCTCTCTCTCTCTCTCTCTCTCTCTCTCTCTCTCTCTCTCTCTCTCTCTCCCTTCTGTCAGGGAAGCGTCTGTATTATTTACCCTTCAGTTTGAGCTTAAAGTTACGACCGTTTTCCTTACAATAACAATATGAGAGAGAGTTAGATCAGATCAAAACGTTTATTGTGAATAATGTACACATTATACATAATACATATATAATTAAGGGTACAAAATAGACAAAGGGCGCACCCCCCATGCAGGTTGCATGGGAAGGATTGCGAGAGAGAGAGAGAGAGAGAGAGAGAGAGAGAGAGAGAGAGAGAGAGAGAGAGAGAGAGAGAGAGAGAGAGAGAGAGAGAGAGAGAGAGAGAGAGAGACTCCTAACTAATACCCAAACACACACACACAAACATTACGTCATCTATAACAAAACAACACACAAGTCTATTCTGCTATGACCTCAGCAAGCATCATTATAACCTTATTGTATTGTCCACTCAATAAAATCTCAGCCCAATGCTTATCGTGTCAGGAAGAATCGACCGCAAGGGATTCATAGCGGCTGCCGGCGGTAAACCTGCTGGAGGGATTATGAAATGCGGGATGAACTGGATTTGAAAGTGCATGTAATTTTTTCATTCTGAGACTTCTCTCTCTCTCTCTCTCTCTCTCTCTCTCTCTCTCTCTCTCTCTCTCTCTCTCTCTCTCTCTCTCTCTCTAATTCTCTCTTTCATCCATTTTGCGTCCCTCATTTTACAGTTTTTATATTTATTTTCTCAAGTCTCTCTCTCTCTCTCTCTCTCTCTCTCTCTCTCTCTCTCTCTCTCTCTCTCTCTCTCTCTCTCTCTCTCTCTCTCTCTCTCTCCGTAATGAAGGTATTTAGTAACATGCTTGTTCGTTCCTTAATTGGGACGGATTTCGTGGATGGAGACCAGGGCAGGGATGCTCGAAATTCCCTCGTAAGGGACAACTTATGAGTGTATGGCTACAATAACCTTACGAGGGTGGGCTGAGGTTGATGCTCGTACCGAGCCGTCACTCCCGTATGGTGATCGGTGGCCTCTGGGTGGGGAATATTAGGGATATTCTAGGGATATGTGTGGGGAAATTCTGCTGACCAATCACAGAGCAGCGCCTCGCATGAACGCGGCCTTATCTGGCCAATCACCTTGCTCTCAGCTCCAGGGACCCCGTGACATATGTAAGCTTCAATCCGCAGACTTCAGTGTTGCTGTGTCTGATGCTGTACCTCAGTCTATTACAGTTGTTGCGTTGTCTCCTCTTTACGTCTGTGTTGCGTTTTACGTCAGCTGTTCAGTTGTGTGTGCATTCTGCTGATCAACTCTACAGTAGAGGTCTTAGTGAACGTCGCTGTTCCATGGGATGTGACGTGGTGCGTCAGACTGTCAGTTGGTGCGAGGACATAAATGTACAGTGATTTATGTGTACGCAGACTGTACAGTGTGGTGGTGCGTGTGTACGTCAGACTGTTACAGTGTGTGTGGCGTGTGTAAAGTCAGATGTTACAGTGTGTGTGTGCGTTTGTACGTCAGAGCGGTGCAGTTGGCGCTGTGTTCGTCAGACTGTTACAGTGTGGAGGTGTACGTCAGATGTTACATGTGTGTGTGCGTGTGTACAGTCAGACATTGACACACCACCACGCATCATATAGCGGCCAAACTTGTATGAGGAACTATACGTTTTGATTCAAGAAGTCGACCGATATATATATTTAATATATTAGGTTTGCCCTAATATGAATTTATTACAAGTATAGGTATTGTATGTTAAATATGATATATATGGAGTCAATGATGCAATAAGCACATCACATTTCAAACAGGGAAGCATGAAATGGCTCTACAATACACAACAAACATAAAATATAGTGATACAACTTGTATTTTGTTGCTTGTTGATGTCTTGTCGCTTCAAATCTCACTCCCGCAGGGAGTTAAGGGTGGTGCCGACCACCCTTAACCTCGCGGTCCCGTAGCAAGGGAGAAAACGGTTTGAGCATCACCCGTAGAGGCGCTACGAGGTAAAAGCCTCGTAGGGTAATACTTACGGCCCCGTAACTCTTTCGAGCATCTCCCCCCAGAGTTAAACCTTTACTAATAGACTTCCATCTCTAGTTCCTCCATGTTTGCTCTAGTTTTTATCCGCAATTACTGTTTTAGATGAGCCGTTTCTATTTAGTTCTGTTGTTTTTCCTACTGTTTCATTTGTGTTTCTTTCTCAGATCCACTTTTTTAGTTTTCCTTTTCTTATTCTTCTGTTTTCTCCTGTTTTTATACGCAGTCACTGTTTCAGATAAGCCGTTTCCATTTAGTTCTGTTGTTTTGCTTCTATTTCGTCCGTTTCTTTTCCTCAGGTTCTCTTATTTACTCCTCCTATTCTTCCACTTCATATTCTATTTTCTCCCGTTTATATACGGATTTAGTTTCGTGTGTAACCGTTTCCATCTAGTTCTGTTGTTTTTGGTTCTGTTTCAACCTTATTTATTTCTCTCAAGTCCTCCTTCTTATAGTTACAGAAACAAGGGGAATAATTAATGGATATTAATGAGATAAACAGAAAATAGGTGGTCTAGAAAATAGGTTTTGGTGGCGTTAGAGAGGATAAGAGAAAATAAGTGTAGGTCCCTCTATAAAAAAAAAAAAAAAAAAAAAAAAAAAAAATCCCTTTCGTTAAAAAAACTTTTTTAAAAATAAAAATCAGAAAGGAATTTTTTGAAAATTTTTAAAATTTTGAAACGTTTTTCCCTCCTTCCCCAGGTTTTATTTAAAAAGGCAAAAGGGGGGGTTTTAAAAAAAACGACGGATGGTAAAAAAATCGGTTTCCCCCCATGGTCATTTTTTTCTTCATTTTTGTTTTTTTTCCGGGAAAAAAAATTAAATTGGGAAATTTTTCCCCCAATTTTTTCCCTTTTCCCCAAAAAAAAGAAAAAAAAAAAAAAAAAGAGGAGGAAAAAAAATAAAGTATGAGGAAAAGTATTTTTTACGCTTTTAATTTTAATTTAAAAAAAAAAAAAAGGGGGAAAAGTTTGGAAAAAAAAGGGGAGGAGGGGAGATTTTTTGTTTAAAAAGAAAAGAGGAAAAGAGCCAAAGCCAAGCAACAAACACAATCCCCAAAACAATCCACCAAAAACAAAATTTTTAAAAAAAAAAAAAAAAGTATCAGACAAAAAAAAAAAAAAACAGCTTTATTTTCCCAAAACAAAAAATTTTTTTTAAAACCCAAAACCCCGAACAAAAACAAAAAAAAAAATCTTATAAAAAAAAAAAAAACACCCACGAACTTGCATCTTAAAAAAAAAAAGAACTTTGTTTTAATACAACCCACCAAAACCCCAAACCAAAAAAAGAAAAAAAAAAACCCAAAAAACCACAACCCGGGATCCATAAACCCCCAAAAAAGGAAATAAAAAACCACAGGCTTTTCTTCAAACCCAGCCGGAATAATAAAACCAAAAACCCCCGGGGGGTCCCATCACAAAAAAAAAAAAAACAACGTTTTCTTTTCAAAAAAGAAACTTTCTAACACAACCAGAAGTAAAAAAAAACCCCCCCCAAAAGTCCCCAAATTAAAACACCCACCAAAAAGGGGGGAAAAAAAAAAAACCCCCCCCACAAACCTCAAAAAAACGGATAAATTAAAAAAAAAACCCGGGCCCCCCCCCCCCCCGGGAAAAAAAAACAAAGGGGAAAAAAAAAACCCAAGGAAAAAAAACCCCCAAACAAGAAAAAAAAAAGAAGGAAAAACCAAAAGAAAAGGAAAAAAAAAAAAGAAAAAAAAAAAGGGAAAAAAAAAAAAGAAAAGGCAAAAAAAAAAAAAAAAAAAAATTTTTTTTTTTTTGGGGGGGGGGGGGGGAAAAAAGGGGGGAAAACAAAAGGGGGGGGGGGTAAAAAAAAAAAGAAAAAGGAAAAAAAAAAAAAAAAAAACCCCCAAAAAAAACAACAAACAAAACAAAAAACCCCCCCAAAACAAACAAAACAACAAACAACAAAACAAAAACAACACCACAACAAAACCCCCAACAACACAACACACAACCCCCCCACACAAAAAAACCAATACATACACACACAACACAAAGTAAATAAAAAGCGTGCTGGGGGTTGGTGAGCCAGGCCTTCCCGTCCCCCCCCTCCCCTCCCCCTATCTCCCCCATCTTCCCTGCCCCAAACTTCACCAACCCCCCACTAAGAGTCCCTGCCTCCCCTAGCCTTCCCCCCCCCCCCCGGGCCCCCCCCACCCCTTACCCCCCCTAACCCGCCCCAAGGGGGGAAAAAAAAGGGGGGGGGTTTTCCCCCCCTCCCCCGTTCCCCGAAAAAAGGGGATGAAAAAAAGGGTTAGGGTTTTTTAAGGTACCCCTTTTCTTTTTAATTAAAAGGGTGGAAAAAGGTAAAAAAATTTAAGGGAAAGGAAAAAAATGGTTTTTTTCTTGGTTTTTTTTGGGAACCCAAAAAAAGGGGGTTTTTCCTTTCCCGGGGTTTTTAAAATTTTTTTAACTTTTTTTTTTTTTTTTTTAAAAAATTTTCCCGGGGAAAAAAAACAATTTTAAATTAACTTTAAGTTTTTTAAAGGGGGGGTTTTTTCGGGGGGGGGAAAAATTTTTAAGGTTTTGGGGGGAAAAAGGGGGGGATTTTTATGAAAGGGAAAAAATTGGGGGGGGGGGTTAAAAAATGGGGGGTTTTTTTTAAAAAAGGGGGGATTTTATTTTTGGGTGGGGGTTTTTTTTTCCCCCCAAAATTTTTTTTTTTTTTTTAAAAATTTAATGTTTTTTTTTTTTTTTAAAAAGTGTTTATGTTTTGATGTTTTGGGTGTTAAAATTTCTTAATTTTTTCGGAAGGTACGCTTTTGGAGAGTTTGTTGTGACAAAGGGAACATTTTTTTTTTTTAAACCAAAAACAAAAAGGGGTTTTTCTTGAAAGGGTTTTTTTTTTTCCCCTTTTTTTTCTTTTTTTTTTTCTTTTCTTTTCTCAAGGGGCAAATTTGAGCCTTTTTTTTCCCTTTTTTTTTTTTTCCCCTTTTCCCCAAAAGGGTAATTTTTATGGCCTGAGGAAAAATACCCGTAAAAATCCCCAAAAATTGTTTTGTTAGCGGCGGAAGAAAAAAAAAAAATTTATTCGATTTTTTTCCCCCAAAAAAGGGGAAATCGGAATAAAATAATTTTTTTTGGTAAACTTTTTTTCTTTATTTTCCTGCCTTACTTTTTCCTGTGAAATGTTAAGTCTTAGGGATTTTTGGGGGAAAAATTATATTTTTTACTTTTATGGAAGGAATACTGGATGCCCCCCCCCCCCCCACACACAAAACACATGCACAATCCCCAAAAACACACATACACACACACCCCACATACATCACACACAAACACACACACACACATGAAACCAAACACAAACACACAAGTGTGTGTGGGTTTGAAATGTGGGGTGTGTGTGTGTGGGGGTGCAGTATCTGTGCATTTATGTGGTGTGGGCACACACAAACATACTTTGCACGCCCACACCAAACAAAGTATTTTGACGGGGTTGCAGAGAGGTTTGGGAAAGGGAGTGGCAGAGGGCAGAGAACGGGGGGGGAAAGGGGAAGGGGACGAAAAACCCCTTTACTGACTACCTAAAACTCACAAGACGTTTTTTAAATTTCTCTTAGTGTGTATATATGGGGGGGCCCCGGGTAGGGGAAAAGTGGTTAGGGTCTCCGACGGGCGTTCCCCCCCGGTGACCCGAGTTCGCCCCCGAAAAAAACCCCCAAACCTTTTGCACCCGAGGGCCAAAGAAAAAACCCAAAATCCCCTTTCCCCATCAACTCTCCCTTTGGGATTGGGGAGTGCACGGAGGACACAGGTGGGGGGCATGAGTCAAAATCACAGGCGTCACTATAACAATCCGGGCCTTTGCCCCCACCACGGGCGAGGGCCCAACATCAGACCCCTTTAAGTAAACCCCTCCGAGCCTTCCACCCCGAGACTGGTTCACCACTGCCTACGGGGCCCCTATAGGACATATGTAAAAAAAAAAAATAAAAAAAATGTATTTTTCACATCTCTCTCTCTCTTCTCTCTCCCCCTCCCCTCTCTCTTTTCTCTCCTCATTTTAAGTTTGAAAAAGGGGTAGAAAGGACAGGTGTTTTACGATCGTGCGTCGCGGGAATTTCCCAAAATTTTGGAAAATATAAAACCCCAAAAACCCGGGAAAAACCAATTTGTGGCGGAGAAACTATGTAGATCATTTGTAGTTTGCCAATACTTCCCCCTCTCTCGCTTTTTTTTTTTTTTTTTTTTTTTTTTTTTTTAAAAACATAAAATATAACTAAAGCCCAAAGGGCACTGTCGTGTGCTACCTATCTTAAGGGCAATTTACACATAAATATAAAAAACCAAAAAAAACTAAAAAACAAAACATTATATACATATATGCACTTTTTAAATTTGTTTTTTTTGAGGCCTGTTGCTGTCACTAGGGGTCACAGTATCACTAGCTCAGCGGGTGGGGGTTTTAAAACAGTCTCCACTGATTGGCCGCCAATTTTACATTTTTTGTGTTCATCCTGGATGTGGGGGGACAGCGGCCGTGAAAATTTTCCACATCCTGGGGGACGAGGGCCCACAAAGGTGCTTTGGTGCGGGGGCAGGGGAAAACGCGGCCCCTCCACTGCATCACCACTGGTAAGCACCGTTCCCGTGTTTTCCGGGGGGGACTCTCGGAGGCTGTCGTAACCCAAAGGTGGGGGCACTCCCTGCACCTGGGGCCTTTGTGGAATACCACAAGCGCCGGGGAACACCCCCTGGGGTTTTGTTCCATTTGAGTCGAGAGGACCCCACCGGCTCGAACGGGGCTGGGGGGGGTCGGGGGGGGTTTGGGGGTCTTGCAGCACCACCAGTCGCAGGGCTCGACGCGGGAGCGGCCACCCTCCGAGTGGCGAGGCTGCACACGACATCCAGGAGAGGGGGGGGTTTAATCTAATAAGGCCGTTCGGGGGCCTTGTAGGGGCAAGAGTTTCCTCCCCTGTCGAGGAAGGGCTACCCTTCGCAGGGCAGGGGCCCCTGTAAAGGGGCCCCTTTTTTGCAATGTTTTTGATGTGGCCGTCAAACCTTAGCTCTCGGTCCACCCAAACCCCCAAAAACCCTTGAGGGGTTTCCCCTGGAGGGGGAGGGGAACGCCACCAAACCGCAGCCCCCCTTTCCCACTGCTGGCCCGGAAAGCGGGGGGCCCGGAGAAAACCACCATTCCCGGCTTCCCCGGGGGCAAAGTTCCCCTGCCAACGTGAAACCCCACTCCTGTTTTAACACCAGCTGCGTTTGGGAACCTCACAGCAGAAGCCCACTGCCCAGTCGGGGGGTAGGAGCGGGGAGAGAGTAAAGTCATCAGCGTAAAGCCGAAAATGCGGGAGCTGCTGGAGGAAGACGTCCACGTAGATTTCCACGGGGGACGGCCCCAGCACGGGAGCCCTGTGGGACTGATGTTCCCCCACTGGCAGGGACTCAGGGCCCTGCCCTTTAAACGACGACCTGGGGGGGCCCCCCCTTGCAGGTATTTCCCCCAGGGACCCAAGCAGGGGGGTAAACCACCACTAAAAAAATCCTGTTTGCGTCACCACGGACGAGGACCACCCAATCACAGCCCTAAGGAACCTCCGGGGCCCCTTTGCCATCGGAGCCCTGGGTCACTACTGCCTATGGGCGCTATAGGCCCCAAAGGGTTAATCAATAAAAAAAAAAAAAAAAAAAAAATAAAAAAATATTATATATTGCACCCAAAATTTCCCCAAAATTTGAATTAAAAAATTGCTTCCAAAAATGTTCTCCCTTTTCCTTATTTACAAAAAAAAAATACTTTCATCACAACAAGACCCTTTCTAATTAAAAAACCCCATGTTTAATTTAATTATTTAATTATCACAAATTTGTTTAAAACTTTTTTTATCTCGGGGAAGCGAAACATTTATTGAATGCCCCGGAGAGAGAGAGAGAGAGAGAGGAAAAGGGGAAGGGAGGGGGGAGAGAGAGAGAGAAGAGAGAGGGAGGGGGAGGAGGAGGGGAGAGGAGAAAAGAGAGAGAGAGAGAAGGGAGAGGGGAAGGGGGGGAAGAGAAAAGAGGAGAGAGAGGGGGGAGGAGAGGGAGGGGGGAGAGAGAGAAAAAGAGAAGAGAGGGAGAAAAGGGGGAGAGAGAGAGAGAGAGAGAGAGGAGGAGAGAGAGAGAGAGAAAAGAAAAAGAACTTTGACCCTATTTGGGCCCTTTTTTGCGAGAAACCAACGACAAGGTTATTGACATACAAAAGTCCCACCACCCGGGGATGAACCGGTGGTAATGGGGGGGAATGGGAACGCGGGGACGCTGCACGCGGGGCCCACATTTTTCCCAAACCCGACCCACCCTGAGGGAAAAGAGAGAGAGAGAGAGAGGGGGAAGGGGAGAGAATGAGAGAATAAAAAAAGAGGGAATGAGAGAGAATGAGAGAAAAGAGAAAAATGAGAGTGAAGGATAAAAGAGAATCGGGGAAAAATAAGCCAGAATGCAAAGGTTTAAAGATAGAAGGAGAGAATGAGATAATGCGGGGAAGAGAGAAGAAAAGGGGAGAGAGGGGGGGGAGAGAGAGATGAGAGAGGAGAGAGAGAGAGAAAAGAGAGAGGGGAGAAGAGAGAGAGAGAGAGAGAGAAAAGAGAGAGAGAGAAAAGAAAAGGAGGAGGGGAGAGAGAGAGAGAGAGAGAAAAGAGAGAGAAAAAGAGAGAGAGAGAGAAGAGAGAGAGGGAAGGAGAGAGGGGAGAGAAAGGGGAGAGAGAGATTTAGTAAGACGGAGAGAAGGGGAAATTTATTTGGGGAAACCAAAAAAACCAATACTTGGTCCTGCATGAAAAATAGAAGCCAGTCATGAATAAAAGAAAATACATTACCTTGAGGCGGCGCAGATTCGGACACTCAGTCACAAAGGACATTGCACACCTCACCCCTTACCCCTCGGGGGGAAAAAAAAAAAGAAAATAAAAAGAAAAATTTTAAACCCAACAGAAAAATAAAACAAATAAGATAGAAACAGAAAAAAAAACAAAAAAAAAACCAAAGGAAATGAGATAAACAGAAAAAAAACCCGAAATAATAAACAAAAAGAAAACAAAAAATAAGAAAAACCAAAAAGGGAAACAGAAAAAAAAAAACGGGAAATACGAAAAACAGAAAAAAAACAAAATAAGATAAAAAAAAGAAAAGAAAAATAAACAGAAATAAGAAATAACCGGGAAAAAAAAACAGAAAATATAAACAAAAAAATAAAATTTTAGATAAAAAAAAGAAAACAAAAATAAACAGAAAATAAAACGGAAATAAAAACAAAAAAATATAAAAACAGAAAAAAAAACCCCTTTAAATTTCCTTCGTTAAAATTTTTTTCACTCTAAATCTTTACCCTTTAAAAAATTTTTCTGCCTGTCCCACATTTTCCCTTTTATTTCAATGTTTTTGTTCCTCGCATCAGCCCTTTCCCTTTTAGGACCCTCTACCCCCTTTACGACCCTCCTAAAACCCCCTCTAGGGATCCTTTAAAGACCCTCTTACGACCCCATCTACGTCCTATTGTACCTATAAGGCTTTTTCTTAGTTCATAAAGGTCAATTTTAAGCGGTTTTCCCACAATTTACACCTTTTTAAAGGTTTCATCGGGTTTTTGTCTACTTATGTTTTTGTAAGGGGAAAAAATATGTAAACAGTGGGTTAGAGGGCTTTGTGTTGTCCGGGTTCGAACCCGCCTTTTTTTTTTTTTTTTTTTTTTTTTTTTTTTGGGGGGGGGGGGGGGGGGGGGGGGGGGGGGGGGGGGGGGGGGGGGGGGTTTTTGGGGGTTTTTGTGGGGTGTTGGGAACCTTTTTGTTGGGGGGGTTGTGGTGGGGGGGGTGGGGTTTGGGGGTTTTGTTGGTTTTGAGGGAAAAGGGAAGGAAGGAGAAAAAAGGGGTCCAAGTTGGATAAAAAAAAAAAAAATTTTTTTCAAAAATTTAATAAAACCTACCAAAAAGGCCCCTTCCCGGGAAAAAATTTTTAAAAAATTGCGGAGGGATTTAGGCCCCCCCGGGGGGGGTTTTTTTGCGGCCCCGCCCCGGGGGTTTTTTTGGGGACCCCCCAAAAAAATTGGGATGGGGGGGGCTTCCCCGGGGGGTAAAAAAAAGGTTTTCCAAAAAAATTTTCCCCTTTGGGGTTTTCCTCTGTGGGGCCGAAACCAACGGGCCCGGTTTTTGGGGTTTTTTTTGCTGGCCACGCCCACCGGGGTCGGCCAACCCCCAATCAAAACCCTACCCCTTGTTTCCGTGGGTCATGAGGTTTCCCAAAATTTGTGGGGCAGGGGGGTTTTGGCCATTTGGCCCCCGTTTTTTTTTTTCGGCCAGCCAACAGGGCGGCCCCCCCCAGCAAAAAACAACCAAAAGCCCGCTTTGGGGATTTAAATATTAAATTTTTCAATTTGCCGGAATCTTTTCCCAAAAACCCAACGACGAAAAAGGGGGCCCAACAACAAAAGTCAACAACCCAGACAAAAAAAAAAAAAAAAAAAAAATTTAAAAAAAAAACAAAAAACAAAAAAAACCCCAAAAAAAAACTGGGTACCGAAACCCCCTTATGCTAAGTCTGAGTTTTTTATTCGAAAAATTATTTTTGGAAAAAAATTTGGGGGAAAAGTGAGAATTATAAAAAACAAATGAAAAAATTTACTTTTTTTTACGAGGGGTCAGACGGTTGTGTGTGTGTGAGAGAGAGAGAGAGATGAGAGAAGAGAGAGAAAAGGAGAGGAGAGAGAGAGAAGAGAGAGAGAGAGAGAGAGGGGGAAGGAGAGAGAGAGAGAGAGGAGAGAGAGAAGAAAAGGAGGAGACGGGGAAAAAGGGAGAGACGAAGAGAAGAGAGGAGAGGGAGAGATCAGAAAAGATTTTCATCCTATCTGGGACACTTTGAAAAGTAAAAAAATAAAAGGGTTTATTGGCTATACAAAGCGCCCCACGTCAGCACAATAGGCGGGCCGAAACCCCTGACCGAAGAAAAGGGACGTGCAATTTCCCCAGCTCACGTCTCTACCAACCCTTTCCACCCGACGGGCCCAAAAGAAGAGAGAAAAGAGAGGAGAAAAGAGGGAGAAGAGAGAGAGAGAGAGAAGACAGGGCAAAAAACAGACAGATAGGAAAAAAAAAGATAAACAGGGCCCGGACAGACAAAAAAAACGGGCAGTTTGACAAATAAACAGACGACAGACAGACAAAAAGACAGACAGAGAGACCCAGTTTATCATCCTTTCCCTTCCCTTCCACCTCCCCTTTCCCCCGTCCAATCACATCAAAAAATCCCTCTAATCCTCCCTTGTGAGAGAGAAAAGAGGAGAGAGAGGGGAGAGAGATGAGAGAAGAGGAGAGAGGAGAGAGAGGAGAAGAAAAGAGGGGAGAGAAAAGAGAGAGATAGGGTTAACCCCCCCTTGCCCTCACTCCAGCGGGCAAAAACGTCATGTCCTTGCCGCTCGAGAGGGCGGGGAGGCAGGACAAAGGGCCCCTTTCACCCCACACCCAAAATTCCCCCCCTTAACTTAACCACCCCCCGGGCCCCGGCCCCCCGCGGGGGTTGTCAAGCAAGCAAGTTTTGTGTTTTTAGCTGTGTGTGGGGAGGTGGGGGTGGAGTGAAGAGAGGAAGGGATGTGTGGGCGTGATGGGAGGTGGGGGTGGAAAAAGAAGAGGGAAGGGGGGGGACTGGGTGAAATGGTGGGGGAATGAAGAGGGAAGGGGGCGTGTGATGGTGAAGGGGGGGGGGGAATGAAAAGAGGGAAAGGGGTGGTGACTGTGTGATGGTGAGGTGGTGGTGGCATGAAAAGAGGAAAAAGGGTGTGTGGGCTGTTTTGGGCTGGGGGAGGTGGCGGGGGCATGAAGAAAAGGGAAAGGGGGGTGTGATGTGTGACTGGTGAGGTGGTGGTGGAGTGAAAAAGAGGGGAAAGGGGTGTGTTACTGGTGAAGGGGGCGGTGAGGTGGTTTTTTGGGAATTTAAGAGAGGAAGGGGTGTGTGGGCTGGTGAGGTGGTGGGGGAATGAAAGAGGGAAAGGGATGTGTGATGTGTGACTGGGAGGTGGGGGGGGTGGAATGAAGAGAGGAAGGGATGTTTACTGTGTTTTGGTGAGGGGGTGGTGGGAGAAGAGAGGAAGGGAAGTGGATGGGAGGGGGGGGGGAATGAAGGAGAGGAAGGGGGCGTTGGACTTGGGGAGGTGGGGGTTTGGGAAAGAAAAAGGGGGAAGGGACGTGTGACCGGTGAGGTGGTGGTGGGGGGAAAAGAGGAAGGGGCGTGTGGGCTGGTGAGGTGGGTGGTGGAATGAAGAGGGAAGGGGGCGTGTGAGGGGGAGGTGGTGGTGGAATGAAGAGAGGAAAGGGGCGTGTGACTGGTGAGGTTTGGTTTGGGGGAATGAAGAGAGGAAAAGGGGACTGTGACTGGTGAGGGGGTGGTGGAAAGAAGAGAGGAAGGGAAGGTGACTGGGTGACTGGTGAGGGGGTGGGGGGCATGAAGAAAAGGGGAAAAGGGTGGGACTTTTGATGGGGAGGTGGCGGGTTTGGAAAAAAAAAGAGGAAGGGATGTGTGACTGTGTGACTGGTGAGGTGGTGGTGGAGTGAAGGGGGAAGGGGTGGTGACTGTGTGAATGGTGAGGTGGGGGGGAGGAAAAAGAGGAAGGGAAAGTTGACTGGGGAGGTGGTTGGTGGGGAGGGGAAGAGAGGGGAAAGGGGTGTTGAAAGGGAGGTGGTGGGGGAATTTAAGAGAGGGAAAGGGGTGTGTGACTGTGTGACGGGAGGTGGTGGTGGAGTGAAGGAGGAAGGGGTGTGTGGGCTTGTGAATGGGAGGGGGGTGGTGGAGTGAAGAGAGGAAGGGATGTGTGAAATGGTGAGGTGGTGGGGTGGGGGGTGAAGAGGGAAAAGGGGGGTTTGGGGGCGGTCATTTAGAGAGGGCTTTTTCCCCTTTGTTATTTAGCCTTTATTTCTCTATAGTTTGTGGACGAACCTTTTATAAGTCCTCTATACATAAAAAGAACGTAAGAGAGATCGCAAATTTAACAAGAGAAGAGACAGGGAAAGAGAGAAAAGTGTGGGTGAGGTAATAACATATTTCACACTTTAAATTTAAAAAATGAAAAAAGTACAACAAACTTCCCCAAATTAAGAATTAACGAACGAAAAAAAAAAAAAAAAACACAGACCAGACCTACAAAAAACACCCCAAAGGGAAATATGGGAAAAAAAGGAAAACTAGGGAAAATCATTTTTTTTGGAGGCTGAAAATACACACCATAAATACAATTTTTAAGGAAGCGTTTGGTCCCTAATAAATTTTAAAATTGTAACCTAAAAATTTTTCCCTTATTTTTTTTACCCTTCCCACACAAATTCTCGGGCATCAGTCCTTGCCTTCGACCCTCTTTCGGAAACCCTTTTTATGATCCTTTTACAATTTCCCTCACGGGCCCTTTCCCTGATCTTCACGACTAAAATTACGACCCCCCGGCCCCTTTTACAAAAATCTACGACCATTTCTACAACCCTTCTACAACCCTTTCTACTACCTCTCAACGAATCTTTCTACGACTCCTTTACGATTATCTTACGACTTGTATACGACCCTCTTATGAGCCCTCCCACGAAACCCCTCCAAAATCTTCTACGACCCCCCTTTTAATGGGAGGGGTTTCACAGCCCAAATTTTTGGCCCCGAAAAGGTCGCCCCACCAGGTCGTTTAAAAAATTCCCCCCCCCCGGGGCCCTGTCGCGGGAAAAGACCACGATTTTTCGGGCCCCGGCAAATTTTTTTGACGGGCATTTCGGCGGGTGTACCGACACTGTTGCGACCCTTTCGGGGGGCAATTCGGGGGGCATTTTGCAGGGGCTATTTGGCGTCCCCCTGTCGCCGAATTTGAAAATTTTAAATTGTAAAAAAGGGGTTTTTTTGTCGCCCAAAATTTGGCGTAATTTTCCCAAATTGTCTTCGGAGGTTTCCCCCAAGCGTCGGGGGGGCAAAATTTTCCGACAGTTTCCAAGATTTCGGGGCAGCTGATCAGCGGGCCCCCCCCGCGGGGAAAAAAACCCCGGGGGGCGCCCCCCCCCCCGCCGGTTTCCGTGTCGGGATTAATTCCGGGGTAATTCCCCCAAATGTCGGGAAAATTTGGGGGCAAATTTTGGGGACATTTCGGGGGCATTTCCCCCAAAATTTGGCGACCCCGGGAAAGATTTTTCGGGGGAAAGTCGGGGAAAAAAAAAAAATTTAAAATTTTTTCGGTCCCAAAAACCGGGCAAAAAAACGGTGAAACTTCCCCGAACCCCCCGGGGAATGGACGCCGAATTGACGGGGGGCATTCGGGAAAATTTGGGGGTCAATTCGGGGTTTAATGGTTTATTTGTGCACATTCGGCGAAAGGCCACGAATTTTTATTTCAACAAAGAAACTTCCCTGGCGGGCGTGGACAACTGTCAAAAGTCGGGAAACTGGACCCCCCACAATGTGCCGAATGGGCCCCGGGAAAATGCAAGAAGGGGCCGGGAAAGGGCCCCCCACACAGGATGACTTGCATATTCGTGCAAAATTCGGCGACCAAAATTTTGGCCCTTTTTAATGCTGGTTAAGAATCCCACAACCTTTCCACGACCCTTCCCCAAAAAACCCCCACGACCCTACCAGCCCCCCCACAACCCCCGTAGACTCTTCCACGACCATTTACCCACAACTTTAAAAGACCCCCCCTTTTACCCCTTTTACGCAGCCCAAAAAGAAGTAGAGTCGTTTCAATGGGGGGAAAATGTTGCCAAAAGGGGGGAAAAAATACTAATAAAATGGGAAAAAAAATAATAATAGTAGAAGTAGGCCTCCCTTTCCCGCCCTCTCCCTTGTACTTCCCCCATAGGCCCGGGAAAAATATTTAAGGGGCCCAAATTATATGGCCCCTACGGAGGCCCCAAGAAAAGGGGGGAAAAAGGGAGCAAAAAATTTTTAAGGGTTTTTGGGGGGGGTTTTTTTTTAAAAAAAAAGGTAAAAAGTGTTAAAGAATTTAAAAAAAAAGAAAGTTATAAAAAAAAGAAGAAAGTTATAAGAAAAAAAAGTTAAAAAAAAGAAATGATTAAAAAGGGGGCTAGTATGAAAGGACCGATTTTGTAGTTTTTATTTGGGGGGACCCGGGAAAAAATATTTGATGATGGATTGAAAAAAATAATAAAAATAATAAAAAAAATTTAAAAATAAAAATAATAGTAATAATAATAATAATAATAATAATAATAATAATAAAATAATAAAAATATGATAAAGATATGATAAAGTAGATAAAGATTTTTAAGGAAAAAAGAGGGGAAGTTGGGTTTTTAGATATTTTAAAAGGGGAAAGAATTTGGGGTAAAATACACATACACCCATTACACACATACCTACAACAAAATACATAAAAACATATATACACAAAACACACATAAACATAAAATACCTACAAACATAAAACACACAAACAACATGCAGACAACTACAGAAACATACGGAAAAATATATACATACAAACCACATACAACATTACATTTCACACACAAAAAACAAAATAATACATACCCTACATTTTCATACATACACAAAATTTCAACATACATACATAATCCCCCAAAACACACATACATACCCTACTACATTTTAAAAACATACATTTATACATACATACATACACAAATACACACATTTTAAGAAAATACATACATACACATACCCCATTTCATTACACATACACATAAATACATAAATACATTTCACCCCAATTTCTAAAACATACATACATTTCATACATACATACATAATAAAATACACACAAACATACATAAAAAAAACATACATACATACATACATACATACCTACACCCAAAAGGGGCCCCCCCTTTTAAACCCCAAAAAAACATACAACAAAAATATAAATACATACATTTAAAACCTACATACATCATACATACATACAAAAACCCCTGATAAATAGGCCTATACAAACCCACTTTAAAAAAAATATGTACAAAAAAAACACAAAAAAATTTTTTTGAGAAAAAAAAATTTTGCGGGCACCACACACACACACACACACACACCACACACACACACAACACACACCCCAAAAACATACACACCCCACACACACATACAAAGGTGATATCATAAAAAAAATCAATTTCAAAAAAAAATTATACTAAAAAACAAAAAAAAAGAAAAAAAAAAAATACTATACCAACTTGCCAAAAAAAAAAAGGGCATATTTTTTGTGGAAAAAAATAAAAAGGGGGAAAAAATAAATAGAAAATAACAAAAAAGGTAAAAAAGCCCAAATACAACACGAGGTTGCAGGAGACTGGCAGGGGCTAACAGTCCACCAGGACAAACTAGGCGACCTTGATCCCTTTTTTCCGGTTTACTCAGAAACAATGTTATTTCCATGTATAGAAAAACACACCCCAGATATATATATATATATATATTTTATATATATATAAAATATTTATTATATATATATTTATATATTTTGAGGCAAGGCTTAGAGGCCCAGCCCCCGGGGTTTGTTTGTAAAAAAATTTTTTCTGTGTTTTTATTCCCGGGGTGGGGGGGGAAGGGGGGAAAGGGGGGGGGAAGAGAGAAGGGGGGGATGATAAGGGGGGAAGGGGTGGGGGGGAGGGGAGGGGGTTG
>JACEEZ010024102.1:77500-80000 GCA_016584305.1 Chionoecetes opilio
TCAGGTGGTGTGTCACAGAAGGATTTGGTTCGTGTTCGATACGCGATCTGCCTTGGCAAGCACACTAGGCAGGCTTTGTTGTGACGCGATTTATTGTATGGAAGTGTGTGTGTGTTTGTCTGATATTTTTGTCTACGTGTATGTATCAGTTTGGTTTTGTCTATCTATCTATCTATCTATCTATTTATATCAGTATGTCTATCTATATTATCTTTATACCTGTTTCTTGGTCTATCTATCTATCTATCTAATGTTTTTTTCTTTTTTTGATATTTTTGTCTATGAATCAGTTTGGTTTTGTCTGCCTATTTATCTGTGTATTTCTGTCAGTCTGTCTATCTAGTTATCTTCATACCTGTTTATTGGTCCGTCTATCTATCTATCTATCTATCTATTAGTCTCTACATTCTTATCTATTAATTATCTATATTATCTATACGCTAGTTTATCTTTGTCTATCTCTATCTGTCTATTTGTCTCATTAATATGTTTTTTTATTCATTTTGTCAACACCAACAAAACAGATCAGTAGTATAAAGTAGCTCATTGAAATGGGAGTTCCTATGTACTGCTCTCTCTCTCTCTCTCTCTCTCTCTCTCTCTCTCTCTCTCTCTCTCTCTCTCTCTCTCTCTCTCTCTCTCTCTCTCTCTCTCTCTCTCTCTCTCTCTCTCTCTCTCTCGAACGGAACTTTACATAACAAAACAAAAACAACAACACTTGCAGAGATGAAATTATAAGGTAAACATTTCTATTCTCTTTTTTAACTCTTTTATATATCTCTTAATTAACTCTCTTAAATACACTCTCTTCTTATTCTCTCAATGCCAATATCTTCTTGGCTTCCCCACAGAGATTCCTATTCTATTTATTCATCGACATATATTATATTATTTATATTTGTATGTATATATCATCCTATTCTCTCTCTCTCTTAACAAAACCATTCTTTCTCTTCTTCTCTATTCTCTTCTCTCTTCTCTACGTCTTATATTCTCTCTCTTCACAAAACTATTCTTTCTCATCTTTACAGGAACTACCACGTGTAGGTCTCTCGGCCTCTTGTAGCTTCCTTATTTTCTTATGTCTTCTCTATTCTCTTCTCTCTTCTCTAAGTCTTATATTCTCCCTTAACAAAACCATGTCTCGTCTTCCCCACAGAGATCCTGGAGACTCTCTGTGACAACTTTCTGCCCAACAACGTGTCTGCCATCCTGTACCTGTTCAACTCAGAGACCTACGGACGCTCCACCGCCTCGGTCCAGTACTTCTTCCAGCTGGCGGGCTACCTGGGCATCCCCGTCATCGCCTGGAACGCCGATAACTCTGGACTGGAAAGGGTGAGTTGCCATACACTGTTTTTTACGTGTTAACTGGAATACTTTACTGGAAACTTTACTGGACTGGAAAGGGTGAGTTATAATAAGCAGGGTTTTTTACGTGTTAACTGGAATACTTTACTGAAACTTTACTGGACTGGAAAGGCTGAGTTGCCATACACTGGGTTTTTTTACGCGTTAACTGGAACACTTTACTGGAAACTTTACTGGACTGGAAAGGGTGAGTTATAATAAGCAGGGTTTTTTACTTGTTAACAACCGAGATATTGTTAACAACCGATATCGTTTTCTTGTTAACAACCGAGCTATTGCTTAACAACCGATATTGCTGCATTGAACTGAAAATTACCTCAACTAAGAAACCTTCAATGCAAAAATAATAAAATAATAAAATATAAAACATTCTGGAAATGAAAAATGTCTGGTTGGAATTAGTTTGAATTAAAAATAAATGCTACTATAAAAAGTTATTATACATAAAAGTTTAACTATCTTTTTTTATGCGTTGCTTCAGTAGACTCTCACTGTGGTTATTCATTCAACACGTGCACATTGACAAGAGGCTTTTTTTTTTTACTCTCTATTAGGTTATATTTATGCGTTTTTCAGCAGACTCTCGCTAATATAAAGAGTTTGAAGACGTGTAAAGTGACAGCTGCTTTTTTTTATTTTACTTCTATACTTTTTGTCATGCGTTGTTTAGCGAACTCTTACTTTAGTTTAGTTTTACTTTAATATACCAAACTTCTACTTGTTATTATAGATGTGTTCTTCAGTAGACCATACTAACAATATGGTTTCAATACGCACAAATTGACAGATGGCGTTTACTTCTACTTGCTTTTTTTTATACGTTGAATCATTAGACTCTAGAATTTTTATTTTTAGTTCAGAGAGTGAACATTTATAATGGTTTTTGCTTCTATTTGGTTCTATTTATATGTTTTTTCAGTAGACTCACAAATAGTTATTGTTTAAACACGTGCAAATCGATAGATGTATTTTGCTGCATATATTTCTTCTTCTTTCTTCGTTGTTTAGTATATTCCCCTCTTTTGTTAATGATTCAGAAAGTGCAAATTGAGAGACGGTTTTGGTTTCTATTGGTTCTTTAAGGTTTTTTTCTTCAGATTTCCACTAATAGCTAGGGTTGACATGTTTT
>JACEEZ010024102.1:85000-87500 GCA_016584305.1 Chionoecetes opilio
CTAGCAATTCACATATCTCCAGGACCTCATACACGCAACAATCTCCCAGTCGCCTATTATCTCCCTCCAGCGCTAGTCTCCCATCTCCCCTCAGCGCAAGTCTCCTATCTCCCCCCAGCGCTAGTCTCCTATCTCCCCCCAGCGCAAGTCTCCTATCTCCCCCCAGCGCTAGTCTCCTATCTCCCCCCAGCGCAAGTCTCCTATCTCCCCCCAGCGCTAGTCTCCTATCTCCCCCCAGCGCAAGTCTCCTATCTCCCCAGCGCAAGTCTCCTATCCCCCCCAGCGCTAGTCTCCAAATCTCCCCCAGCGCAAGTCTCCTATCTCCCCCAGCGCTCGTCTCCCATCTCCCCCCAGCGCTAGTCTCCCATCTACCCACAGCGCAAGTCTCTTATTTTCCCCCCAGCGCTAGTTCCTATCTCCCCCCAGCGCAAGTCTCTATCTCCCCCCAGCGCTCGTCTCCCATTTTCCCCCCAGCGCTCGTCTCCCATCTCCCCCAGCGCAAAGTCTCCCATCTCCCCCAGCGCTAGTCTCCCATCTCCCCCCAGCGCTGGGTCTCCCATCTCCCCCAGCGCTAGTCTCCCATCTCCCCCCAGCGCTAGTCTCCCATCTCCCCCCAGCGCTAGTCTCCCATCTCCCCCCAGCGCTAGTCTCCCATCTCCCCCCAGCGCTAGTCTCCCATCTCCCCCCAGCGCTAGTCTCCATCTCCCTCCTTCCTAAGACAGCACGAGTTGCATAGGTAAAGTTTCAACTTTGGTCATTTCAAGATCCCTCCCTCGTTCAGTCTCCGGTCTTTGATGTTTCAGTAACCTCACACTACACTATAGTCTATTTTTTTTACGAGGTGAAAATTCCATTCTATCCTAAGGTCTCATGCTTAAAATGATGCCTATGTTTACCTGATAATATGGTTAACTACGATAAAATACAACTGAAATTAAGAAGAAGCGTAGCATTCCCTTCTCCTGGCATCAAATATCAGGCAGTAAGCAGCAAGGGGGCAGGATTTTTCACCTCGTTAATACAAAAAACTGAGTATCGCTTCTCTTTCCCCTTTATTTCTCCGCTCTATCTTCCTCTTCATCCCTTTCCCCTTCCTCACCCCGCCTTCAGACTCCCCTCTCTCCCCTAAATCCCGCCTCTGTTTCCCACATCACATCACATAATTGGTGTCAGGCGAAGATAAGACAAAAATCCTCCTTTTCATGCGGGGTTAAACAAAATTTTCATCATATTAGCATCAGGAAATAATTTTACATTGATTTTATTTGCTCTTGGGATACTAAAGAGGTAAATATGGGGGCATAAGCTATAATGCGCGTCGCCTCGGTGCTCATCTCCGTCGCATTAGCCCTTGAGCCTGTGATGGGTGACAACCTGCTACCCCGGGAAACTAAAGTGTTCATCTATTTAGCAGAAATTAATACAGTTATATTATTATCTCTCTCTCTCTCTCTCTCTCTCTCTCTCTCTCTCTCTCTCTCTCTCTCTCTCTCTTCTCTCTCTCTCTCTCTCTCTCTCTCAAAGTAAAAATAATCACTTTATTTATTTACTTTAACTTTTTCTTTCTCATTTCTCTCTCTCCCCCTCTCCCTCGCTCTCTCCCTCTCTCTCCCCTCTCTCTCTTCTCCTCTCTCTCTCTCTCTCTCTCTCTCTCTCTCTCTCTCTCTCTCTCTCTCTCTCTCTCTCTCTCTCTCTCTCTCTCTCTCTCTCTCTCTCTCTCTCTCTCTCTCTCTCTCTCTCTCTCTCTCTCTCTCTCTCATGGTTGGCTTGAATCCTTTAATAACATGCCAAAACCTGCAACAACACGACAATACCAGGAGGAAGGTTCTTATAAAGGGTTCAATTCCTTATGTTCTTATGCAATACCACAGTTCAAGCAAGACGCGAAGTCAGGACCATAGGTTTACCTGTGTACCGTCCCATTCAACTAACCTAAACTATTCCTACTAACATATTTCAAACCACTATTCTTACTAACTTATTTCTACCCAACCTATTAGCTAACTATTGAACTAACCTAACCTACTAACATGTCTAACCACTACTTTCCCTTACCTGTTTACCGACCCTCCTCCTCACTTTTTATTCTCTTCTCCCGCTACCTAAGAACACAAAGAGGGCTGTTGCCTTGGCGGTACAATTACGTTCTCAGATGACACGATCAAAAGGGAAAAAAATATATGAGGTATATTTATATGATGTAGGATCTGATAATAAAGTATTTTTTTCTTCTCACTCTCTCTCTCTGTCTCTCTCTCTTTATTTTGTCTTTCTCTCTCCCTCTCTCCTTCCCAACGATGTATTTTAGTTTCACTTGTTTTGTCTTTATTTTTTTTTTTTTCTCTCTCTCTCTCTCTCTCTCTCTCTCTCTCTCTCTCTCTCTCTCTCTCTCTCTCTCTCTCTCTCTCTCTCTCTCTCTCTCTCTCTCTCTCTCTCTCTCTCTCTCTCTCTCTCTCTCTCTCTCTCTCTCTCCTTAACAACGTAGTTTTACCTTCCCATC
>JACEEZ010024102.1:92500-103493 GCA_016584305.1 Chionoecetes opilio
GTCGAGTCAAAAGCTTTTCGTCTCATCAACTCCCCTCCTCTGACTGACTGTCTTCAATCTTTAAATCACCGCCACAATGTTGCTTCTCTTGCTATCTTCTACCGTTATTTTCATACTCACTGCTCTTCTGAACTTGCTAACTGCATGCCTCCCCCCCTCTCGCGGCCTTGCTGCACAAGACTTTCTACTCATTCTCATCCCTATTCTGTCCATCTCTCTAATGTAAGAGTTAATCAGCATCTTTGCTCTTTCATCCCTTTCTATGGTAAACTCTGGAACTCTCTTCCTGTTTCTATTTTCCACTTGCCTACGACTTAAATCTTTTCAAGAGAGGAGTAACAATACACCTCCCGAACTAAATTGGCCCCAACCATTTCTTTATTCTCTTACTGTCTTCTTTATAGGAACTGGCAACTAAGCGGGCTTTGTGTTACAACTTTTTTTTGTGCCCTTGGCCAGTCCTTTGTGATGTAAAAAAAAAAAAAAAAAAAGCCAAATCTTCGTTGCATAAAATGATCAACACTTTCATAACAGTACAGTAAAGGCACTACAAGGAATACACGGTAACAGTATTACTAACGGTGATCCTAGTTCTGCAAGGAGGTTAATGAGGCAGGCACACACACACACACACACACACACGCACACACACAGGTAAAGAGGCCTGTAATGAGGTGATTAGCCCCAGAATGTTGATTACACACAATGCTTCAACAGTTTAAAGGGAACAAAATTGAGATGCTGGATTTAAAAAGATTTACTCCACCACCTGCGCCACCATTAACACACACACACACACACACACACACACACACACACACACACACACACACACACACACACACACACACAACACATACACATACACAAACACAAACACAAACACACACACACACACAAACACAAACACACACACACACAAATACACGCACGCACGCACGCACACACACACACACATACACACACACACACACACACACATACGCACACATACACATCCACATACACACACATACACACACACACACAAACACACGCACACACACACACACACACACACACACACACAACACACACACACACACACACATGTGAATCCATTGATTGATTGATACTATTTATTGTGTATGTATATGTGGCGCATGAGTATGTGTGTGGTGTGTGTGTATAGGAATATGTGCATTGATGTTTACATGTATATATGTATGTATGTGTGCATTTGTATGTATGTATGTGTGCATTTGTATGTATGTATGTGTGCATTTGTATGTGTGTATGTGTGCATGTGTATGTATGTATGTGTGCATTTGTATGTATGTATGTGTGCATTTGTATGTGTGTATGTGTGCATGTGTATGTATGTATGTGTGCATTTGTATGTGTGTATGTGTGCATGTGTATGGATGTATGAGTATTTTTTTTATAGCCTTCTCTCTGGTATGAGCGACTGTTAACTTGAAGCGACTGTTAACTTGAAGCGACTGTTAACTTGAAGCGACTGTTAACTTGAAGCGACTGTTAACTTGAAGCGACTGTTAACTTGAAGCGACTGTTAACTTGAAGCGACTGTTAACTTGAAGCGACTGTTAACTTGAAGCGACTATTAACTTGAAGCGACTGTTAACTTGAAGTGACTGTTAACTTGAAGCGACTGTTAACTTGAAGTGACTGTTAACTTGAAGTGACTATTAACTTGAAGCGACTGTTAACTTGAAGTGACTGTTAACTTGAAGTGACTATTAACTTGAAGCGACTGTTAACTTGAAGTGACTGTTAACTTGAAGCGACTGTTAACTTGGTTCACCATTGGGTCTGGTAACGAGGCTCCTCAGCAGACCTTACCAGGACATTAATAATGATGCAGATATTGTTTGTGACCAATATTCAAACGATAAACTGCTTGACCTTGAACTTGAGCACACACATACTCACACACACTCTTGTGAGATAGATGGGCGGTCTCCTTAAAACCGGAGCCCCTGTCCACCCAGCAATGAATGGGTACCGGGTGTTAGCCGGGTTTTTGGGTGCCNAAAACACTTTCCCGAAATGTTTTGGTGACGTTTTGGGGAATCAAGCCGGGAGTGACGATAAGATGCAATATGTCCTGGTCTCTGCCCATTAATGACTAATGATTTGAAAAACTGCAAGCAGGAAGTCAAGGCCGTGAGTGAGTTCCCAGACAATTTTTTTTTTCAATCATTCATCATGGATCCATGACACCGCCAACTTCTTTGTCTTCCACGTACGTAGTACAATGAACATTCTAGGACTATCCTTTACTGAAAATCTGAACTAGAAATCTCATATCTCATCTCTTGCTAAAACAGCTTCTAAGAAGTTAGGTGTCCTGTGGCGTCTGCGTCCTTTTTTCTCCCACCCAATTGCTTGCTCTGTACAGGGGCCTTATCCGCCCATGTATGGAGTATGTCTCACATGTTTGGGGAGGATCCACTCTTACAGCTCTCCTAAACAGGGTCGAGTAAAAAGCTTTTCGTCTCATCAACTCCCCTCCTCTGACTGACTGTCTTCAATCTTTAAAACACCGCCGCAATGTTGCTTCTCTTGCTATCTTCTACCGTTATTTTCATACTCACTGCTCTTCTGAACTTGCTAACTGCATGCCTCCCCCCCTCCCGCGGCCTTGCTGTACAAGACTTTCTACTCATTTTCATCCCTATTCTGTCCATCTCTCTAATGCAAGAGTTAATCAGTATCTTTGCTCTTTCATCCCTTTCTATGGTAAACTCTGGAACTCTCTTCCTGTTTCTATTTTCCACTTGCCTACGACTTAAATCTTTTCAAGAGAGGAGTGACAAAACACCTCCCGAACTAAATTGGCCCCCCACCATTTCTTTATTCTCTTACTGTCTTCTTTATAGGAACTGGCAACTAAGCGGGCTTTGTGTTACAACGTTTTGTTGTGCCCTTGGCCAGTCCTTTGTCATGTAAAAAAAAAAAAAAAAAGCCAAACCTTCGTTGCATAAAATGATCAACACTTTCATAACAGTACAGTAAAGGCACTACAAGGAATACACGGTAACAGTATTACTAACGGTGATCCTAGTTCTGCAAGGAGGTTAATGAGGCAGGCACACACACATACGCGCACACACACACACACAACATACACACACACACACACACACACACACACACACACACACACACACACACCAGGTAAAGAGGCCTGTAATGAGGTAATTAGCCCCAGAATGTTGATTACACACAATGCTTCAACAGTTTAAAGGGAACAAAATTGAGATGCTGGATTTAAAAAGATTTACTCCACCACCTGCGCCACCATTAACACACCACACACACACCCCACACACACACACACACACACACACACACACACACCCACCCATCCCAACACATATAAAAACACAAACAAAAAACACAACAAAACAAAAACACAAACACAAAACACACCCCACACAAAACACCCAAAACACCCCCCACACACACACACAAAACAAAAAAACACACAACGCACGCACACACACACACACACACACACAAAAACACACACACACACACATACCACCCCACCCACCCACCCACAAAACACCCGCACCCAACGCCCCACCCCACACACACACACACAAAACAAACCCACACACACAAACCAACACACCCCACATACCCACAACACACCACCCCACACACAAAAACACACAGGGAATCCATTGTTTGGATTGATACTATTTTTTGTGTAGGAAAGTGGCGCATGAAATTTTTGTGTGTGTGGTATAGGAAATATGCATTGATTTTAAAATTTATTTTTGTAGTATGTGTGCATGTGAAATGTTGTATTTTTGCATTTGTATTATGTATGTTTGCATTTTTTTATTATTTTAATGTTGCATTTTATGTATGTATGTGTCCCTTTGTATGTAGTATGTTGCATGTTTTATTTGTAGTGTGCTTTTTGTATGTATGTTTTGTGGCTTTTGTATGTATGTATGTTGCATTTGATGGGTGTTTTTGTGTGCAGGGTGTATGTTTTTATGGGGGGCCTTTGTATGTGTGTATTGTGCTTTTGATGTTTATGTGTGCATTTGTATGTATGTTTTGTGTGAGGGGTATGTAGTATGTGTCCCTGTGAATTTTGTTTTGGGGTGCTTTTTGTATTTATGTAGTGTGCTTTGTAGTTGTAGGGGGCCCATGTGTATGTAGGGTTGTGTGCTTTGGTGTATGTATGTATGTGTGCATTTGTATGTATGTAGGGTGGGGTTGTATTTTGTGTAGTGTGATGTTTATTTTTGTTGTGTGCATGTGTATGTATGTTGTGGGGCTTTTGTAGGGTGTGTATTTTGTGCATTTTGTTGTATGTATGTTCCCTGTTTATGGTGAAAGGGGGTGCATGTGTATGTAGAAATGTGTGATGTGAAAGGTTGTATGTTTTGCTTTGTATGTAGGGAAGTGTGCATGTGAAAATGTAGTATGTGGCATTTGATGTATGTATGTGGTCATGGTTGTGTGTATGTTGTGCATGTGTATGTATGTATGTTGCATGTGTTATGTAGGGATGTGTCCCTGTGTAGGTATTTTTATGGTCCCTGTGTATGTATGTATGTGTGCTTTTGTATGTATGTAGTGGGGCATTTTGTATGATGGGTTGGATTTGTATGTTTTTATGTGGGGCATTTGTTTTGTGGATGTGGGGAAAGGTTTTTTATGTTGTATGTTTGCATTGGTTTGTATTATGTTGCATTTGTATGTTGGTATGGGCATGTGTAGGGAAATGTAGTGGGGCATTTGTATGTTTTGTTGTTTTGCATTTGTATGAAATGTATGGTGAAATGTGTTTTGAAATGTATGGGGTTGCAATGTGAAATGTAGAATGTGTGCTTTTGAAACTTTTGTATGTGTGCAGGTGTATGTTGATGTGGGGCATTGAAATGGGGGTATGTGTGCTTTTTGTATTAGGGTATGTGTGCATGTTATGTATGATGTGTGCTTTTGGGATTGTATGGTGAAATGGGGAAATGTATGTAGGGTTTGGCATTTTATGTGTGTATGTGTGCATTTGTAGTAGGTATGGGGGAAATGTGTATGTATGTATGTGTGCATTTGTTTGATGTAGGGTGTGCATGGGTATGTTTTGTATGGGGTGCATGTGTAATGTATGTTGTGTGCTTTTGGTTGTAGGTATGTGGGGCCATGTGAAAGGGTATTTTAGTTTTCATTTGTATGTATGTATTTTGTGCATGTGAAAGTATGTAGGTGTTTTTTGAAATGTGTGTATTGGGGCATGTTTTAATGTGTTTATGTGTGCTGGTTTGTGTGTATGGTCCCTGTGTAGGTATGTTGTGTGCTTTTTGTTGGGGTGTAGTGGGGCATGGTTTTGTATGTATGTTTTGCATGGGGTATGTAGGGTATGTGTGCATTTGTTGTGGGGTATTTTTGGGGCATGTGTATTTTATGTTTGCTTTGTATGTGTGAAAGGGTTTTGCATTTGTATGTATGTTGTGTTATGTGTGCATTTGTATGTTTTTATGTTTTGCTTTATGTATGTGTCATGTTTGCATGTGTTTTGTATGTAGTGTGCATTGGTATGTAGGGATGTATGCAGTGTATGTAGATGTGTGCATGGTAGTATTTTATGTTTTGGCATGTGTATGTAGTATGTGTGCTGTGTTTTGTATGTATGGTGCTTTTGTAGGGTTTTGAAATGGTGCATGTGAAAGTATGTAGTGGGGCATTTTTATGTATGAAAGTGTGGCTGTGTATGTGTGTTGTGGGAATTTTGTATGTTTTTATGGTGCATGTGTATGATGTATGAGTTTTTTTTTTTGATAGCCTTCTTCGGGTTAGGAGCGACTTTTAAACTTGAAGCGACTGTTAAATTAAGCGACTGTTTAATTGAACGACTGTTAACTTAAAAGCGCCCTTTTTAAATTTGAAGGGGGGGGGGGGAAGGGTTAAACCCTTAAAGCAAATTTTAATTGGAAGGATTGTTAACTTAAAAGGGGCTGTTAATTTTGAAGGGGCCCTGTTAATTTTGAAGGGGCTTTTAAATTTTTAAAAGTGGCTGTTAATTTGAAGCAAACTGTTAATTAAAAGCGACTGTTAATTTGAAGGGGAATGTTAACTTAAAAGCGACTGTTCCCCTTTGAAGGGGATTTTTTTAAACTTGAAGCGACTTTTTACTTGAATTTTGACTGTTAACTTGAAGCGACTGTTAACTTAAAGGACGTTAACTTGAAGCGATTTTAAACTTAAAGCGACGGGTTAACTTAAAGGGGACTTTTTAATTTGAAGTGGCTTTTAACCCTTTGAAGTGGTTTGTTAACTTGACTTGGCTTTTAAACCTTAAAAGCGTTTTTAAACTTGAAGCGACTTTTAACTTAAAAGCACGGGTTAAACCCTTAAAAGCGACGTTAATTTGGGAAGTGACTGTTAATTTAAAGCGACTTTTAAATTTTTGAAGCGCGTTAACTTAAAGCGCCTGAAAACTTGAAGCGACTGTTAATTTGGGAAGGGCGACTTAATTAAAACGCCTTTTAAATTTTTTAAAGTGACTTTTAACTTGAAGTGGCTTTAAACCCTTAAAAGCGCTGTTAATTTGAAGCGACTGTTAATTTGAAGCGACTTTTAAACTTAAAGAGCGACTTTTAAAACTTGAAAGCGACTGTTAATTTTAAAGGGCGACTTTTTAACTTTAAAAGGACTTTTTAATTTGAAGCGTTTTTTAACTTGAAGCGCCCTTTTAACTTGAAGTGACTTTTAACTTGAGGGAAACTTTTAACTTAAAGCGGGACTTTTAACTTAAAGGGGGGGGGGGGGGGGGGGGGCCTTTTCTTGAAGGATTTTAAACTTGAAGCGACTTTTAACTTGAATTTGGGCTTTTTAATTTGGTTCACCATTGGGTCGGGTTTTAAACGAGGCCCCTTTCAGCGGGACCTTACCGGGAAATTAATAATGTTTGCAGATTTTTTTGGTGCCCAATTCAAACGATAAATGTTTTTGACCTTAAAACTTGAACAAAACAAAATCCTCACCACACTCTTCCCGGGGGCGGAACGGAGAAAATGGGGGGTTCCCTTCCTTAAAACCGGAGCCCCTGTCCACCCAGCATTGAATGGGTCCCGGGGGTGTTAGCCGGGGGTTGTGACCCGTTTTTCCGGGGGTGGGTTTCCCCCCAACACTAAGAAAAAAGGAGAATGTTTAATTTAGCTAGGAGACGGGGCCTCGAGTGTAGCTCAGGCCCTGTAAAAACAACTAGATGAATACAACTAAAATGAAACCCCACACAAAAACACCCCACAAAACCACAAAACACACACACACACCCCATCAATTAACAAAACCTGAATAATAAAAAAGGAAAAATAAAACTTTTCCACAAAAAAACATTTCAAAAAAAACCAATTTACAAAATGAGCCAAAAAGAAAAATGCTTAACTTTTAAAAGGGCTTTGTTTTTTAATGCACTTTTTGAAAAAACTTTAAAAAACCCAAAAGTACTCGGGGACTAGTCAATTTATTTCGGCAAAAAAAACCCCAAGGAATTTGTTAGACGTTTTGAGCAAGGGTTTTGAAATTTTTACATGTTTATATCTGATGCCCGGCTTTTCAAAGGGGCAGTTTTCCAGGAGCGGCGACGGGAATTTTTCCCAGACACAAAAAAAAATGTCTTGTTAAAAATCATGTACTGTAAAATACCCGACGAGAGAGAGAGAGAGAGAGAGGAGGAGAGAGAGAGAGAGGGGAGAGAGAGAAAAGGGGAAGAGAGAGAGAGAAAAGAGAGAGAGAGAGAGAGATAGAGAGAGAGGGGAAGGAGAGGGGAGAAGAGGAGGAGAGAGAGAAGAGAGAAGAGAGGGGAGAGAGGGGGAGAGAGAGAGAAGAGAGGGGAGAGAGAGAGAGGGAGAGAGAAGAGAGAGGGGAGAGAGGAGAAAAGAGAGAGAGAGAGAGGAGAGAAAAGAGAGAGAGGGGAGGGGGGAGAGGGGGAGAGGAAAAAGAGAAGAGAGGAGAGGGGGGAAGAGAGAGAGAGAGAGAGAGAGGGGAGAGAGAGAGAGAGAGAGAGAGAGAGAGAGAGAGAGAGAGAGGAGAGGGGCAAAAGAGAAAAAGGGGAGAGAGAGGGAGAGGGGAGAGAGAGAGAGAGAGAGGAGGAGAGAGAGGGGAGAAAAGAAGAGATGGGGAGAGAGAGAGGGGAGAGAGAGGAGAGAGAAAAGGGGAGAGGGGAGAGAGGAAAAGGGGGAGAAGAGAAGAGGGGAGAGAGAGAGAAAAGAGAGAGAGAGAGAGAGAGAGGGGAGAGGAAAAGAAAGGGAGAGGGGAGAGAAAAGAGAGAAGAGGGGAGAGAGAAGAGAGGGGAGGAGAGAAGGGGGAAGGGAGAGAGAGAGAGAGAGAGAGAAAAGAAGAGAGAGAGGGGAGGAAAAGAAAAGGGAGGGGAGAGAGAGAGAGGAGGGGAGAGAGAGAGAGGGGGAGAGGAGAGGGGAGAAAAGAGGAGAGGGGAGAGAGAGAGAGAGAGAGAGAGAGAGAGAGGGGAGAAGAGAGAAAAGGGGAGAGAGAGAGAGAGAGAGAGGGGAGAGAGAGAGGGGAGAGAAAAGGAGAGAGAGAAGAAAAGAGAGGGGAGAGAGAGAGAGAGAAGAAAGAGAGAGAGAGAGAAAAATAGAGAGAGAAAAGGAGAGGAAAAAAGAGAGAGGGGGAGAGAGAGAGAAAGAGAGATGAGAAGAGAAAAGGGGAGAGGGGGAAAGGAGGGGAGAGAGAGAGAGAGAGAGAGGGGAGGAAGAGAGAAAGAGGGGGAGGGAAAAGAGAAAAGAGAGAGAGGGGAGAGGGGGAGAGAAAAGGGGGAGGGGGAAGAGAGAGGAGAGAGAGGGGGAGGGGAGAGGGGGAAGAGAGAGAGGAGGAGAAGGGGAGAGAGAGAGAGTGTGGGGGTTTATTCTATTCCCTCCTCAGTAGTCTCCAAAAACCCTCTGAAGGGTCTCGCTGGCAGGCTGTCGCGGCCCCATAAACTAAGATGGACGGCGGTTTATTTTTGGTTGACGGGGGGGAATGAGGGCAAAAATTTTGTGCTGAGTGGGGTTTTTTGGGCTATAATGACAGCCGTTTTTCCCCCCCGCAAATAACAAACAGAAATAGAGAGAAAAGTTGGGACGGGGGATGCGAGCGTAAAACGTAAATAAAAAGAAAAAAAAAAAAATACGAAAAAAATATAAAACTTAAATTTTAAAAAAAGGAAGAAAAAAATATAAAAATTTTAGTATGAAAAAAGGCTAGAAATAACATAATAGATGATTTTTCAATTGACTAAAAATCTATAGCAAAGGGGAAAAAAAATTTTTAAAATGCTAAAAAACTTTTAATTTATATTTTAGGAAAAAAATTTTTTTTTCAAACCCCTACATAGCAAACCCACACCAAAACAACAACAACCCCACACAACACCAACACACAACCACACACACACAACACACACAAAAAACAAACACACAACAACACACACCCCCACACAACCACAAACACCACCAACACCAAACCCACACACACCACAAAAACACAAACACACACACACACACACAAAAACAAAACACAACACAACACCACAAAGAACAACACACAAAACACACAACACACTACACAAAAACAAACACACACCAGGGGACAATCAGGACACACAAACACACAAACCCCACACCACCACACACCAAGGACACACCCCCACAAAACACACACACACAAACACAACCACAAAAAAAAACCCCCCAACCCCCCCAAAACACACACACCACCCACAATTACACCACACACAACACTACACACACACACCCCCACACAAAACACACACACAACAAGGACACATTTACACCAACCCCCCATAAAAACCCACAAAAAACAACACACAGACCGCCACAATATACACACACAACCCGACAAAAAAAACCAAAAAAAAAAAACCCCAATTTTTCACCCACCATACATACACTCCACAAACAAACAACACCCCCCACAAACAACCACACACAAACACAAAACCCACAAGCAAAGACACACTCAAAACAAACAAGGGCACACCACAAAAACACCACCCCACATATAACCAAAAAAAGACCCAACAAAAACACCCCAAAGCACACAGAAAATTAACCCCCAAACCCCTGCAATAAAAAACAAAAAAAAAGAAAAATAAACAGGGGGAAGGGGGCAAAGGGGACAATTTACAAAGGTTTCAAAGGTACAAAACAAATTTTATTAATAAAAAGCAAAAAAAAGAAACAAAAAAAAATTTTGAAAAAAATTTTAAAAAAAGGTGGAAATAAGTTGGGGATTTTTAAGGACAAAATAAGTTTTGACAAAAGGGGCTTTTGTGGGAATAAAACAAGAAAAGAGAAAAGGAAAAAGAAAAAAAATGGGGTTGAAAAAGGGGGGTGAAACAAAATGAATTGAACGTGGAAAAGGGGGAAAAATTTTAATTTTAAAGGACAAAAAAAGATTGGAAAAATTTTGGGTTTTCAAGGGGGAAACGAAAAAACGGATTTTGGGGAAAAAGGGAAAAGAAAAGGAAAAAGGCAAAAAGGAGAAAATATACGGGAGAGAGGGAGGAGAAGAAAAGAAGAGAGGGAGAGAAAAGGGGGGAAGAGAAGGGAAGGGAAAAAAGGAGAGAGAAAAGGAGAAAAGGGGAGAGAGAAGAGGGGAAGGAAAGGAGAGGAAAAGGAGAAAGGAAGAGAGAGGAGAAAAGAGAGAAGAGAGAGAGAGAGAGAGAGAGAGAGAGAGAGAGAAGGGAGGGGAAAGGGGAGAGAGGAGAGAGAAGGAGAGGGGGGGGGGGGAAAAGAGAGGGGAAGAGAAGAGAGAGGGGAGAGAGGGGGAGAAAAAAAAAGGGGGGGGGGGAAAAAGAAGAGAGAGAGAGAGAGAGAGGGAAGGAGAGAAGGAGAGAGAGAGAGAGAGAGAGAAAGCAGAAGAGACCTCTCTGAGGACCAGGGTTTCCGGGTTTTTAAAGGGGGAAAAAAAAAGGCTCTTTTTACCAAAAAAAAAAAAAACCTTTCTA
>JACEEZ010024104.1:0-2500 GCA_016584305.1 Chionoecetes opilio
CACAAAAACACACATTCCCGGGAGAACAAATGTTCAATATTTCAGTTATGCTTCGTCGCCGCCGCTGGAGGAGGAAGAGCGCTAAGGACATGGCGGGACGAGGTCTTCTCTTCTCTCTCTCTCTCTCTCTCTCTTCTCTCCCCTCTCTTCTCTCTCCCCTCTCTCTCTCTCTCTCTCCCCTTTTCTCTCTCTTCTCTTTCCCCATCTAAAGGGACAATATTTTTTGAAGGGGGGTAAATTTACACTCGAGGCGGATCTAGTAGCTGTTTTGGTGTGTTTTTGGGTGTGGTGGTGGTTGTTGTTTTTGGGGTGGTTGTGTGTGTGTGTGTGTTGTGTGTGTGTGTGTGGTGGTGTTTTGTGTGTGTAGGTGTGTGTGTGGTGTGTTTGTGTGGTGTGTGTGTGTGTGGTGGTTTTGTGTGTGCGGCGCGTTTGTGTGGTGGTGTTTTCTCGTTTGGTTGGAGTATGTTGAAAGTCCTTTTAAATCATCATTCCTTGACCTTTTTTTCGCTACTTTTACTACTGTAATAAATACAAGCCCTATTTTTTTTGATTCATTTTTTTTAAAAACGCTAAAACCCCAAGTTTCTCTTTTCACCTCTTAAAAAATACCAACCTTACATATCCATCACAAACAACAAACATAAACACACGAAAAACAAACATTACCAAACAGCCTCACCAATTTTCTCACTTAAAAACACACACACCAACACAGACACATACACTCTCTCTCTCTCCTCTCTCTCTCTCTCTCTCTTCTCTCTTCTCTCTCTCTCTCTCTCTCTCTCTCTCCTCTTCTCTCTCTCTCTCTCTCTCCCCTCTCTCTTTCACATACACACACACACACACACACACACAAACACAGGAGACGGACCACCTCATGACTTTCCTCCAACACTCATCTCGCCATCCTGCTCATTAGTACCCTAGCCTCACTACCCTCCCTCACGCCAGCCTGCCTCGCCTGCCTCGCCTGCCTCACCGCCTTCCTCATGTCGTCCTCATATACCACGATGAACAACACTCGCAATATCTCTCTCTCTCTCTCTCTCTCTCTCTCTCTCTCTCTCTCTCTCTCTCTCTCTCTCTCTCTCTCTGTGTGTGTGTGTGTGTATGTCTCTCTCTCACAATAGCTCAAACGTCACCATCCTAATAATAAAATAAAATAATACTAATAATATAACAAAACAAACAAGGTAACAAAAATAGCATTGCTGTAAATTATTGCAATCCGTCATGCCATCACTTTTCGTGTGATTATTAGTCGTGTTTTTCGTCTCTTCATGACAACACGAGACATTAATCTACACACGCCATAAATCATACACACACGCACACGCACACAGGCACACATACACCTGCACTTTTCTCTTTGTACTGTCATATATATATTTGTTACATATTTTTCAGGACACATTTTTATCCGTATATTAGTAATGAATTCTGTATAATTTTCATGCGTGTTCACAAAACTAGGAATGAATGTTATGCTTTAATTCATGGCAAAACACACAGAGAGAGAGAGAGAGAGGGAGAGAGAGAGAAGAGAGAGAGAAGAGAGAGAGAGAGGGAGAGAGGAAGAGAAGGAGAGGGGAGGGGAGAAGCGAAAAAGGGAGGAGAAAAGAAGAGAGAGAGAGAGGAGAGAGGAAGAGGGGAGAGAAGAAAGAGAGGGGAGAGAAAAAAAAAAACAAAAGGAAAAGCCTTTGGATAAAAAATAAACCTAAACCCCCCCCAATACCCCCCCGAAAAAAACGGGCCCAGGGGAAAAAATTGCCCCCCTTACCCCACCCCCTCCTTTTAACCCTTCCCCCCCCCTTAAAACCCCTTTTCCCCTTTCCCCCTTGATAGCCCCCCGGACAACCTTCCCTCTCATTCTCCTTCCCTTCCCTTTTCCACCCTCCTTCTGTACTTATGTCCTCTCCACCCGATCCTAAATAAACGTATGACCTTTTTTTAATGATAATATAGTTTTTTAGTTCTTCTTATGGGTTGCTTTAATTGTTATGACTTTTTTCTTTTCTTGTATTCTGTCGGCTCATTTTTTGGCCAATTGTGACTTTTAAAGGGAAGTTTTTAATTTTTCACTTTCTCTTTTTTTTTTTATATTTATCTTTTTTTGCTTTCGTTTTTCCCCTTATGATGAACAGAAATTTTCAATCTTCTCTCTCTCCCTCTTCTCTCTCCTCTCTCTCTCTCTCTCTCTCTTCTCTCTCTCTCCTCTCTCTCTCTCTCTCTCTCCTCCTTTCCCTAATTTCATGTAATAGCTTTTAAAATTTTTCTTATCGAATCATCCACCTCTTACTTAAACCTAAACCTCTTCTTAAAAGTTGTTAATGTGAAGATAAAATAAAAGACACACAGATATACAGTTTTAATTTCAACATCATCCATTCTGAGGGGAAATTTCCTTTTTTGCTGAGCCAAAATTTTGGGGGAAAGTTTTAAAAATAAGGGACTGCAGTAAACTCTTCTCTCTCTTTCTCTTTTTCTCTCTCCTCTC